>JAHTLZ010003542.1:10375244-10425957 GCA_023846285.1 Phrynocephalus versicolor | reverse complement strand
CCAGCATTACTTATAGAGGTTGTGGTGAATAAGGTAATTAAATTGCTGCCTATCTACCTCCATACTCTGACAATGTTCCAAGTGGCTGTTAGGATAATACCTGGTATCCTCATAGCCAAGATGCTGCAGGTGGTTTGGCCCAAAAAAGAATTACCTGTCCATGCCCTACAATGCTTTGCTTCCAAGGAGCCCTGAATTGCATTATTGAAATAGCTGGCCTAAAACAACTACTGGGCATTTAAGCAGGGAGGGAGGACAGCTGATGGATGTGGTGACCAGACAGATGTTTTATTTATTTATATTATTTATTTATCATGCTGTCCAGTGGCAGGCCACTACTCTGGGGGAACTCCAACAATAATTAAACATAAAAGACAACTATCCCTTACCCAAACCACAAAGCATAACAGTATAGAAATATAGAAGGAGGGCAAAATTTCTAGGGACAAAATACAAACTTCAAAACAGAATAATAAAATGAAATCAGAAACAAATTATAAAGGGGAGGATGTACTGAGATGCAATGTTTTGGTTTGCTTTCTGAAGACTAGCAGGGAAGGTCCCTGGTTCACATATGCAAGTAGAGCATACCACAATGAGGTGGTCACCACAGAGAAGGTCTGGTGCCCAGTCATGGCCTTTCTGACCTCCTTTGGGTGACAAATGTGTGCTGATGACAGCTCGGCCTCTACCTCCAGCACTCTGCTTCTGTTGGGGAAGAGAGGCTCTCCAGCCAACCTCCTTTTCTGTTGGATGGGTTCTGCTGTCAGAAAATAAACAGAGAGAATCTCAGTAATAAAACCCTGGTACTGCTCAAGGCTATTGATTCCCTCATGTCCCTACCAAACACACCTGTCAAGGTGGTGGGGCTGAGAGAAAGGCTTCTCCTGGATGATCTTAGCACTTAAGCAGACCTATAAAGGAAAACACAGTCCTTGATGTGCAATTCCGCATAGCCGCAATATCAGGCATTTCTTAAATCAGGCATGTCCAAACTTCGGCCCTCCTGATGTTTTGGACCGCAACTCCCAGAATTCTAAGCTTAAATTGCCAATGACAAAGGACTGTGGGAGTTGCGGTCCAAAACATCTGGAGGGCCGAAGTTTGGACACACTTGTCTTAAATCTTAATCTTAATATTAATCTTAATCTCAATCTTGGTTTAGTGGAAGTTCGGCAGGATACTTGCCTCGAGTTCCTTCCATCCTGAATATGAAGTAAATTTGTAGATGCTGATATTCTCACATCCTTATGTGCACTGGCCAAATTCAACAGTGACAGCTGTTTCCAGCATGGAGAAGACAATGTAGCACCTACTTGCTGTTTACTGCTGGGGAGCTTTTCAGAAGAAAGAACGGAGGGAGCAAATCTGAATTGACACTTTCATAGCTGTACAGGCAGGAATTCAGCCCCAGCATTTTGAAAGCTAAGCCCAGGGTTTCTGTTGATGATGATTCTATCAGTTTTGATTTCTCTGTCATTCCTTTAAAAAAAAAAGTCTCAAATCTTCACTGTTCTGAATATAAAGAATGTTGGTGCATTTGGACCACATCTTTTCGAAGAAAGGGAAGAGGAAACAATTTTTACCTGCTCTTTGTAGAGCACATCAGTGGTGGTGAGTAGGTTTTCTGTACATTCCAGAAAACTGATTCTGGCAATCTCTCTCTCTCTCTCTCTCTCTCTCTCTCTCTCTCTCACACACACACACACACATTTTTCTGCTCATGTATACGCATAGGCATGTTAATTAAAGTGATTCTTCTGACTTATGTGGCTTGTACTCCATTAACTTTGATTTGTGCACAGTTGCTCCCTGTACATACTGAATGGTGTCTCATCTGTGTGCTGGTACGCATACGCACCGAGAGACTCTTGGAGAAATATGTGAGATGTGGTCCGTCACCTTCTGAATTCCACCTGATTGGTATACGGGTCCAACTTGGAATGTTTCAAGTTGGAAGCCACATGACTTCTCTTCTCTCCCCCTGACTGCGCCTTCGGCAGTTCACACTAATTATGGCTGCCCGCCTTTCACCCAACTTCCAAGCCCTTCTTTGTCACGGCCCATGTCTGTGGCTACCAATTAACACGGTGCTCTTCAGTTCCTGTGGCACAACCAGACAGACCAATGCATCCTTAGTGCCTTCTGGATGCCATTTGGACCTGCATGAATTCACTTTGTTGGATGATTACAATCTGATAGAGACAGCAATTACAATGGTACCCTAGTACCAAAGATATTGTTGAAAACATGATGTAATGAGAGCAAGTAACATTACGAGGCAGTCACTGTGCCTTAATACTCTCATTTAGATCATTTGGAAATGTTTAAGGAGCCATTAGCGCTGGATACGGATTCGTGAAGTGCGATTATATGTTCGCCGCTAACTCGAAGGCATGTCAGTTCAGTGGTGCAGAAGGAGGCAACCTAATAGTCACATTTATTTTTAAACTCCGTTTTAAATGGGGATTGAGCATTTAAAAGGGGGGGGATAGACAACTTTGCCAACAGATTCTGTCACAGTCCAGAGGGCTTTGTGAGGTAGTATTTCTGGAATGATTTATATATTTACATATTTACATATACCACTAAAGCCAGCACTGAGTTTATGACACTGTATTATTTACCTTTAACACACACACACTCTTGACTTTTGTGTGGAGCTGAAGGCTTCTAGTCTCTATTTTCAATGGTGTAGTTTTTATCTTCGTGGTATAGCTGCTTTTGATGTTTTAAATGTCAAATGTTGAAATGTCATTGACCTGATTTTACTAACTTCTGTTTTGTTTTATTATGCTCCCCCCTTTTAATGGCAGAAAACTGCTTGGCAAAAGAAATCCTTTCAGAAAATGATTAAAAGATGGCTAAAAAACCCTAATAATGCATATTGATCCCGACCCACCCACCTACTTTACAGTCCCCTCTTTGGTCTACGTAGCCCCCTCAGTTGCACTTTTATTGCAACTTGCAAACAGGAAAAAAGAATTTGCTGCTCTTACTGGTAATGCGTTAAAAATGTTACTGAGAAATGTCTGCATTTTCTGACTAGTTTTATAGCTTGTTCAGGTGGTCACAACAACAGTAGATACGCTCTCCTTCTTATTCTAACATCCATGTCTTCCTCGGTCATCAAAAAAACAACAAAACTGCAGTAGTACCCCGACTTAAGAGCATCTTGACTTAAGAGTAATTCGACTTAAGAGCAGAAAACTGTTGGCGTTTTAACTGCTGACTTACAACTTTTAGATATGGTCTGCTCAACTTACAATTTTTTTTCATTGTTTTCATTTTTAACTTTTTTTTCATTTTTTTAGATAGGTACCCCGACTTAGGAGTAGTTCGACTTAAGAGCATGCATTCGGAATGGATTAAATTCGTAAATTGAGGTACCACTGTATATGGCAGGGCTGCCCAACGAGTTGACCGCAGCACCATTGGAGGTTGCCCGCCAGGTCCCTGCCAGCCTCGGCGTCTTCCCCACATTGCACACTAGCAGGGCACCCGCTGGGTCCCTGCCGGCCTCCCAGCGCTCCTGGAGGAGTCGGGAGAGTTCCCCCCGCTCGCACACTGGTGACACTCGCAGGAGCCGCCAGGTTCTCCTGGGCCAGGTGTGTCATCCCGGCTGGCCTAGTCCTCGGCTCTCCGCCGAGCTGGGAGGGGTGGCTGGCAGTAGGGGCGACCAACATCAGGAGTGGGGAGGAGGCGGAGCAGGAGGGGGATTAAAGTCACTGCCTAGCTCCGCCCACCCTGCACCTCCTCAGTATCCGGCGGCTGGGGTCCAGCCTGGCTCATGGCCCCCTGGAGTCGTTGCTGGCTGGTGACGCCTCCGCATCCTGCGAAGGGGGGGCTCCTGCTATGCCCCTGAGCTTCGTGGCTCCTGGGGCAGTGGTAGGCGCCGCCAGCATAGAACACCTTTGGGGGGTGGACGGACGGGTGGGGGGGTGGGGGGGCAGGGTGTGCCAGGGACCTGGGGTAAAGGCAGTGGCGGTGGTAGCCTGGCCAACAAGCCAGCCAGCTGGGTGGATGAAGCGGGAAACTCTGAGAGGAGGCTTCCTCCTCCTCCTCCTTTTCCTCCCGTTCCGCCCTCCACCCACCCCTCCTTCCGATACCAACACGGCCGGAGCGGCAGGGCCAGGCAGAGGCAGCTGGAGCTAGCAGACAGGGAGCTCTGGGCTGCGTATCAGCCCTGTTAGCCTCCTCATGGCCACCGTCGCTCCTCCTTGTCTGTGGGGGGACATGGGGGCGAACATTTGTGTGTGTGTGTGTGTGTGTGTGTGTGTGTGTGTGCACGTGCGCGGGTATGGATGTGCATGTGCAGAGCATGGGGAGTGCCAATGACCTGGGGGATGGAGCAGCTGCTCCTCCTTGTCTGTGGGTGTGCATGGGGGCGAGCATTTGTGTGTGTGCATGCGCACGCGTGCACGGAAGTGCGTGTGCAGAGCATGGGGAGCGCTAGTGACCTGGGGGACGGAGCAGCGGTGAGCAAACACTTCACAAAGGAGCCCGCTGGGACGTGCGAGGGGGCAAAAGGAGCCCGGGGTGTTCGAAGTTGGGCAGCCCTGGTATATGGCATTTATATTAATTATTTGTATGCCACTATTAGTAAACATTCAGAGGGCCTCTGAAGATGCCAGCCACAGAGTCTGGCGAAACGTCAGAAAGAAAAACTTCCAGAACATGGCCAAACAGCCCCAAAAACTCACAAGTCACAACAGCTATCAGATCCCGGCCATGAAAGCCTTTGAGAATACATTCTTGACATGATTTTCAAGCTTTTTGAAAGAGGAAAAGAACCAACAATTAAAACTTCAAGAATGTAGGTTGTCCTTGCTCTGAAATGGCTTTATTTGTTCCTCAGTGATGGCATCAGATCTTATTACCAGACTGCGTTCTCACATTCACAACATGATCGTTGCTGAGTTGCGATCACATTGTGAGGAAGACGAAGCCAATGAAACCGGTGATAGGCAGGGGTGGGATCAGAAGTAGCGTTGAAACTGTTGAGTGAACTGTAAGACAAAGCAAAACATTCTTTGGTTTTTAGTAAGAACAAACAACCTCTTAGGAAGTAATTTAAAGTTTTCAGCACAAAACTCAGCTGAAACTTAGAATCTCCAACTGTAACGTACCATGGGATCACTAAGTATACTGAACTAGCCTTCTTCTATACTAGTTAACTCTTCACCTGCCACAGTACTGCTTCATGCACTTTCCCATATTCCGTGCCTAGATGTGGGCAAATAAGTCAAAAACATTGCAGTGTTCAGACTGACATGACTGTAGTCTTATGGGGCTTCGCTGTTCTTTCATGATCCATGCCAAGAAAGCTCTTTCCCTTTCGTGTTGGACTAGGCCTCTTTCAAGAAACAATATATTATATGATATTCAATCAGCCCCTCATGCGTGGTTTGGTGGCTCAGTGGGCTAGAGTACTGAAAACTGATGGCTATAAGGTCGGTAGCTCAGCGGTTTGAATCCCAGGTGCCACACAGCAGAGTGATCTCCCGCTGTTAACCCCAGCTCCTGCCAACCTAGCAGTTTGAAAGCATGTAAATGCAAGTAGATAAACAGGTACTGCCCTAAAAAGCAGGAAGGTAAAACAGTGTTTCCTTGCAGCCATGCTGGCCACGTGGCCATGGACTTGCACAATACTGGCTCTTTGGCTTGAATACGGAGATAAGCACCGCCACTAGAGTCGGACAAAACTAGCACGCATTTGCGGCGGGGGGGGGGGACATCATGCATAGCTCACAACAGCCCTAGGGTCAGTGCTCAAAAGAGAGAAAGGGAAGAATCATCATTGTGATCACATGCTAAACAAACTCTGTAATGGCAGGAAGGCAGTTGTGTAGGCCTGACGATTCTTGCGTCTTTAATGAAATTATGTTTTCTTCCCCAGATTTCTGAGAATATTCTACATTTTGCATGGGCGAAGGAGGAATTAAAACCTTATGTCCATGCTTCCCTCTGCACAGCCTTGTGTTATTATTTTACTGTAGCTGAATAGACACTAGATGTTGCTATGTCCAATAATCAATAGGTTAGCCATGCTTCTTGTAACAATAAAAATGTGTCATATAGTCTTGGACTTGTCATTAAAATCTGTATGCTGCAAGACAAAGGGAGGGTTTCTACATGCCGTGCATCCCTTACAGAAAAGCAGTAAGCTGGGCTAATGCCAAAAATCTCCTGCAGATCTGCCTGCCATCAATATATGCCTTTCGGGCTTATAGGTACTATAAAGTTACTGACTTGGGAACTTTTCCGAGGGCTGTTTGTCCTCCATCGTAATTTTGCAAGAGAGTCTGATGGCATGAATGTAAAGATGCTCTTTGTAAACTTTGTACAGACTGGTCTCCTTTCCCAACCTATGACCCTGTTGTCACTAGATTTTTTCTCTCTCTCTCATTAGGCTAAAGCTGGCGATTCATATTGGTTTAATGAAATCAACATGGGAAAAATATTCTTTGGGAATCTCAAAAGAAATCAAAATATTTAAAGTGGATTAAAGTTTGTCCAATGTATAAACTTTGCTTAGAGGCAAATCAGTTAAATGTGCATTGAAGGAATGTGAGTCTTGTGGGCTCAGGGAAGCAGCGTGCAGAAAGAGGCTGCTGGTTTCTCCTTGTCCTTGGATAGCCTCTGCAGAATAGTCTATTTTTGTACACTGAATATATTACAGTTCCAAACATTTGCATCTGGAGTTTAAATTCTGGCAATGCTCAAAATGCAAAAGATTTAGATCAAGTCTTCTTATGTCTCCGTAGTCTGTTGCTGAGCTAAGCGGAACCCATGGTTTCCTGCTACCCAAATACATCTGGCCAAACTTCACAGTTAAGTTTCCCTGCTCCTCCTCTTTCAAGGAGATCAGAAACTTCCGCCACTGGTTTTAAGCAAGGTAGAGTTCCCCATGATAGCTCAACTCAGGAAAGCGTGGTTGATAGCTTAGTGATGGAGATGATGGAAAATAGGTCAAGGAAATAAATGTCTAGCGAAAATTCCACTGGTTGATGAGATATTCATGTTCTCCACAATAAAGACATTATACTATCATTTTTCAGCTGCTTGATTTTGGATTTGAGGAAAGACACCTGGCTGCTCCTTAAACAGGTATTGACAAGATACATCACCAGTCTGCTCAGCTCCCGCTTCAGTAGAGAAATGTAAACTGTACAGGGAGATTCTTCATACAGCCAACTGCCAGGGAGTTGGTAGCTTTAGCTTGCATTGTAGATCCTATATTGAACAGAGGGCTAGACTAAAGTGATAGGTCCACTTTGGTTCACTCCCACTGATTCCACATGCTGAAAATAAACCAAAACATAGCAATCCTGCCTGCAATAAAATAATAGTACTTCATGACAGGGATCCTGAAAAGTGCAGGCTGATTCACTTTAGCAATCACGTTGTCCGATCAGCCAAAGAAACAAACAAACAAACAAATAGCCCTTTCTTATGGTGGACCAAACAGTGGGAAAATGCTCATCTGATTGCACCCCAAGTCTGTATCACTCACATGTATTTAAGTTTCCATTCCAATAAATATGCCTGGACTCTTCAGAACTATTGGGAACCTGAACTATTTAATTTTTGACATGAGACATTTTTGCTTAATCTGTGAACATTGACTAGTGTTTTGGGGAGGAACTGGACCGACAATGAGGTTACAGATCAGGACTTGCTGCCAACAAACATAACAAGGAACGACAATTATTTTTTTCTCTTCTCCCCGCCAGAGGGGAAGGCATTTAGCTGTGCTCTTGACAGAAGAGAATGAAAGCAAGATAGGTTTGTGTGTGTGTTTGTGTGTGTGTGTGCAAATTAAGTAAAATTACATAAAATAGCCCTTGGACACAAATAACACTGCAACATAAACAAAGCAGCTGGCATAAACTGTAAATGGTTGTTTCTGTCTTCCATTGCCTTTTTAAGAATCAGAGACTTCAGAGAGGTTGCATATTTTAAAACAATCAACCAGCCAGTCATTATGTGCTTGTTGTGTTGGGCGTGCTTTGCTTCTCAAAAGGAAATGACAATAGTCTTATGGGGAGACAGTTTGCACAAAATGAGAAGTCAGTGAGAAACAATAGTACCCTGTCTCACCCAAGCCTGGAGGCTGTGAACTGAGGTAGCAGAAGCAGAAACAACCTAAACCAAGGGGAAATAGTAATTTACTAAGAATTCCTTACATACCCACCCACCCACCCCAATCACCCAAGTTCTTCCATCTTTTTTCCTCTGTGGACGTGTTATGGCTTGAAAGTTGTCAGCATTAGCCAGGGAGCATAGTTCAGAAGGAATGACAATATTAACCATAAACACTACTCAAAATATACTTCATTCTTTCCTTCTAAGACAGGGTACTTAATAGACCCCAAGAGATGAAATCCAGACAAATCAGTGTGTTGCACATTGGTAGATGTTACAAGATGCTTGCAAGAGAGAAATATCTCAAGTTGATGCTGATGAGGTTTGTAACACTGGCCGGAAACCTTTAACCTGGAGATCAATAGGATATAAATGGAAGGATTCATATGGGACTTGTGCAGACGAACAAAGTAACTTCTCCAAGGTCTACATATCATAAGCACATGATATGTTCTTATTGTTGAAGTCAGGTTGAATTAGCCCTTTCAGGTAACATATGTCTCCAGCACCACCACCACCACCACTATTTAGCTATGTAAAGAGCTGGTAGAAATGTACAGTGGTACCTCGACTTACGAATTTATTCCATTCCGAATGCATGCTCTTAAGTTGAACTACTCTTAAGTCAGGGTACCTATCTAAAAATTGAAAAAATAAGTTAGACAAATAAAAAAATAGGAAAAAATTGTAAGTTGAGTAGACCATATCTAAAATTTGTAAGGCGGCAGTTAAAATACCAACAGTTTTCCGCTCTTAAGTCAAATTGATCTTAAGTTGAGCTGCTCTTAAGTCAGGGTACCACTGTATTCTCAAAGGCTTTCATGTCTGGGATCTGATAGAAATCTCACTAAAATTGTTCTAGTCACCATTCTGTTCCTCATCTTCTCTCTATCCTTCTCTTTGCTTGACCTGTTAAGAGCTATTGACTGTGGGGAGGTATTGTACATCCGTATGCATTATTGTCCATGGTAAATGTTCTGCAAAGAAACTGCAAGTAGAACAATATCATAAAGCATACCAGCTGGCTGGAAAAAGTTGTGGCCGTTGTATTTCATTGCTATACTTTGTAGGAGGGGTAACCACTTAATGGTAGCCCTCAGTTTCATTATTTGCTAATAAGAACAGAGCTGGCATATCTTAGTGTGCCAGGAGAATTAGGGGCTTTGTGGAATGTGAAGCGCAGAATACAACCATTTCCAGAAATAGTAGGAATGTACCATCTCTAAACCAATGCTCTTTGAACGTTAAATGTGCAAAGTTCCAGCCAGTGATTTCACAGGTGGAAGACATCTGATCTCACACAACCATGCTGCCTCTCTTTCTACTGTGCAGGCCTGTTATCCCTGTTCTACCTGTCCTTGCGAGGGTCCTCCTGAATAGCGTTTTGGTGAGTCTGTACAGGCACCAGTTGAAGCTTAGGGTTCCATGAGCAGAGCAGAGCTGCCACAAATTTCCTCCAATCAGCTTCAAGCAATGCCTTCCGGACAATCATGCACCTTCTTTGAAGGTGGGCAGACCTCTATTTAAAGCCACCAGGCAATACTCTTTTCATTTGAAGGGTTCTGCAGTCTGAGTCTAAAAAAGCTGGTTTAAGTCTCTGGTTGCAGAGCCAGAAACTGGGAATTAGTATTAGGGTGCTTCCTTGACAGGGGCTAGGCCGGATGATCTATAGGGTCCCTTCTATCTCTACAGTTCTAAACGTAAAACTGCTTTGAAGGGAAATAATTGTAATGGAGAACAGAGACCTCAACATTGCCCACCTACGGTTAATACGAGGGCAACGGACTCAGGAGGCCCAGAAGCTCCTAGGCAGTGGCGACTTTCCCATAGGCCAGGCCTGTCCAACACATCGACCGCGGTCGACCAGTCGACCGCGGCGCCTTCAGAGGTCGCCCGCCAGGTTCGTGTTGGGGGGGAATTCCCCCCCCCCACATACCAGCAAAGTGCCTGGGAGCCGGCAGGTGCTGGGCTCACTTGCTTTCTCAAGCAGCTCCAGTGGTGGTGGGGCGGGGGCGGCGGGGGCCAGAAACACTGAATGGGCCCAGCAAGCCCCACCAACTGGAGAAAATGAGTGAGCCCAGCAGACCGGCCGTCGCCTGCCAGGTCTGTGTTGGGGGGGGGAACCAGCAAAGTGCCTGGGAGCTGGCCGGTGCTGGGCTTGCTTGCTTTCTCAAGCAGCTCCAGTGGTGGTGGGGCGGCGGCGGCGGCGGCGGCGGGAACGGGGCCAGAAACACTTTAGCGTTCAGATTCTGAACCCTGTCTCGACTGCTCAATTTCCCCACAGTCCTGCTGGTCTCCCCTTCCCCACCCGTTCTCCCCCTTTCCCTTTTTCTCCTCCTGGACTTTATGGTTTAGATGTCTTGCCCTCACCGGTTCTTACTGCCCCAGCTGGATCACTTTCTCGTCAACTCATCCCGGGGCTTGCCGAGGGGAGCCAACTCCCCATGGCAGCTCAGCCAGCCCCTCTTCTCCCACCCGCGGTCCTGTTTTGCCTTTATGTTGTGACCAAAATGCAACAAGCAGGACGCGAGCAGCAGCAGCAGCTGCTGCCGAGTTTGCCATAGCAACCCTCAAGCTGCCGGGGAAGCGCAGGAGGCAGCTTGCTTTCACCTCGCTGGCACCTGAAGGGGTTAAAGAAAGGAAGACGGGACGGAGGGAGGGAGGAGCAGCCTTTTCACCCATGCAGGGCGACCCGATCACAGCTCTCTCCCGTTTAGTCATCGTGCCCAGTTGTTTTCCTCTGCCTTTTCAAATGAGAACGCCGAGGCACTCGACAAAAAGGCAAAGGACACAGAGAGAGTGCCCTCCTCACAAGTCCCCACACCCCCGCTTCTGTCCTCTCCCCACTCCGAAGGCTGACTTCCTACACACTGACCACCAGTCCTTCATGGAGTTTCTGATCCTGCACTGCCAGTTGATGACCCGTGACCACCACCACCACCACGCTGCATCCGAGGGCAGCATTCTACTTTATCAGAGCTAATAACACACACACGCGCACACACACACACACACACACACACACACACACACACACACAAGGTTCTATGGAAAAGAGTGAACTCTGAGAGGTTGCATTTTTCCTTGCACCCACCCACACTGGCTTGAGTGGGTGCAAACGAAGCACGTGCATGGTCAGCCTTCCCATGGGATACATTAAAATCTGTTCCCTCCAGAAATTAATGCATTCCTATGGGAAACCACTGCTCTACTTTTTTAAAACTTATCAGCAATGTGCTCAGAATGATAAAATTCGTAAGTAGAGGTTTTAGTGTAGTAGCCCTCAGGCACTTTAGGTCGGAAAAAAATAGACCTCGGACTGTTCAAAGTTGGACAGCCCTGCCATAGGCCTTTGTGGTTCAATGAACCAGGGCGCCTGAACTCCAAGGGCGCCTGAACCCCCAACCCCCAAAAGGGGCCCCCTCTGGCCTGTGCTCGCTCCCCACCTCGCCGAGGGTCTGGGCAGCTCTGGCCCCGTCTGGCTCGCTCCAATGAGCGGCGAGCAAAGGCAGCGCCGGGGCGTAGTTAGCGGGGAGCTGGCGCTTGGTGCCCATGTGCTCCGGGCTCTGCGGCTGGGCTCCAGGGCGCTCGGCTTTTCTTGGCGCGCGGACTCGCCGCCTCGTTCCAAACCACAAACATGACAAGAGGGGCACGAAGTGCACGGGGAGCCCGCTGGGGGCGCCGCCAGCCCGGGCGCCGCGTGGGGCGGCAGCAGCAGCAGCAGCAGCCAGCCGTCCAGCCCCCACCCCGCCCCTCCGCTCGCCCCCCTCCGCCCCCCCAAGACACGAGGAGGGAGAGGGAAGGGAAGGAGTGGGGACTTGGAGGGGAGGCTTTTCTTTCATTTCCCCGCCGACAGACGTCGCTCTGTCGGCCGTCCGCTTCGCTTCCTTCCCTTCCTACGTCGCCTGCTCTCTTGTCCCGTCTGAGGAGGCACCCGGAGAGAGCCGGCTTCCGCTCAGACTCGCCCCCAAGCGCCGTTCCAACAGGCTCCCCTGTCCCCGGGGCTCGGGGCTCCACTTTTTGGGGGGTCGCCCCCCCAAAAAACCTCCGCCGCCTCTCGTTTTCCAACAAGAGACACCCACACTGCACGCTCCAGTTGGGGCAGCAGGCTTGTGCCTCGACGGGAAGAGACGGACTCGCCTCGTTGTGTGTGTGTAGGGTGTGCGTGTGCGTGCGTGCACAACAAGAGGCTTCCGGCGGGAAGAGCAACAGGTCTAGTACAGCCCGTGCTGTCTCCCAGGGAGATGCCGCCTACCGGGACCCCTCTTCGGTGGCCCTTGGCCTCCCGAACTGCTCCCGGGGACTCTCGGGCTCGCTCTGCCCATGGCTGGGGTGCCAAGCGCGGGCTTCGTCCGCCGCACTTCTCTCCGCCACGTGCTGCCCCCGTCGCTGCCCGCCCCCGTTGCCGAGCGAGTCGGTGCTGGCAGGAAGAATTCTTGGTCTACCCTGGGATGGTGTGTCCGTCCCCCCCCCCAACAGCTTCTAGTAGCTGAATAGCAATATGCCCCCCTATCACCTTAACGCCAAACACTGTTTCTCTTTTCCCTCCATATCCAAGAAGCTGTTGGGATTCTAAACTGTTGTCTGATGTTAGTAATGGGCTGAATGAGGGTGAGGAAACTGAAGCCAAAAAAAATCCAGATGGTGGGACAGAAGCAGGTCTTTTCATTTGAAAGGCAGATCAACAGACTCAATCTGTTGAGGTTGGATGGAGTTATGTTTCTGTTGAAATGTCAGGTTTGCAGCTTGGACATTCTCCTGGAGTCACTCCCTGCCAGAAGTACAGTACCTTTGCACAGTAAGAACTAGATAGAACTTATTCTTTATCGGTCATATCCTTCATAGAGTAGAAATGTCATAGTTTTCTTAGGATTTCAACTATAATCTTGACTGATTAATCACATGCAGTTACCTGTTAATGTACCATGTACTGCTTACACTGTTAGTGTGACTTGAGATGAACTCTTACACCATCACCAGTCCTAATAAAGATAAAAAAAGCCAGCAGGTAGCAAGCACTCTCTGTGGTTGTCTTATATGTGTGTGTGTCCAGTTGTGACATTTATTCCTCTTAATGCATAACAATTGATACAGTGAGACACAGTGAGACACAGTGGATTGTAGGCATTGCACCTTCTGTTGCAAATGCACAGCCCTTCCGCTCAGAAAAACAAAGAAGGGTTAAACTCTTAGATTCAGGAAAGCAGAACCCGAAGTGAAGCTGCTTTTCTTTGCTTTCTCTGCAGCCAGCCAGAATTGTGTTCTGGGACGGGGTGGGTGGGGGTGGGGGGGGCAGCTTTTAAAAGTCAGTGTTGCCTTTTCTTTTGAGTTTTTGGTGGTGGGAACTTGCGATCCTGAAAACATCAGTATTTCTGAACTTGTCCATATCACTACGTATATATTTAACAGTACCAGTGACTGTTGCAGAAGGTGAAAGATCATTTTCAAAATTAAAATTAATAAAAAATTATTTAAGATCAACTATGTCTCAAGAAAGATTGTCAAACCTTGCCATGATCAGTATTGAAAAAGAAGTAGCAATAGATGCCAGTGACCTTATAAAGGATTTTGCTCATAGAAAGGCTTGAAAAGTAGATTTTTTGGGACATTAGCAAACAAGCAGAAACAAAACAATGTCGTGGTGTTGTATACTTAATAAGTGCATTGTTAATAAGTGAGCAACCTGAAAAGTTTCCTGTTTTCTTTATAATATTTAAGTGTCGCGTTAGCTCCCTTAAAAAAGGAAGGTAGACATCTCTGTGAAACGGGGGGGGGGGCGCCAGAGGGATCTTCGAACCACGGCTCCACATATCCTTCAGACGGCCCTGCTCCTAGGTCACTGATTTTCCCTCTTCAGTGAGGTGTCTTGCAATTCTGATTTTAGAAAACATTTTCTTCTTCATATTGGGATTACATGAGTGTAGAGATGGGCACGACTCAGAAAAAAAATTTCGTTTTCGTTTTCGGCTAGGGTCCGTTTCGTTTCGTTTCCGTTTCCGTGACCTAATTTCAAAATTTTTCGTTTTCATTTCGTTACGTAACGAAAACGAAAACGAAAATGTTTTTGTTTCTCCCCATTTAGC
The DNA here is from genome assembly GCA_023846285.1 of Phrynocephalus versicolor. Classification (NCBI taxonomy): domain Eukaryota; kingdom Metazoa; phylum Chordata; class Lepidosauria; order Squamata; family Agamidae; genus Phrynocephalus; species Phrynocephalus versicolor. The sequence continues at coordinate 10,411,726 of JAHTLZ010003542.1, read as the reverse complement.
TCCATTATGTGTTTTTCCAGTAACGAAAAACGAAAATTGGCTCAAAATTAGTCGTTTCGTTTCCGTTTTCGGTCCATTTTGAACCGTTTTTCATTTTCGTTTCGTTACGTAACGAAAACAAAAAACGAAAACGAAAACGAAAATACCGCTAAGTCGTGCCCATCTCTACATGAGTGCATTGGAAACAATCCTGTTATGATCAGTTTCTGTTGCCAAAGTGACACTGAATTCAGATGTATCCTGGACAACAGTGTGTACAAATACATATGTATGGTACATATGTACCAGGATTTGTATTCTCTTCACATTGTCAACCGTTTCTGAGAGGTTCACATGTGGTGAAAACATTATTGAATATAGGGAGCTACAGCATATGTTCTGGTTTCATTATCTCCCCACCCCCACCCCAGCTCACTCTCAGGTTTTCTTTCCAATCAGCTTATGACCTTAAAATACTAATTATTACTGGGAATATAAAATTGCTCTGCTGTAATTTATAATTAAATGAAGGATTTAGAAAAATGATTTTAAATTAAGATGAGTATGAAAACCTAATCTAAGATAAGTTAATATCTATTTCTTCAGTAGTGAGTACTCTTTCATCTTGAACTTGAACTAATTCATCCCTTGCTGGATAATGGAGTCATTCATAGATGATAGCCCATGACATCTTGGAGAGAGAAACGCAATTGCCCTAATCATGAGAATTGCCAGAATTTCAAGGCCAAACTCTTTCCTTTCTGATCTTCCCTTCCAACTTTCAATACACTGGGGCTGCCTACCTGACTATACCAAGAAATACCAAGATGTTTTAACACATCACAACATCATCCTACATTAGCTAGTCCCTTATTATGAAGCTTCCCTCAGTAAAGCACTTGATTAATTCAAAATTAATTAACTGGATCCTGACAGTCTGTGATAAAGGGACAAGGCCAGGGAGATCCAAGTTAAAATCCCAACACAAGTGTTAAGTTTGCTGGGTGACTTTGGGTCAGTCACAGGCTCACTCCTTCACCGGGTTATTGTGAGAGTCTTGGTATGTTAAGGCCCTTGGAGGCAGAAAGGTGAGATTAAATGGTAATAAATAAAGCAAATGGTTTCGCCATTGACTTTGGACAGATGTTCTGTAGTTCCCTAGAGGAAGTTCCCAGGATCCATTAAGCAGCTGCAATGTGCTTATCATGAAGCACATCTATTTGGACATTAAAAACTTAGCTTGGTAACTGATTATGAAAAGTGAGATCCAATGACCTGGAAATTCACCTTGGAAATTGTTTTCTGTATACCTCCATTTTGAAGAGGCAACACAGACTTCTGATTTTAAGGTCTGAAGCTAGAATCAATGAGAACGGAACATGTAACCTATATTCGCAAAAGAACAGAAGATAAAACTGCAATTAATCTCCCTTTTTTTAAAAAAAAAGTATCTCTAATTTGGATTGAAACATGCCCAGCAGGGAAGAAAACTCCATTAAAAGCCAAATAGAATTCACTGGCAAATGTATTTCAGATTAGGATTTTGTTTCATTTTGAAGCAAGGGAAAGTTCCCTCAGTCCTCTTCACACTTCAGTAATATTGGGAAGAAGACTCCTGCATGTGAAATCTAATTCCAGGAAATTATTAAGAAAATAAATATACATTGGCTTTTATAGCTGAAGAGTTTGAGAATCACTAGATCTTAGCATACTGTATTTTTTAAAACAAAAACAAACACAGAGGGGGGAGATGGAGAGGGAGAGAGGGAGAGAGAGAGCTATTATAAAATGAAAATAGTAATTGATGACAGTTGTTTCAGTTCTTTTTTTCTACAGGAATTAACCCCAACATCTACATATCCATTCATATACACCATAGAAGGAATTTGAGATTTTAAAGCACAACTACTAATAAAACAATGAATGTAAGAAAGAAAGGAATTCCACCACCACCCCAAAGAAGCCCAAGGCTTTAAGATCTTACTTGTTTACAGTATTTTTTTGAATTCCTGTAGATTCTGTCCTATTGATGTAAAGGCTTGCTGTATATACTCGAATATAAGTCTAGTTTTTCAGCCCTGGGGATTTGGGGCTGAAAAAAGGGGCCCTTGACTTATATTCAGGTCAATACTTTTAGCCACTGAGGCAAGTGCTTGGGTCAGTGGCTAAAAGTTATTTAACATTGCACACCGCTTCTCCTGACCCCCCCCCCTGCATCACAGGGGAGCAGCACACGATGTTAAAAATGACTAAAAGTCGTTTTAAACATCACACACCCCTCCTCCATCTCACAAAGGAGGAGCTGCCAGGCCCTGCTGCATTTCCCACCCTAGACTTATACTCAAATCAATGTTTCCCCAGTTTTTTGGGGTTAAATTAGGGGCCTCGACTTATACTCGGGTCAACTTATACTTGAATGTATATGGTAATTTGTTTTGCCTCATCTCTCTCTTCACTGCATTTAATAACTGTATTCACGTGGATAGAACAAAATGGTCCTCTCTATGCAAAGAACACATAAATGTTCCAGAAGGCGTATTGTTTCAGTTTGGTTTTGAAGTCTTAACCCAAATTCTCAAATTTCATCATAGCAAGTAAGGAAAGAAGCTGAGGGGTTTTTGGTGTTTTTTGGGGTGGGTGGATGGGGGTGGGGAAGGAATGAATGTAAGAGAAAATGAAGCTGAAAGGTCTCCCTTTCCTGCATGAAGCTGAAATGAAACACTTTGAAGAGATTAGCACACAATTTACTCACTCTTTTGGAAAACGAAGGGGATTGAGAAATAGCTCTCTATTTATGTGTCAATGCTGGTAAATTCATATTTATTTTTTTAAAAGTGAACTGAAAAGAAATTGCCACCCATTCCTGTTCTCCACAGACACTTTTAGTGACTCTGTAACCCCAGCTTTACTACCTAGCCAATTACAAAGTTCCAGCAAAAACAGGAACTAAAACAAACAACATTAATAACGATAAGTAGATCCAATAACTCCAAATGGCAGCCCAAAATGCCCCTATCATATTACTAAATGCAAAATTAATGCCACTTTTCCAGGGCTAAGTAGAAGCATCAATGCCTTTGAGGAAATCCATTTACTGTAGTTCTATTAGGTGGAAATGTGTGTTGGCTTCTCATTTTGTTTATATATTTTTCCAGTCAATAGAGGGACCACCACAGCCAATCTAATACATTTATCCATTTTCATGATCCAGTTTGGGGATTTCAATGATAAACACTACTGTATTTACATTCCATTGCCAGAGAAACAGGTGTGCCTGTTTAAGGATCCCCTTGCACCTGAGTGTGTCCAGAGAGAACCTTACCAGAAATTTCTCCTGAAAACCATTGTGTATTTGTCAGGTTGATCTTGCTTGATCTATGCTCTCACTGACCAGGTCTTCTTCAGACCTGTTTTGACAGTACATATGAAATGGGAAAATACACTGACAGATGGGGCGCCTTAAATCCACTCCCCACCACCGTTTGCATCAGGCCTACAAATTGACAAATGATCCTTTTGTTCCCGATGCCCAAGGATACCCAGTGAAAACCGTTGAGTGATATACATTTACCTTCCCCAAGCAGTGGGAAAGGCAGAAGAGATGAAAGACAGAAGAGCTGTTTGAAATTACAGCATTTTCGTCTTTCGTTCACGTCTCAGTCCACCCATGTCATCTGTTCCCTCAATAAAGAGTCAGAAACAACACTATTACCCCCAAAATGTCTCTGGTGGTATTTACATATATGGAAAGGTCATTAGAGGGCAGTGTGCACCAGGGGCTCCAGGCTTTCCCCACCACCACCTCCTCCCCAAATAGGAGCAGATGGTTCTGCAAAGGTGCTGCCTGTAAAATGGCCTCCTACAGGAATAACAGAAGAACAATCACCTCCCCAACCCCCGCTTCTCTCAGGAAACCTATCATTTCATCACAACCATAATGGTTGCCCCGTGTATTTCTGCTGTCATTTTTGTGCTGATAAAGCTAGATCTCGGCCCAGAAAAGAATGAGGGGATATTGATGGGGAGGAGGTGGTGGGGGTGGTGGGGAAAAGGTTGAGGCTGAACAATGTGTCACATGCAGACCAGGGTAGGTTTCCTTTTTCCTGTCCAGAAGCAGAAAGAAGATGGAATTGCAGCTCTTTACAGAGACTCTTGTCCTTTCCCTGACAGGATGGAAGTCACTATGGGAGCGTTTGGAAGAAAAAATTCCAAAATGAGAAGGGTCCGAAAGGGGTGGGGGTAGATACAGCCTCTTACTTACACCCTTAGAGACTCTCCTCGGACAACTCTGCACTGTCATCAGTGTGGTTTGTTTCTCAAAAAGAGGTGAACATTGGGCAAAATCATATTATGTCATTTTATATTAGTGGAAGATGAAGACGTTTTCATCCAGGGCTGGGAAGTTTTAATTTAAGCTCATTGAAAGGTTCCTTCTGCATAGGGCCTACTGGCAGCAATATGGCAGCACTTTTTAAAGCTATTAAAGCCTCCCCTCCCCCATGTGGTGATGCACCCCCATTTCGCAACTCCCAAAGTAATCTTTACAGTCCAAAAGCACACTAAGCAATTTGTGCAAATGCACTTTAGAAGAACCTGTACAGAGCTCTTGCTTGGAGCAACCAAAGGTTTGCATTACTTCTGGGTAGGATATTTGGGGGCGGGGAGGGGGCAATTTGCCATGAAGGTACTCAACCCTGCCCCTTCCTCATGATCAAAGCCCCCCGGAGTTCCAGAATTACTGCCTGCGTGTTTTCCGCAAAGAAAAGTGGCCAAAGAAAAGGGAAGGAAAGAGACAAGATATTAAAAATGGAAAAGACCAAGAGGCACTACGTATTTTCCGGCCTTGTTTTCCCCCTACTCCACAACTTTCAGAAACCCAACTCATTGCAGACACTTCTGGTGTGTCCACACATCACCTTCTGGGCTTGTCCTAGCATGCTCCTTTTCTGCTCAGCTGTTCAGAGTGTGGGCGAATGCTCCAGGCCAATTATCTTGTCCAAGGAAACCAGGAGGACTGTGATTTTAATTTTAGGTGTGCTTCAACTGCTCTACATGATAGCACATAAGTGTGACTATTACATGATGGCAGAGTGGCTGAAACATAACCTCTCTCAGGCCTTTCCCTCTCACCTAACTGCAACACAGGGAAGGTTGATAATTAACTTCAGAGAGAATATGCACTGCTGCTGAGATTTTTCTCATGTCCTGGGCCCGTTTTATCTTCCAGCTGATAATGCTGTTGTGGAAATGGTGTTTCTGTTGTTTTAAATTGGGGTCTGGGCTGATCATTCTTGAATTACAATGCAATACAGATTTTTTAGCCAAACACTGTGCTTACTTGAAAATTCCTTTCCTTCTTGCATGATAGCTGTTTGAAGAGTTTTGAAAATCAAAGTTCCTTTCTGCCCTGTCCACTTTTATCATCTTTTCCAGTTAGCATTTCTCAATTGAAATTATCAGTATTTCAATGTTCTGAATACCCTGGTCATAATGTTCAAATTGGTCATAATGACTGGTACAACAGGCGCTTGCTTGCATGAGTTGTACCTCACACAGTATAAATACCCAAGTGAGTGGTGTCTTAGGCGGTTACTTCACATCCTTCCTCATTCCAAGATTACGTTCATTTCGTGATAACGTTGTTCACGGTCATGTGGTCTTGTCCTGGTTCTGTTCCTGTTTCCGTTTACCCATGGGCGTGATTGATGGTATTGTGTCAACTGTTACTTCACGTACTTGTTTCATGACAATTTCTGTACTTCCCTGCCTTCAGTTTTCTTTTTTCCCCCGACCTTTCTTTTTTCGATATTTTGATTCTCTGTAACTTTGCCTTTCATGACTTAAGCAGCAAAACTCCCGGTTTCATGCCTTCTTCCCTCTCTGCGATGCATTGTTTACACCATTGGGATTGTACTGGAGAATAAACTTCACACTCCTGCCACTAGATGGAGAATGCGTACATTGCGTGACAAGTGTTACTTCACGGGCACTTGTCTTGAAACAAGAACAGAGAAAAGAGAATTCCCGAGGCCAGGGAATGGTATGGCTCATCACGCTCTGTTCCCAGTTCAGGGGGCATAGTCGGGATGAGATTCCGCTGCCACGCAATGGACGTGGAGTAACCTTTTTTCGTACCGGTCCCAAGCGGGACAGCGAACCGCAATGAGAGGAATGTGAAGTAACCATCATAATTAAAGGCTAAAAAAGTAATACAGCACAAGGTCTCATGGGCTGTCACCCATAAAGGAGAAGGAGAAGGAGGGGTAAGAGGGCAGGGGCGCTGAATCGTCTGAGGAAAAATGGTTTGAAGTCCCCTCTCCCTTCAATTGTACTATCGAATGTATGCTCACTAGCCAACAAAATGGATGAAATACTCCTTTTGAATAGATATAACAAAGATTTCTCGAATGCATCACTGATTTGTTTTACAGAAACATGGCTGAGTGACTTAATCCCTGAAAACTTTGTACATATTCCAGGGTGTCAAATTGAATGAGCAGATAGAATTGTTGATACATCTGGGAAACAGAAGGGTGGAGGATTGTGCTTATATATCAATAATCGTTGGTCTAAAGAAATAACCACCTTAATGAAATTTTGCAATGTGGACTTAGAAACATTAATCATCATCTGCAACCCCTTTTATTCCCCACGGGAATTTTCTACATTTTTGGTGGTTGCAGTATATATCCCTCCTGATGCTTCTGTGACAAATGCATTAAGTATTTTAACTAGTCAAATTATATGGGCTGAAAATGCATATCCTGATGCTTTTAAAATTATTTTAGGTGATTTTAATCAAGCTGATTTAAGGAAGGAGTTACCAAAGTACTTCCAGCATGCTAAATGCCCTACTAGAGGGGGAAATATTTTGGATCATTGTTAGAGATGGGCACGACTCAGGAAAAAAACTTCGTTTTCTTTTTCTTTTTCGGCAAGGGTCCGAGTCGTTTCGTTTCCGTTTTCGCGAAAAATCGGAAAAAATTAGTCGCTTCGTTTTTCGTTTTTTTTCGTTATCGTTATACTGGTTTTTTTGGGGGGGTAGCGGGCTCCTGGAGGCACCTCTGTGGGGTGGGTGCCTCCGCCGGCCCGCTATAAAGGAAGGGACAGCAGCAGCAGGCTCCAAGAGACCCCTCAACATGGGGGTCTCCCCTCCTCACCTGCTGCTGCTGCAAAATGGCATGCACAACCATATGGTTATGCATACCAGTTGCAGGCAGTGAGACCTGCTCAAGTACCTGATACCCTGGTACGAGCATGTCGCCAGGCCAGGCGGTGCCACTGCACCTGCTCAAGCACCTGGTCCCTTGGTACGAGGAGCGAGTCGCACCTGCCATGTCCCACAAAGAAGGGAATCGTACTTGCGTGTAGTGCAATGCAAGTCGATCTGGCTATGGGCTAAGGTGGATTAGGGTTAGGGCTAGGGTTAGGCTAATGACGGGTAAGGTTATGGTGGGCTATTGGGTTGCACCTCTGGGTGCCTCTCTGACCCACTAAGAAGACAGTCTGTGATGTATGGGTAAGGAGTCAAGGATTAGGGTTAGCGGGTTAGGGGTCTAGGGCAAGTTTTAGGGGGCTTTTTGGCACATCCCAGAAGTCTCAGTGGCCAAGTGGCCATGCGATTGGTGAGATGGCTCCAAAAATTTGCATGGTCGTCCCCTCCCACATGGCTGGCCAGTGGCCAGGCCACTGGGCCAGCCCATCATTGCACACTGCGCAGGTGTAAAATAAAATAAAATAAAATAAAATCAATGGAGGACACAGGAGGAGAGGAGAGACATTTTGTTGCAAGAAAAAAACCACTGCTACTGTGAAAAATCTGGCAGTTCATACATTTCCGCGTGTTTCTGTTGTGCTTGTGTGTTTTTGGACCACGATTTCAAAAAAAATATTGCATTCGCCGCCCCATTTTCGATCCCCCGCCCGCACCGCATGGCATGGCGACGAGGCGACTCGAGTCCGGCTGCCCAGGACGGGGGAAGCCGGGACACCCCCCTCCAGACCAGAAACCCCCCCTCCGGTAGGTGCCCTACTGAGTGAGTGCCCTTAGTCAAGCGGGCATTTTCCGCCTGCTTTTTGGCCCGGGAATGGGTGGGGGGGAGACCCGGGGGAGAGTTTAAAAAAGTTTTTTCCTGTGCCGCCCGTGCCGCTTGGTTGCGCTTTGGCGGCCGGCGGCGAGACTGGGCTTTTTGCGGCGGGCGAGTCCCACCACCACACCAGAGCATCCCAGGACGGAGGAGGGGGGGAGGCCGGGCGGGGACCTCCAGAAACCACCCCTCTGGTAGGTGCCCTGAGGCACGGCAGGCATTTTTCCGCCTGCTTTTTGGCCGGGACCCGGGCTTTTTAACTTTTAAAAACTTTTTTTTCTGTGCTGCTTGGCATCGCGCGCGATCGCGCGATGCAAGTAACGAGCATGACAAATCAGACCAAATCGTTCGTTCGTCGGTTCGAGCTCGAAGTCTGGCGGAGTAATTCCCGTTTCCGTTTCCGTAGAGTAACGGAAACGAGTAACGGAAACGGAAACGGAAATACCGCTAAGTCGTGCCCATCTCTAATCATTGTTATAAAACTTTAAAGGATGCTTATCGCTCTTTATCACGCTCAGCTGTGGAACATTCTGATCACTGCATGGTTCACCTTGTACCTGTTTACAAACAAAAGCTTAAAACTTTAAAACCTACAATTAAAACAGTGAAAACTTGGACCGAGGAAGCAAAGTTAAAGTTGCAAGCATGTTTTGACTGCACTGATTGGGAACTATTTGAAAACACTTCTGCTGATTTGGATGAGCTCACAGACACTATAACATCATATGTCAGCTTTTGTGAGGACTTATTTGTGCCATCTAAGAATGTGAAAATTTACAGTAATAACAAACCGTGGTTTACAACTAAACTCAAACAGCTACGTCATGCCAAAGAAGAAGCCTATAAAAATGGTGATAGAACGTACAATCAGGCTAGGAATATATTAACTAGAGAAATTAGAGCAGCAAAAAGGAATTACACTAAAAAGTTAAAGAACCAGTTTTCAACAAATGAATCAGCAAAAATGTGGAAATCTCTTAAAACCATTACTGGTCATAGTAAAACTCCTCTGCATGTTGAAGGAAATCATCAACTGGTGAATGACTTGAATATGTTTTACTGCAGGTTTGAGAGGAAACTGCAGCCATATATTCCTGCAATTTCCATCTCAGATTTAACAACAACTGAGCCTGTGGAAATTTATCCCATGTCATCGGGTCCTCCATCTTTGGTGATCACAGAGAAGGAGGTGCAAAGTCTGTTTTACAATCAGAAGTTAAGAAAAGCACCAGGTCAGATTAAATCACTTCTTGTTTAAGAGTTTGTTTGTGCTGAACAACTGGCTCCTATTTTTACCCGCATCTTTAATAGATCACTGGAGATGTGTTATGTTCCTTCTTGCTTCAAACATTCATTGATTATTCCAGTACCAAAAAAAATCTTCTGTCAAGGAATTGAATGATTATAGACCAATTGCTTTAACTTCTGTGGTCATGAAAACTTTTGAGAGACTAGTGTTGGCTCACCTGAAATCTATCATGGATTTGTCATTAGATCCATTGCAATTTGCTTATCATGCAAATAGATCAATAGATGATGCTATTAATATGTCCTTACATTATATATTGCAACATCTTGAATCTCCAAAATCTTATGCAAGGGTTCTTTTTGTTGATTTTAGTTCTGCATTTACCACTATTATTCTGGGTATCTTTATGACTAAATTAAAACAGCTGGCTGTACCTGATCACATTTGTAAATGGATTGTAATCTTCCTAACAGACAGAAAGCAGCAGGTGAAGTTAGGTAAAATTATATCAGATATTAGCAAGGTTAGCATAGGAGCCCCTCAGGTCTGTGTGCTTTCTCGATTTCTGTTTTCCTTATATACTAATGATTGTACCTCAAAGGATTCCTCTGTTAAAATAGTGAAGTTTGCAGATGACACTACGGTGATTGGCCTCATTCGAGACAATGATGAATCTGCCTATAGGCAAGAGATTGAACAACTAGTTTTATGGTGTACTCAAAATAATCTTGAATTAAACACATGCAAAACTGTTGAAATGGTGGTGGATTTTAGGAGGACTCGTTCTATACAGCCACCTCTTATGATATCAAATAACTTAGTGTCAATAGTGGAGTCCTTTAAATTTTTAGGTACTATTATATCTCAAGATTTAAAATGGTCATCTGATATTGAAAGTATTATTAAGAAAGCACAACAACGAATGTTTTTTCTGCGTCAACTTAGGAACTTCAGACTGCCAAAAGAACTGTTGATTCAATTCTATAGAGGTGTTATTGAATCTATTATCTGTTCCTCTATAACTGTCTGGTTTAGTTCTGCGACTAAGCATGACAGATATAAACTTCAAAGGATAATTGGAACTGCAGAAAAAATTATTGCTACTAATTTGCCATCTATTGTGGAATTGTATACCACTCGAGCTAAAAAGAGGGCGATGAAAATATACACCGATTCCACACATCCTGGACATAACCTGTTTCAATTGTTACCCTCAGGGTGATGTTCTAGGGCATTGCACACTAGGACAACTAGATATAAAGATAGTTTCTTTTCAAGTGCTATCAAACTGTTGAATAATTAATTTTTACTTTTCTTCTTCCTTTTTAAATAATAGGTTATATTGTATTGTTGTACTGTTTTTTTATTGTTGACTATATGATTCTTATATTTCCTTTTATATAGAGAGAGCATATTTTACCAAAACAGATTCTGGGTGTGTCCAACCACACTTGGCCAATAAAAGTATTCTGATTCTGATGATTTGCATCAGCATATTTATCCCAGTATATTTTCTAACAAAAAAATTATTCATTCATCTCCTTTTCCATGCTTGTTTCTGGATACAATAGTGTCTTAGAGGAAAACTGTAAACTTCCTGCAATATTCATTGAAGAGTCTAGTGAGAGAAACATTGTTCACCATAAGACTGTTTCTGTGGGGAGGTCTAGCATGTTGGAATCTGTCCCCAAAGGCAGGTCCAAGGCATTCGGCAACCTGAAGTAGAGCACAAAATGATGGTTTACAGCCCCTAGTCAAGAGTTTCAGTTGCTCCAGCTTGCCTAATGGCAAGCTAGAGATTTGAATCAGTGGCATAGCTAGTTTTTGGGATGCCTGGGGCCAAAGTTATTTTTGCCCCCCCCCCGGCCCTCCCCTGTGGGTGTGGGCTGCACAGGCACATGTTAGCACGCACATGCCTTACCTCTCCCGCTCATTGCAACAAAGAGTTGGAGAAGGAGGAGGAGGGTGTTGCAGCCACCGCACACGCCTGCCTGCCTACAGCTGGATTCGGAGATGGCGGGGGATGGGTCGCAGTAGGTGATTTGGCACTCCTTAATTGCTGCGCCTGGGGCACTCTGCCCCCTTTCCCTCCCCACAACACACCTCTGCTTTGAATTGGGGCCTGGGTTGATCATTCTTGAATTACAATGTAATTCTGGCTTGCCTAATGGCAAGGCCAGCCCTGGTCTGTTTCTCTACTAGATTTCTTTGTTTGTGCAATTTATAGCCTATCTTCCCTATTTGGTACTGAGCAGTTACATGAACAAGCATCCACATGTCGCCCATTTGATTCAATTTATTTATTTATTTATTTGACTTTTATACCACCCATCTAGCCTAGGACTACTCTGGGCAGTTTACAACATGAAATCACATGACAGGTTAACAAAGGAATACATTTAAAAAACCAAAATACAAGGAGCATAATAAAACAAAATATACATAAATCCCCAACTATAAACTAAAATTAAGTATTCAGGTTAAATTGCTCACAAGGAAATGTGAGGCAAGAGTGGCCAACCGATTTGGCGTGGAGGGCCAGATGCCACCCATGCTCTGTATTTGGGCACAACAGAGTATCACCTCAGCATCTGAAATGGGTCCGAGGTTATACCTGTGTGGCAGTAAGACCTTATGGCCAAAAAGACAGCAGCACTTCATTATTCCCCTGAAGCATGAAACTTGTACCCCTGAAGGCAGGAGATGTGTGCTGGGCCTACAAATGGGTACTATATAGCACAAGAAGCACTTTCTGTGGCAGATACGTTTTATTTCAGAGGGGCCTAGGTAGTGCTCACCCACTGAAATTCGTAGATATGCTGTGGTACAATACATGGCTAATTCCTTTCTCATATGCAATTGTCCTGTGGGTGAGAGAGCTTTTCTTTTCCTTTCCCTTATAAAACTGACTGACCTGAAACTGAAGGTCTCAGACTGACCTCTGGAGACTTGCGTTGGAACTGAACTCTTTTCTTTGTCCTAACTTAAAAACAAATAGGAAACAATTAATGATGCAGGGATGCTTTTAAAAATATATATACTGTATATACACAATAGTTAATGTCCCAAAGAGATGTTTTGGCAAATGGGCAGTTCCCAGTGGCCCTTTTCTGATTCTTAATTTCCTCTCATCCCACCAAGGCCTGCTTTAGCTAGTATGTTTTCCCCCCTCCCTCTCCTCTTTTTACATGCATTTAATTATGAACAGAGAGTCTATGTCAAATGTTACTTAAAGTGGAAGGGGTCGTGAGAGAAATAGACTTTCCTTTCCTTCAGCATTTCTGTGGTAGAAGATGCTTTTTTTAAAAAAAAATATCCTGAAGGCCCAACCTGGGTTTTAATTTGTTGTGGGGTGGACTGCTGGTAATGAAACAGTCCTCCAGTGGATTGGGCTCAATTCAGAGCATTCAGGGAGGAAGGCAAAGTTCAGATGGCAAAGAGCTCTGTTTAGCCTCTGTTTCCATTAGTTTGGGTGGGATGGAGTGTTAGTGGAGGAGTTTTCTACAGTTGTCCCCTGCCCTTTCGCAGTTCATATACTGCGGTGGTACACCAAAAGGGCTTGAAGGATAGGGGGGAAAGTTTTTAAAGCCTGAGCTTTTTAAACCTTCCCCCCACTTCCCCAAGCCCTGGTCTCCAGCAGATTGGCGTTGGGGTGGGGAAACAAAAGGCTATTCTCCCCTACCCCAGTGCCAATCAGTTGGAGCCAGGGGCTTAGGGAAGGGGGGAAAAGTTTTTTAAAGCCTGGGCAGTTTAAAGACATTTAAAGACATTTTAAATATCATGCACGCCCCTGGCCCAACCCGCCCTGCATCTGCATATCCCGGATTTTCAATGATTGCGGGGTGGTTCGGGTCCCTAATCCCCATGATAGACAGGCGGTTACTGTGCCACAAGCCACTATTTGTGTGTGTGTGTGTGTGCATGTGTGCGTGTGTGTGTGTGTGTTAGAGATGGGCACGAAACAAAAAAAATGGCATTTCGGTTTTTTGTTTGTCGTTGAGAGGTCTGTTTCGGTTTGTTTCCGTTTGTCGTGAATTTTTGGAAAAATTTCGTTTCCATTTTTTGTTTTTTCATTTGTCGTTTCTACCCGCTTTTTGTGTGATTTTTAAAGCATTTCCGTGCACAGGTGTCCCCCAACGCCCCAGACCAGAGGAAGATCACTAAAAAAATGGATGCTGGCAGAGACACAGTATAGACTAGGTACGCAGGGAGGCTGCAAAGGCAGCGGCGGGCGTTGCCCAGGGTGCAAGGCAGCCGCAGAGTGACTGCACTGCGGGGCAAGGGAGGGTACTCACCGAGAGGTACGCAGCACACACACAGGGAAGCTGCAGGACTGAAGCTAGAGTCGCAGAGACAGCAATCCCACCCTAACTCCCACCAGAGACTGCAAGGAGGATGGGGTTGCCAGAGCTTTTAATGCCCTCTGTGGCTGCCAGACCTGCCCAGTCTGCAACCTGGGCATGCTATTGGTTGAACATGATCCCATCACATGGCTTGCCTCCATTTTGTGGCTGGTGGCGACATCCATTTTAAAGGGAAAAGAAAAATACATTGCGATGGGAGAAGACAAAAACAAACGTTTTAAGGACCCCACCCCCGTTAGGTAATACTTTCAAATAATTATCGCATTATCGCTGCATTTTTACATATGTTCAGGGTGTTTTAATACCCAAGAAATGAATCAATATTAGGCATCTGGGAGCCATTTTGGGTCGATGTCCCCAACTCCCCTTAAAGGGAAAAAATACAGCGATCTGAGAAAAGACATAAATGCACCTTTTAAGGACCCCAACCCCCCTGGTAGGTATTATCAGACAATATAAATAATTATCGCTGCGTTTTTACGGATGTCCAGGGTGTTTTTTTAACATTTAAAACAGCTCATTTCATTGCGTGCCGCCATTAACGGAAACGAAACTTAACAACCACAATTTTCGTGGTTCTGTTCGTTTCATTCCATTTTCATCACAATTTTCGTTAGTCGTTTCGTTACATAACGGAACGACTAACGAATAACGGAAACGACAAAATGTTCGTTCTGTGCCCATCTCTAGTGTGTGTGTGTTCTCTGTGTGGGGTGCTGCCATGATTGATGACTTGTGAAAGTGCTCATGCCCTTCTCTCAGAGTTGGGCCAGAGGTTTTGGAACTGCAGCTTCGGTAAATCCTTCTCGAAATGGTGGTGTTGATGGCAGTGTAGGACAAACAAACAAACCATGGGGAAGAAAGCAGTTATTCACAAAGCAAATGGAAATCAGGAAATGTAAAGGAACAGTGACTGAGGGTAAGTTCCCCAAATTGTCCTGTTAAAAAAAATTCGGAGGGCCTTCCCAAATGACACCAGCATAGCTCTAGTTACGCCATTGCAGCACAGTGGAGCAGTTGGTTCCCTTTCTTTTGTGTGTGTGTGTGTGTGTGTGTGTGTGCGTGTATGTGTCTGAGCCTACCTTTGACCTACAATGCACTTTCATAGCTTGGAACAGTTCCTCCTGTACCTCACTTTCCATGACCTAAGGCCATCAGCTTATAGGGCAGTGTTGGCGAACCTATGGCATGGGTGCCAAAGGTGGCACTCGAAGGAGCCCTTTACGTGGGCACCTGACATCACCCCTTCACAGCCACCTGTATGCAGGTTAAATTGCTGTATTGGGACTTTGCTAAAAATAAGTGAGTTTTGAATCGCAGTTTGGGCACTCGGTCTCCAAAAGGTTTGCCATCACTGCCATAGGGTCTTCCTAGTGCTTCTCATTCTGAAAGTTGGATAGGGCTACTAGAGATAGTGCTTCCTCAGTGGTGCCCCCCTTTTTATGGGACACTTCTGAGGCAGACTGGCCCTATGCCTTTCTTTCAGTCACCAGATTAAGACCCTTGTGCTTTTATAATCCCTATTATTTTATTTTCCATCCTATGATGGCAGCTTTGACTCCTACTTCTGTTTTAAAATTGTAGCTTACAGGCCAGCTTTCTCTCTGTGTTTGTAATTTGTAACATTTCTTTGTCTATTGTGCTTTTAAAAATAATATTTCATTGCATCATTATATTTTGCAGTTGTTCCACACCAAGATGATATGTTATGTATTATAAAATAAAAATGATAGATAACAGATATATAGACAGATGTATTTGTACAACAAAATAATTTCAGGACTGGCAATTTCTTTTCTTCCTGGCAGGCACGGTTTCACATATTTGTATTTATTATATTTGTTATAGAAAACTGTTTGAAACAAACTTCCTATATTTTAATCAATTTTTGTTACTCACTTTGCCTTGGCGATGGCACATTCCTACCTTATTTTACCTCTGTATAGATGAATTGAGGTACCTGGTGTGGTGTAGTGAATAGAGTGATGGACATGGACTCAGGAGACCTGGTTCAATTCCTTCTTCAGCCATGGAAAACTAGTGACTCTCAATATATTATGTTATCTATCTTTTCAATATTTACTATTTATATAACAGTCCTGTTTGTACTTTGCGGCTTTTATCAAAAATTTTATAATGTTTTCAAAATGTTTTATCCTGGCAAACTGATATTTTGGTATTTCTTGAATAAACGTAAATAAAGATTCATACATTGTGGGGTGATAGAATGGGTAAAACTACTCCTTAAATACCCCACTTACCTTGAAAGCCCTATAACGGTAACTCTAAGTTGGTTCTGATTGGATGACACATAACAATAACAGCACGTGAATAGGGCCCAATTGGAAGAGAGTTCAGTTGCCCATTGATTTCCAAAAGATACCATCAGAAGCATTCCTTGTCCTCTTTTGTGTTCATCAACCCAACCCCATCTTTATGACCTTGTGTAAACAATGCAATGTGTGGCAACCATGGGGAAGAAATTCTAAAGTTAGTATCTCCTAATGGCCTTTCCATCACAGCAGTTCTACAGTGATGACACTACCTTGCCCACAGCTTATGTATTTGTTTTTAATTTCAGAGGTTTAGAGAATTATAGGGGAGAAAACCATGGGGAAAAGCATTTCTATCTGGTTTTGAAAGCAGTGACATCATAGGACATTGCTTTCATGCACATATGTGGTTTTTACGTTCTAGTTGCTATATAGAACTTCTACTGTGCATATATTCCAATTCCCTGCATGTGATATGCAGGATATTTTCTTCTGCCTTTCCTTCTCCCCAAAGACTGTTAGTGCCAGTGACTCTCAGGTTGTGATCCTCAATATATTTACTAGGAGTCTCTTTGGTAGAATTTACTTCCCAGTAAATTTACACAGAATTGCGTTGTGAGGGACCAAAAGTCTTGTGACAAGAGTTAAAAGGATAGGTTTCAGTTCATGTTGATAAGTGTTTGCCAACCTTCAATAGGTTCTTCTTATTTGAAGGGTATGACAGTTTGTTAGTTTCTCTGAGATTCAATCAAAACAAAACAGGCAGAACAACAAAATTGTCCATGTAGAAGCAGGGCTTTTAAAGCCCGTGTCTTAAAAAATTATGATTGAACCTCTTTGTCGTCATCCAGCTTAATGCATTGCTGAGTTATGTCCCTTTTCTACCAGAGAGGTTCCTCATTATTAACATTATTAACTTATAACTGTGTTGCTTTAATGTAATGTTGTCTATTAATGCTGTAAGATGTCCCTCAATTCCTTGTTCTCAAATACTTAGACCTGTCTTAACTGTATTGGACTGTATATTATCCCTCATTACTGTAAGCCACTTTGGGTCCTTTTCCAAGAGAAAGGCAGGGTAAAAATACTCTTAAATAAATAAATAAATAAATAAATAAATAAATAAATAAACATGTATGTAGCTGGCAAGTATATTGGTCCTTTTTAGGCTGAAAATGTTTGTACTTCTTTAATTGGTAATGTAGATGAATATTTTGGTTTAGTGTAAATTCAGTTCAGCCTGAAATCATTTAATGTATTTCTGTTTATTGTATTTCCATTTTATGAAATGATCAAAATTCATAAAATTCTACATGTTTCAGGAAGGGGTGGATTACTCATTGGCATGAATAAGGCATAGTGTGATACTAAACTCTTCTCTGCCAGCTTTTGTAGCTCCTTAAAGCTACAAAATCTCCTTTGTAGCACCTTAAAGGTAAAGGTTCACCCCGCACATGCGTGCTAGCCATGTCCAGCTCTAGGGGCAGTGCTCATCTCCGTATTCAAGCTGAAGAGCCAGTGGCCAGCATGGCTGCAAGGAAACACTGCTTTTACCTTCCCGCTTTTTATGGCTTTACCTATTTATCTACTTGCATTTACATGCTTTCGAACTGCTAGTTTGGTAGGAGCTGGGTTTATCAGTGGGAGCTCACTCCGCTGTGTGGCACCTGGGATTCAAACCACCGAGCTGCTGACTTTCCAGCCAACAGTTTTCGGAGCCTTAGTCCACTGAGCCACCATGCCCCTACAAACTCCTTAAGAGACATCGTTTAGGTTGAAGGGCAGGCTTTAAAAGCATATGGTCGTTGAACACCTTGTACCACTCAGTGGCTGTCCTTATTTGAAGCCTAAGACAGCCTACGTTGATAGCCAAGCCCTGGACCATTTTGTTGATTTTTCCCAGCACATAAGTCAAATCTGCAGGTTCAGCCTGGGAGCAGTTGTTATATTGGCTTTGCTGTGTGGTGCTTGGATGTCTAACCCAAGACCACTCCTGCCCCCCGCCGCCTCCATTCCACACCACCCCCTGGGGAGATCCAAAGATAGTAAACAAAGGAAGACAGGCACAAGGACGGCCTTTCCTGTGGAAGCGGCAGCTGTTGCTCCGTCTGCAGATTCTCTGTCCACGCACTCTCTTCCCTTTGACCCTGCTGCTATCCAGTTCCCTCTGCATCAGACTCTCCTGAAAGTTGTGATTTCCTCTCTTGACAGGCAGCAGGAAGAGGAGAAAGCTGCCGGGCAACCTTTGCTCGGAGATCACAGGAGAGTTATTAACCAAACCACTCATGACAGACATGGCTTAGGAAATACCGATAAGATCGAGAAAGAAGAGGAAACCAAGCGGTTCACTCACTGTGTTGGACATACACCCCATTTTGAAACTGGGCGAAATGTAGGGTTTTGTTTTTGTTTTGTTTTTAAATGCATGTCCGTATCCACTTTCTCACTTGTACAAAAGCTGGCGCTGTATCAACTTTGTGCATCCTGAAAAGTAAATTTGGCACACAAGCTACATTTACCTCTGCAAGTCAGTCAGAGGCAAGCATGGGTAGGGAAGTCTCAAGGTTGAACTCGAATTAAGTACCTGAATATCTTCAGGCACAATATTTGTACAGAATGAACCAAATTCAATCATTGCTCTCTGCTGCTTGTCTATAAGGAGCTGCGGAGTTCCTCCGAGCAGCTTTAGCCATTATCCGTGGGCAGTAGTGCACCAGATAGGCCAATTGTCTGACTTACTGTAAGAAATGAGCATGTGTACTTGAGCCTTGAGTTATCTTAAGATGCAATCTAATCTTGGAGTAGTCATTGTGTGTTCAAGGATGGCAAAGTCATCCCTCCTAGGTCACCTTTTCCACCCAGAACTGACTGTTTCAATAAGTTAACTTGTACTTTACACATATATATGTATTAGAGATCGGCACAAAATGAACAATTTTTCGTTTCCGTTTTTGTTTTTTCGTTTCGTTATGCAATGAAACGACAAACGAATTTTGTCTCCAAAATGAAATGAAATGAACAGAAACACCGGAAATTTTATCGTGCGTTTCGTCTCCGTTACTGCAATATAAGTGAATTGCTTAAAATCCTTTTAAAAAATCACAAAAAAATGAAATAATGGTAACAAAATGGTAACGAAACGAATGAAAACAAAAATTCACAAAAAATGGAAACGAACCAAAACAGACCTTCCAAACGACAAACGACAAACGAAATGCCTTTTTTTTATTCGTGCCCATCTCTAATATGTATACATTTCATCATTACTTACCTATATATATATTTAAAATAGTGTGTACATCTACAATGCATTTTTTTTTTTTGGAAATGAGATTCAATTTCAAATCTGGATTTATTTTATTTTATTTTATTTTATTTTGTAATTCAGATTGGGATGGGGATGACTATCAGGCCCAGAATGACATCAGGGAAACCTGATAGGGAACAAATGATGTGATCGGTAGCACAGAACATAAGAACATAAGAAGAGCCATGTTGGATCAGGCCAAAGACGCATCTAGTCCAGCTTTCTGTATCTCACAGTGGCCCCAACAAATGCCTCTGGGAGCGCACGAGACTAGATATCCTGATACCACTCCCCTGCATCTGGCCCTTGAAGTACCCCGGTTTGAAGCCTGGAGATTACACATCTCCATCATGGTTTGTAACCTGTGATGTACTTTTCCTCCAGGAATCTGTCCAATCCCCTGTTGAAGGCATCCAGGCCAGATGCCATCACCATATCCTGTGGCAGGGAGTTCCACAGACTAATAACACGCTGGGTAATATTTTTTCTTTTGTTTGTTCTCACTCTCCGAACCCTCAATTTGAGTGGATGTCCCCTAGTTCTGGTATTTTGTGAGAGTGAGAAGAGCATCTCTCTATCCACTTTACTCATGCCCTGCATTATTTTGTATGTCTCAATCATATCCCCCTTCAGGCGCCTTTTTTCCAGACTAAAGGGCCACAAATGCTACAGCCTTTCCTCATAAGGGAGATCCCCAAGCCCAGTAATCATGGGCTTGGTCCCACATCCCTTTAAAAGCAGTTTAAATTACTAAATAAACCGAGTCCAAAAATGCCGTCACCACAGCCACTGGGCTTTATGAAAAAAGAAAAGAAAAAAGAAAACCCAGTAACAATCCCTTAAGCAAGGTTTCACCTACGAGGTAGAGAATTTTTTGCCTCGCTTTGAAAATCCAACTTTTAAGGAGGCAGACGCCGTGGGACCACGCTGATGATCCGGGTTTCTTTTTCTTTCTTTTTTTGGCTTTTCCTGGGGCTGATGGGCTGTGTTTTTTTAAATTTATTTTCACCTTCAGAGAAACAGGAACCTCTATCCGGTCCTTGTTGTTGTTCAGTCGTTCAGTCGTGTCCGACTCTTCGTGACCCCATGGACCAGAGCTCGCCAGGCCTTCCTATCTTCCACTGCCTCCCGGAGTTTTGTCAAATTCATATTGGTTGCATCAATGACACCGTCCAACCATCTCATTCTCTGCCGTCCTCTTTTCCTTTTGCCTTCGATCTTTCCCAGCATCAGGGACTTTTCCAAGGAGTCCTCTCTTCTCATTAGGTGGCCAAAGTATTGGAGCCTCAGCTTCAAAATCTGTCCTTCCAGTGAACATTCGGGGTTGATTTCTTTCATAATGGATAGGTTTGATCTCCTTGCAGTCCATGGGGACTCTCAAGACTCTCCTCCAGCACCACAGCTCAAAAGCATCAATTCTGCGGCGATCAGCCTTCTTTATAGTCCAGCTCTCACTTCCATATATCACTACTGGAAAACCATAGCTTTAACTATCCTGACCTTAGTTGGCAAAGTGATGTCTCTGCTCTTTAGGATGCTATCTAGGTTTGCCATTGCTTTCCTCCCAAGAAGCAGGCATCTTTTTATTTCATTGCTGTAGTCGCCATCTGCAGTGATCAAGGAGCCCAAGAAAATAAACTCTGACATTGCCTCCTTTTCTTCCCCTTCTATTTGCCAGGAGGTGATGGGACCGGTGGCCATGATCTTAGTTTTTTTGATACTGAGCTTCAGCCCATTTTTTCACTCTCCTCTTTCACCCTATCCGGTCCTACAAGCATTAATTTCCCCCAGCAAAGTGGTCCATTTTTTTCCAATTACAAATGCCACCTGCTGGCCAAGGGGGGCTGAACTGCACTTTAAAATAAAAAAACCCAGCTTTTTACGTGAGAACTCTTATCCCACATTTAAATCACGTGATGGGACGAAGAGGAAAAGCCAGACCTTCAGAAGATCAGGATCGAAACCCAGGTGTGACCAAAGCCTTAGTTGCTCTCTTCTGCACCTTTTCCAGTTCCACTATGTCTTTTTTGAGATGAGGTGACCAGAATTGTACACAATACTCCAGGTGCGGCATTACTATCGTTTTGTACAATGGCATTATAATGTTGGCTGTTTTATTTTCAATCCCCTTTTTGATAATCCCTAGCATGGAATTGTCCTTCTTCACCGCTGCCACACATTGGGTAGATACCTTCATTGAGCTGTTCACCAATACACCAAGATCTCTTTCCTGATCTGTCATGGATAGCTCAGAGCCCATGAGTTGATAAAGTTTTGATTTTTTGTCCCAATATGCATTACTTTTTATTTTCCTACACTGAAACACATTTGCCATTTGGCAGCCCATTCCTCCAGTTTGGAGAGATTCTTCTGGAGCTCTTTTCACAATCTTCTCTGATTTTTACCACAGAGAAAAATTTCATGTCATCTGCCAACTTGGCCACCTCACTGCTTATCCCTGACTCCAGGTCATTTATGAACAGATTGAAAAGCACCGGTCCCAGGACATACTCTGAGAGTTTTGTCAGATTACAAATCTGATTCTTTAAGATGGAGTCAATGCAAATAAACTGGCAGTACATGCCTATTAACTCTCTCGATGCACTCATACCTATGAACAGACATACATATACAAGATTACACTGTTGTAATATACAGTACCATGCATATCTGCTGATTTGTTATCCGTGGATTCAGTTATCCGTGGTTGGCAATCAGCAGGCAGTGGGGGGGGGGAGCTGCGCTGTGTTGCCTGGGCAGTAAACTTGGTGGCGCTTTTGCCTGCAGCAACTCCCCCACTCCCGCTGGGCAGATCGGTGTATCAGGCAGTAGGAGAGACCACTTTCATGTCACCCAGACCGGGCTGTGGGAGGTCATGCCTTCACACCACCTGGTCCAATGAGCTGTTGCACCTTTGGGTGGATCCGGCAGCAGGACAGAGCGCCTACATGCCACCCAGACCATGCGGCAGAAGAGTGTACCTTCACTCCCCCGGTCCACCCAAATGCTGCATCTTTGGCAAAAGCTGCGCCAGCATCCCACCACTCCCACTGGGCAGGTTGGTAGCCCTTTGTGTTGCCCGGCATTTGGGGGTGCCAGGGGTAAACATTTTCACCCCCAGCACACCAGCACCCCCACCTCTGTCACCACCATCACCCCTGGATAAGAGTGTTTGCTCTTATCCACGGATTTTGGTATCCATGGGGTGGCCTGGAACCGCTCCCCCACAGATATGGGGGTCCTACTGTAATAATGTTAGATTTAGATGGGCCTTTTACTGACTGGATAACTCAGTGAGTTAAGTATCTGGAGCCAGAGGCTGAGAGTTCAATTCCCTGCTGTGCCTCCAGGGAGAAGAGCCAGAGTGTATAGCCTTGGGCAAGCAGCAGCAACCCTGAGCAGCCCCAGAAGGAGGGACTTCTAGAAAACCCCTGGAAAGGGTCACCATAAATCGGAGTTAACTTGACAGCATGCTGCTGCTGCTGTTGTTGTTTATTTATTTTATTTTAGAGTATTTTTACCCTGCCTTTCTCCTTGGAAAAGGACCCAAGGCGGCTTACAGTAATGAGGGACAATATACAGTCCAGTTCGTTTAAGACATGCTCAAGTATTTGAGAACAAGGAATTGAGGGACATCTTACAGCATTAATAGACAAACATTACATCAACGCTACAAGGTTATAAGTATTCATAAACACAAAGTGTATGTGAACCTATAGATCAGGGATGGCGAACCTATGGCATGGGTGCCAAAGGTGGCACTCGGAGCCCTTTCTGTGGGCACCCGACACCGTCCCTTCACATCTACCTTAGCTCAGGTTAAATTGCTGTATTGGCACTTTGCAAAAAAAAAAGTGGGTTTTGAATCACAGTTTGGGCACTCGGTCTCTAAAAGGTTCGCCATCATTGCTATAGATTCATATAAAAGATACATGTTGTTGTTGTTGCTGCTGCTGCTGCTGCTAGCTGCAGCAGAAGAAACCTGGAGATGTCATACCTTACCATTATTATAGTAATTAGATTATCTAATATATTATCACAGTAATGTTTCCAAATATGTTGCTCACATTCCTGACTGATATGCCTATAATATCCAGGTATAGAATCCAATTAGAACTGTAAATATCCAGTTTATAACCCGCTCAGCCCAACCAAAAAAGCACAAATGCACTTTAGTCAAAAAGGAAATGAGCAAATATGTGTGTATTAAGAAAAATTGCATAAATAAATGCATATGCAGATGGCTCACTGCGGCGGGATACAGAGATCACATTACACACCTACTAAAGCAGCTCCACTGGCTGCCAATCAGCTATTGAGCACAATTCAAAGTGCTGAACTTAACCTAGAAAGCACAAAACAGCCTAGGTCCAAGCTACCTCAAAGATCGAATATCACGGTATGAATGAGCTTGGGTGCATCTCAGAAGAACAGATGAAAGGGCCTTCTATGTTGCTGCTCCCAGACTCTGGAACTCCCTCCCACTGGAGGCCATGAGGATGGACCCATCTCTGTTTTCTGGAAGCAGGCAAGGACCTTTCTCCTCAGGCAAGCTTTCCATGAATGAGGGACAACCTATGAGTACTATGTGACTTTTACATGGATTAGCATGCATGATTGCATTGAATGATTCCATAAAAACACCTTTGTTTTCCATGTTAGTTCCCATCCCTCATTATGGATTTTTCTTTTCTTCTTGCATGCTCTTTATAGCTCTACCTTTTAATCTTATAAGATGCCTCTTCTAATTCCCTGTTCTCAACTTCAATGCGTCTTAAACGTTCTGGACTGTATATTGTCCCTCATTATTGTAAGCCACCTTGGGTACTTTTCCAAGGAGAAAGGTGGGGTAAAAATATTCAAAATAAAATAATAAAAATAAATGAAATAAATATGTTAGGGGAAATACATTTCCAAATACAAACAAATTCTCTTGTGAGAACCAGGTGGTAGAAGTCTCAGAATGGAACTGTAGTAGGTTGAGAATGCTGTTGTATTCATGGAAAAGCATACAAAAATAGATTGTTCTCATCCCTAATGTAAACAAAGTGTATGAACCATTTTTTTGGTATCTTGGATGGAGGCTTCCATCATCTTCAGCCTTTTTATGCCAGCTGCACACCACCTGACCATAATAATCATCATAGGCAGAGAAATGCCCTCTTTAACCCCAAAGAAAATTAAGGAGAGCTGCTGGACTTGTCCAGTCCACTGTTCTTTTTGCATTATGGTTAGCTGACGAGGCCTCTGCGTCATCAGCTATGGGGAATATCTGTCTCCTTCTCTTTAGATCTAGGATTTTGTTTCTAATGTTCAGAGGCAGACAGATTCAAAGTTAGATAAAGGTGGTGTATGGGGTGGTGGTGGTCCCCCCACCCACCGCCCAATGTTAATGGGAACAGGGTGGTTATCAGATGAAGCATTCAAAAGGCCATGTCAAATAGAAAGCACCTCCTGTCAACCAGACCTGTAATGTCACTCCTGCGTTTATTTAATGTCCAGATAGAATAACTGGGTGTCAAGGTCTCCATCTGTTAAGGTGGGAACTTTTCTCGGTTCTTAATGTTACCTGACAATGGAACTTCCACACCGCCCCGTTGCCAAGATGATATCTGTCTCCCATTTTCTGCCAGGGCTGTTGTTCGGTGCGGCTCGTCAACCTGTCAGATAAAGGCAGACATAGATTCCTATAAGGAATTATTAATGAAGATTCAGCTGGTTTTTCTGCTGGAAACGGATCTCTTCATTCTTCATCTCACCGACTTCATACATTAGAAAACTAAAAATAACCCTGGGTGTTTATGAGGAAAGACCTTCAGCATTTGACAGCTTCACTCCAGCCTCCCACCGCACCCTGCCCTCCACACACAGACTGCTTTCCTGTACTTCTTGTTCCACTTCCTTCATTCAGTGGAAGATGCAAAGATAAACATTTTATGCACTTATTTTCCTGACCTAGGTATTTCTATTGCCACCTACCCACCCACCCACCCCACACACACAGATCTGTGGTTAAACGAGTGGCCTAATTTATTTATTTATGTAATTTAGGCTCTTTTTTTCCTCCATCGAGCTCAAGCAGGCATAATGCACAAAACTTCTCCTCCTCCCCACATTCATAACAACACTGTGAGGGTGGTTGGACTGAAAGATAGTGACTGGCCTAAGCTTATGCTGTGAAATTTATGGCTCACTGGGGACTAGAAACTCCTGAACCTCATCCAAGCTGTCTAAACCCTACACTGTACGCCTCAGACCCAAACATATTGCCTTATCTTGTATTGCCTCAGACGCATCCAGGCACATGCTAGAGGAAAAAGATGATTCCCAAAAGAAAAGGCATGCTCACAATCTCTCCTTAGGATAATTTGTTTACAGTGGTACCTTGTATAAAGGAACTAATTCATTCTGAATGAAATTATGTTAAGCAAATTTTCCTTTATACAAATTATTGAAAACAGAGTAATCCCTAATCGCGACCATTTTATGTTGTATGGATTCACCCCATAGGTGATTCTATTAAGCTAATTTCCCCTCTCTCTGGAATTTTTTATGCTGTACAGATTTTATATTATACAAACCATTTGTTATATGAGGGTCCACTGTATTTAAAGACATATTGGAAGTGAGGATAATTGGCTTAAACCCAGAGTGCACTGTGATTTGACCCTTCTGCTCTAAACCGCACCACTTCCCTCCTCTTCCTCACCCTTCCACAGGGCAAAAGATAAAGGGAAGCCCATCCATTTATTACTTTGAGTATATATTTTGAAAAGCAGGCTGGTGGGCTGTGAATTTCAGTAGGAACTAGAGATGGGCACGACTCAAACATATTATTTTCGTTTGTTCTTTTTCATTTAGGGTTCCGTTTCGGTTCGTTTTCGTTTTTTGGCGAATTTTTTGAACATTTTTCGTTTCGTTTTCGTAACGAAACGAAAACGAAAAAACAAAACGAAAATGAAAAATTTGTGTTTCGTTAGCATTCTTTGCAGTGCAGTGTGTCTGCAGTAACAGAAACTATAAATACGGCAAAAATTTTCGTTTCATTTCCGTTTCCGTTTTGATTTTGAAAAAAATTTCGTTTTCGTTTTCGTAGCGAAACGAAACAAAAACGAAAACGAAAAGGAAAATTTCACTAAGTCGTGCCCATCTCTAGTAGGAACGGATGGAACAGTCTGTCTGCAACTGATGGAACAAGGAAAATGCAGAACCTAGAAAAGTTACTTTTGGTGTATTAAATGCCCCAGGCTCCGTAACGGTTATGTCCACTGGCCAGGCTGGGCAGCGGGGCTTCTCAAAATTCAAGTCTTAAAAAAAAAGCAACTTTGCCAAACTTAGGAGAAATGCCTAGGTTGTGCTTGAGCCAGAGGTCTGTTCCAGCGACTCCAAGATCCCAGGCCATGAACCTGGGACACTGCGCACCAGCAAAACATGCGCTGTGCCACTGAGCCCCCACCCTGGTGAAAGGTCAGCATTTCCTGCAGAGACAGCATCTGCTCCAGAGTGGAAATGACTCGACTCGGAGTGTAGTCACTTCCTTTATTATCCAAAAGGGAGTGGGATTTTATAGAGCACATTTCTACACGACATTGGAGGAAGAGGGGTTGGAGTTGGGTTTTCTTTCTTGCGGTAACATGAACTCCCCACCCCCAAAATAATAAAAATAAATAAATAAAGTAAAAGCACACTACTGACAACACTTGTGATGATTTCCTCCTCTCCATTAGCATATGAAATCCAATCCCCCTGACGACATCCTTGTTATGACAATCCTCTGCTCTTTCCTAGCCCGAGATAAAGACCAAACATGTGGTAGCCATTTACAGCGGATAAGTAATTTTGTTTTAAGAGGGGTGGGGCCCACAGGATGGGGGCACACTCACAGACACACCACAGTTTGGCAGAGCCAAGGACTTCCTCTCTGTTTCTAATCTCTGGCCGAGGTGTGCTTAGTGCTTGTAGGGCTGAGAGGACGGCCTAGAGGTGGAGAAAAGATGTGAACGATGATATCCGGACAAATTCTTCTTGAAATATCTCATGGGGGAAAAGTCCAGTGGGGAAAAAACTTTGGGCACTCATGGATAGCAATGTCTGATTGTATCTCGTGGTGTTAATGGTTTTAGATGGCCCTTGAAGAAGGAAATCGTGTTTCCAGGATGTATTAGGCTCAAATGAAGTCAGGATTTCTGACTTGGAGGGTTTCTTTCCTTCTTTTTATTTCTTTGTTGCACACAGCCCGCTGCTTTTTCACTTCCCTCCGAATCTCAATGGAGATGACCATCCAGGCCACAGACTTCAAAAGCATTTATTTGGATCCGGTCTGTTAAAATTTGGGTTGCAATTGCAAACTCTAAGTTGTACAATAATCAGTCAAGACTTTGATCCACCTCCTGTTAGTCATAATATTCTGCTGTCCTGGACCTGTCTTTGGCAAGTAAAACCCAATGAATTCCATGAGAGTTGCTGCCACGTATGTGGGTACAGGATTGCTGCCTAAGATCTGGCGAAAACAATGGCTGAAGTACTCATTGCATAGTTACCAAAATAGTGTACCTTTTAGAGGAAAATTTCTATAAATTAAGAAATCACCCATATACCTTACCTGATACATGCAGCATCACGTGACTCAGCATTCCATTTGCTTTATTGCATTTGAGCCAATGGCTTTTATTTTGGTCAGAGGTTGTGATTAATGTATTTGAAACATGTGTTGAACCTGCCAATATTGCTGAATTTCTGACAAAATCTACAGTCGAGGGACAGTTTTTTTTAATTTACGCATGATTTGTTCATGGCATGACATGGATACTTAGGAAGACCGAATGCTGTACTGCAGTAATAAATGCTGAGGATCATGGAATTCCTCACGGCTGCCATACTCTCAAAGAGAAGTGGAGACAACTGTGTTGACACAGAAGCAAAGTCATTCTTACAGTTTTCATCTTCTCCAGGAGCTGATCTTTAAGAAAGCAAGGTAATTGGTTATTCATGACCACACTACCCTGAAAGACTTGTTCATGACCGTGCAGTTCTCCACTACCAATTTAACCTACTACTGCAAGGATTTAAATTAAGGTAAGAAGATAGTAGGGAAGCCTTCGGGGCGTGGGGGGGGGTGGAAGCAGGAAAATAAGACGCTGTCTCAGAGGTCTTCTGGATTTTTTGGTGTGTGTGTGTATGTAGGGATTGTGCCCCCTTAGTAACAAAGGATTGTGGGACTGATCAAAATTCACATTTGAACTTCTTTTTAAAGGCCACTTGACTTAGAACAGCTTTTCGGGAAACCCTTCGAGAAAATTTTTTCTAAAATATGACAGAAACATGGAGCCCCTCCAGGAATCTCTCTCTCTCTCTCTCTTTCTCTCTCTCTTTGAGAGGGAAAAAAAGATAATTCAAAGATTAATCCAAAGGTTTGGTTTTTTGATTTTGTTGCTAAGAAAGCTGTGATATGGCAGTAGCTCCCCCCCAGGAGCTCTGGTGCCAACGTCATGCTAAAGCCCCCCCCATTTTTTTTGAATGCATGTGACTTTAAGAGAAAACAAGGCTTAGTGGGGGACAAGAACGCATGGGCAATCACAAATAGAGACCCTATTTGAGCTGAGAAAATATTATATCACACATATGGTGGGAAAACTTCTGATGTTGTGAGTACTAAACTATGTAGAAAAGCAATCTATCTGAAATGCCAAGGCAGACCATTTGACTACATGGGCCTAGATTATCAAGTCTGACTTGTAGCAGCTTTCACAAATTTGGGGCAGAATCCTTTGCAGACCCTTTCTCAGGCCTCCCATCCAGTCCTCCCTCTATTTAGCTTCCATTTAGAGCTTCCAATTAGGCATGTTCAGAGTAGTCAGCTGCTGCAGGCCCATCACTGGTTCTCTTAAAAAAAATGGCCCCATGGCCTACACCAGGACTGTCCAACATTGAACAGGCCAAGGTCTACTTTTTCTGGCCCAAAGTGCCTGAGGGCTACTACACTAATACCTGTACTTACAAATCTTATCCATTGCAAGCACATGCTCGTAACTTAAAAATGTATAAGTAGAGCAGTGGCTCCTCATAGGAATGCATTGAAATCAATTCCCTCTGGAACTGATTAATTGATTTTCAATGCATTCCTATGGGTAGGCTGACGATGCACCCGCTTCCCTTGCACCCACTCGATCATCTGGCCAGCGGGGGGAGCAGCAGACCACAACATGGCCCTTGAACTTCCCTGCTCGGCTGAGACAGTGGGCTGGCAGACCCAGAACTTTGCTGGGGTAGTGTTGGTCCTTGGGATGGGGGAGGGAGGGTTGGAGAACTTATCTCCTCAGTTTTTTTTATTGGTGACTGGCGGGCTACTTTTGAACCCTTCACAGGCTACCGGTAGCCCGCAGTCTACCTGTTGCCCAGGCCAGGCCTACACACTTCTATGGGCAATGGATTGAGACCTGCATGCCAGAGCCTAGTCAGAGCCTGTGTAAGGCCTTGTTCAATCATCTGGGCAATGAGAAGGAGAGATGGAATCCCCTGCAGAACCCCAAGAGTACCTGTGTTTTGAAGGAAAGGTTGTGTGTGGCCATTACAAAATACAAATGCAAGAATAGGCAATGGTGTGTGCGTGCGCGCGAATTCCCCACCCCTCGTCTGAAGGATTGGGGTGGGAAACCCAATCCCCTGCTCCAGATACAGCTTTACAACAACAGCCCTGCTGCTTCTTGCTTCATCTAAAACGGCGTCTGGCAAAATTCTTCTTGTTAAGAACATAAAGTCTAAGATTAACCTCCTGGAAAACCCCATCTTGCCATGTTTGGACTCTTGGTACTTGCCTTGAAGAAGTGGGGTTTACCCACGAGAGCTCGCATATTGTATGAGTTTTTTAATTTTTTTAACAGTGGCCTATATGCGTATCACCTATTGCTTATTTTTTCATGTGTATTGAATGTAAAGCCATCGAGGGGCTGCATGTCAGGCTTTCATTTTGCCATATATTCCTGGAGGGACTACAGCTCCTGGGAATGCTAGTGAGCAGGAATCCTGGGAGTTGTAGTCCAAGAACATCTAGGGAACCCAAGGTCCCGTTTTTAAGTGATGGATACATTGAGATGCTAGAGGTTGGCTGGGATACTTCTAGCTAGAACACTTTTCATGATCCTGTTAAAGGACTCTGAAAAGCAACAGTAACAGAGGCAGATTCAGTGAGGACCCTCTACCTGGTCTCCATGGTAGAGAAAACTTGCTGCAAAATAAAGGGGAGAAGCAATCCTTCTGCTTGGTCCTTTAGCCCCCCCTCTCCAATGGGCAGAGGGTTCATTCCATTTCCAGAAGGTTTCCTTGTCTGGAAGTCTATTGGGGAAGAAACAACCACTGAAGGGGGGGGGGGGAGGCTGTGTTGGAGGAGAAAAGTCGAGGTGAAAAGCAACGGCTCAGAAGAGAAGGACCTGACATTTATATAAAAGACTTTGAGAGTCCTCCAGACCTTTGCCTTGAATTAGCAAGTCCATTAACACTGTCCTCAGCTGCAAAAGCGGGGGGGGGGGGCGCCGCTTCATTACCAAGCTAGGCTTTTCTCTGCCCAACTAAGTGGTGTTTTTATACTATCTTTTTCATTGTATTTTGCTTTTCCAGTGAATTACGCGAGAGAGCCTTCTATTCCTAACTGTGAGTAGTAGGTAGCTCTTTTGTATTTAATTATAATTCCACCATTAGCTGGGAAATGTACCTACATCTCGGTCTGTGTGATATGCACGCTCAACTAAAATTGTTCAGCTGAAAAGGCAGATGATTAATCAAATTAGAGTGGGATGCCAGGTGAGAGGTTTGTCTGTGCGTGTGCATGCTCACATGTGAGCTCGCACAAGCATGTGTGTTGGCAAAACTTACTGAGGCAACAGGGATTAAGGGCCTTTTTACACGACCCCTAAACTCTGCCGCAAATGGCTCCCAGCTCCGGAGCTTAAAATTGTATACTCACCAGCTCCGGAGTTTACTGAAAATTAAGTGCGACCACGCCCACCCAAGCGCGTCCCAGCGCACTTTTCATGTACCTGCTCTCCAAGGGTGAAAAATCTTGATGCGGATGTGCCGGGCTCTCCTCGCTTCTTTTTGCTGTTGTTTTTTGCCTCCCGCCCCTTTAAGAGAAGGAATCAGAACGACGGGGCGGCGTCCACCCGCCTCTATTCTTTTGTCCCTTTTTTTCTCCCTCCCCTCACGCAGCCAGTAGCCAGGAAGTGCGGAGGGGTGGGGACGCACAAAGAGCGACAAACCCCTAAGATCTCTGGTCCGAATTTAAGTGACCAGCGGATCTTAGGGGTCATGTAAAAGCGCCCTAAGTCTGCATAGGACCCCAGTGTAAGAGCCAGCCAAACTAAACTGAGTATTGACTGCATCTTTAATTTTAATGTGCCTTTTTACACCCAGTCAGATAAGCATCATGACGGGCAGGAGGGAGGGGATAATAATGGGGAATCTGAGCAGGCATGGAGGGGGAACTTAACACTTTCCTTCCTTGCTGTAATGTAAAGGAAATTCCAGCTCTGAAGCTGGCATTTGATTTAGCGCTGGCAGGGCAATCCCCATTTCACACGACCATTAAAATCTGCTGCAAAGTGCTCACAGATGCGGAGCATAAAATTGTTTTCCCACAAGCAGCAGATTTAAAAATAAAAATAAAGTGTGACCACACCCACTTATGTGCGACCCAGCGCATTTTAAAAGTACCTGGTCTCAAGGTGGTAAAATCCTTGTCCCTGTTCCGATGCAGATTTTAAACTGTTACTCGAGTCTATGGGAACACAGAAAATCCACAACAAAACTTTTTCACCCCCATTATGGTATCTTTGCTGCGGTTGTCGGTCGTGGGATCAGAACGGTTGCAGATTTTCAAAACGTGGTCATGGGAACATCCAATCCACAACATCAACCATGTGACCGCTCTATGGGGCTGGGGCTGATCCAGATCAAAGTTTGCTGCGGATTTTAGTGGTCGTGTGAAAGCAGCCTTGAGAAATGTCATTCTCTTCTGCAGCATTTCCCCCACACACTCACATCATATTTTGAATTCTACCACTCTAGGCAGTGATGTGCATGCTGGTTACATGAGGCCAGCCTGATTATGTGGCCAAACCATATTCCTTGGTTTATGCCTCACACAAGCGTGAAAATGTCCTTGGTGCTTTATGAAAAAGAAATAATTCACACACAAGAAAGAAAGAAAGAAAGAAAGAAAGAAAGAAAGAAAGAAAGAAAGAAAGAAAGAAAGAAAGAAAGAAAGAAAGAAAGAAAGAAAGAAATCCAGTTTTTAGAAGCAGGATTCTAAGTGAAAACAACCAAAAGCGGCACTTTCTTTGCCTTACTACTATTAATTAAACTTTCATTAGCAGGCATTTTTCCCAGAATGGATTTTGCATTATACTTTCAGACAAGAAATTAGCAAACTAGTATATCATGAGACCCTGTAGAGCGGGTGCTTTATGGAAACTGTCAGATCCATTTTCGGTTTTTAGCTTGTCTTCTGGATGGAAATGATCTCTGGTTCCCAGTCTAGAGCACTGTGTGGGAATGTCACTTAGGCTAATGGATAAGAATGCTGGGAGTTGTAGTCCAAAACATCTGGAAAGCATCCCATGGGGTGTGGAGTCAGACCCATCACACCCTAAAGCATTATGCTTCCCTCTGCATCTCTCAAGACATCATGGCTGCATTTGTGAAAGCAGCATCAGTGCTTGTTCTTGGGAAGACAGAGGAAATCCAACATGCACCCCGTCAGTCAAATTGCCTCACTTGACGCGAGATCTAGCTCTGATGGCTTTCTCTTCTGCAGTTGCGCACCAGAGAAAAACAGGCAGGGCTGCTTTCTTTTCCTGCCAAGGAATCTGCGTGTCTCCCATGATATAACCATCCCTCCCCTTCCTCTCTTAGTTGTGTATCAAAACTGTGCTTCTTAGTTTTTTCCCCAAGCCCAAACAGACCTTCCTTTCTTCAGTCCAAATCCCTCTCCCTAGAGAAGCACAAAATGAAAAGCAACAAAAACTCACCAGTGGGTTCCTATTCTGTCACCACAGAAATATGTGTTACAAACTGGCTGAAATGCGAAACAGGGCAACTACCACCCTCTTCCCCATAGTCTCTGGAGCTTATTTCGATGAGAAGTGGTAGAAAGCCAGGAAATGACTTGTACTTGATGGAGGCCCTCTTCACATTTCCTTATGATCCCTGCAATTCTTGATCGGGAAGTGGGTCCCCCACCAAGTACTCATGAGATCACATCATGACATGTGCCAGCTGAGCCAATGTTGTCCTCCCCCCCCCCCCTCCAATGTCTCTGAGCAGCATCTCCCATGATAGCCAGCAACGCTGTTGGCTGTCATGGGATTTTCACTCCAACAACATTGGAAGGATGAGGACTTGCTCCACTGAACAGGTTCTACAATGAAGCGGACCTCACCCCGCCCTTGACATTTGAAATCAGAGCAAAACATGACTGCATGGGCATTCAAGTGAAGTGGCCACGGGAACACAAAGCAGATGGACGGTGTTGTAGAAATGATGGTCCTGTTTTTAGGCAAATGATGATTTTGCCCCTTCTTTCAGTTGTGACTCTCTAATGTAGGGCTGGGGGGATCTTTGGTCCTCCAGATGTATTGGGCCAACTCCCATAAGCCCCAGCCAACAAGCCAATGATAAAGCAAAGCAAAGTGTTCTGCTTGTATACAGCCCCGTAGCACTTCAAGCACTCTCTGGGTGGTTTACAATTTAATTATGCAGGCTACACATTGCCCCCTCCCCAGCAAGCTGGGTACTCATTTTACCAGCCTTGGAAAAATAGATGGCTGAGTCAACCATGAATTGGCTACCTGGGATTGAAACCTGGATCCTAAGCACAGTTTTAGCTGCAGTACAGGCATTTGACCACTGTGCCTGGGAACTATGGAGATCATAGTCTGAAATATTTAAGAAGACAAAGGTTCCCTTTCTCTATGCTGATGCCAAAGAGCCCAGCAGTATATTATGGAATATTTCAAAGGAGATGTTGTAGCCTTGTGTTTGCAACTGATGGCAGTGGCCTGGAGAGCTAGGTCTGCCTTTACAAACACAAGCAAAATAATTTGTTTCCACGTAGCTTAGCAGAACGTAATGGAAGAAGATGCTGGAGGCAGAGGCAAGAAAAGTTGTTGTTCTCAAGGGAAGTACATCTGTGTAGAGACACATACATACATGCATGCATGCATACACTTGGACTTGCAATACTTTCCATCCCATTGACAGTGAGTCGCCTGTAGATCAGGACCAGATAAACTCTCAACAGCCAGAGCAGCCCTGGGAGGGGAGGGGACCGAGAAGGATAAAATGTAAGAAGTGTAAAGAGTCAGCACGATCCATGAAGATAGTGGAAAAATTCTGTTCGACAACTGAAATGGTGTTGCCCAGAGAAGATAAGGCTCTAGCTGGGAGGGATGACAATAATAGTTTTTAGCATGAGAGATAAGAGCTTCCTTTCTATGATCTACCAGGCTAGAAAAAGTAGCTTCCTAAGCTGCTGCTCTTAAATATTTAAATTACAGAACGCGGCTGACCATCCTTTCTCTCCTCCATCCACCCACCCTTTCCCATGGGACACTGAATTTCTTCTGAGCTTAATTTAATTTAAAGCTTGGAAATAGTTTTGCTCTTTCCTCCTCCTCCCTTCATTTCAGCCTTGTAGGGCAAGTGAAGAAGGTTGAGATTCAGGGAGAAAATGAAAACCAAGAGCATGTATTATAAACGAAACAGTAAACTCCAGAGAGGTATTTCTTTCTAGAAGGGGCAATCGTGTCAGTCTGTGACTCTGGTGACACCTTAAAGATTAAGACTTTTATAGAAGGATACCATGTATGTGCCTTCTGGTGAGGTGGGCCGCCGTCCTTTCACTATACAATGCATGTTCTAGTTCTTAAGGTGCCATGGAAGGAATTAAAAAGCAAAAGCAAAGTGTTCTGCTTATATACCTCCCCATACCACTGGGTTTACAGTTTTAATTACAGTATGCAAGCTACACATTGCACACACACACACAGCAAGTTGGGTACTCATTTTACCGATCTCGGAAGGATGAAAGGCTGAGTCAACCGTGCGCCGGCTACCTGGGACTGAAACCCAGGTCGTGAGCACCGTTTTATCTGCAGTACAGGCATTTAACCACTGCACCATGAGGCTCCTTTAAATTAAATATGGCTGTCTCCAGAAGAAGAAGAATACCCCAGCAGAAGGAAATGGTAAACCAATTCTGGATACTACGCATGGAAAACCATGCTATGGATTTTCATAAGTCAGAATTCTCTTGACTGATTATCTCCTGGGAAGCTCTTAGAAGGAAGGCTTCATATTTATTTCACCACAACATAGTTTTATAACCTAGGGTTGATAAAAAGAGTTTATGCCACACTAAGTTTGTTAATCTTAAAGGTGCCATGCACCTGAATTATTTGTTATTTATCATTCTTGGGACCTACGATAGGAAGGAGCAAATGCCAAGACGCCCATAAAGGATCCTGCAAATTATAGGTGAAAATCCTGTTGCTTAGCATAGTAAACTGCACGAGAGTAGGTCCACTGTGTTGACGGAGATTGAATGAATCATCTCTGTAATGTTCCACTGACTGAACTGAGCCAACTCTAATTGTGACTTTCTTTAGCACAGCAAGTTCCAGTTAGAGTAGGCTCATTTGACTCAGTGGATCATGCAGAGGCGTTCTGTCCCCATTGATTGCTACACTCAGCAACAGGATTTTGGCTATAGTTTAAGAAGTAATTCTTCCAAGCCCTGGAACTTTGAGAATATAAGGGTGAGAATGAAGCTATGGTTGCAACATTGCTTATATGAGTTTCAGTAATACCTGGTGTTTTTGTGCCACTAGGAAGCACATGGGACACAGGGTGATATTCTGTTTAAACTTTTTAAATGTGAGGTCTTCATGGGAAACCAGATACAGTGGGTTTGTTGAGTGTCTTCCAGTTTCATGACAAATAACGCAAGAATCTTGGGTCAAAAAGAATGGGGCAGAGAGCTGGATGCAGAGCTGCCACCATCATGCCTACCAAACCTATGAGGGGAAGCTCAATGTTGTGTTGCTTCAGTCCTATGCTGTCACAAGCAGACACTTGCCACATCTCCACCAGACAAGGGCCCTCTGGAAGCTGTCGGATGCATCTCCCACTAGTACACAGCATGGGCTAGCCTGGCAAATAATATCTGGAGGA
>JAHTLZ010003542.1:10338047-10369383 GCA_023846285.1 Phrynocephalus versicolor | reverse complement strand
TTGCTTAACTGGAAGTCAACCCACGTTACTTTGATGCATGTATTTCCAGCACTTCCATCATCAGTATAATCTCAAAGCACATCTCATGTGCATCTTTTTTTAGTCTCACTGTAAATGTGCAGACTTCTCAGTCAAGATGGGCTCTGTTGTGTGCTTTGTGAGGTGCTAAATTGCTATTATCATGCAGAAAAATGAATCCATCAAATTTCTTTTCCTGTTGTTAAACAGCTCAATATAAGCAACCTGCACAAACCTTCCTAGTTCACACCTCGGGAAAATTACTTTTAAAATACGACTTTCTGTCTTATCCCATTAGCAAGGGTGGATACAAGCCATGTAGGCTAAAAGGTTCTGATTGTTGTAGTCCTGTAAAGTAACTTTCCCAAGCTCCGGCAAAAAACATCACTACCAGAATTAATAGAGCACATTTCGGATTATATTACTGTAATCTTGCATCCATATGTAAATCCAGGGATAGCGGGCTCATCAAGTTTAACAAAGAAGGAAGTCTGCATGCATAGCCATCTCCCACCACGTAAGAGGGAGAATTGTACAATATTTGACCAAAACCTAATCTAATTTTCCTATGATCTGCATGTTAGGCTTCTGTTCCACTACAGAAAACTTGGATCTGGTTGGTGCCTCATTTAAACTTGGGCTGCTTTCACACGACCACTAAAATCTGCAGCGAACTTTGATCCAGATCACCACCACCCCTGGAGTGGTTACGTGGTTGATGTTGCAGATCAGATGTTCCCATGATTGCGATTTGAAAGTCCACAACCGTTCTGATCCCATGACTGAGAACCGCAGCAAAGACGCCATAACCGGGGAGGGGGAGGTTTTGCTGCGGATTTTCCGTGTTCTTACGGACTCGAGTAACAGTTTAAAATCCGCATTGGATCAGCAACAACGATTTTACCACCTTGAGACCAGGTACTTCTAAAATGTGCTGGGTTGCACTTAAGCGGGCGTGGATGCACTTTATTTTTTTAAAATTCCGCTGCTCGTGGGAAACAATTTTATGCTCCGCATCTGCGAGCTCTTTGCAGCGGATTTTAGTGGTTGTGAGAAAGCAGCCTTGTTCATCATCACAGATTGTAGGAATGGATTTTCTGCATCACCAGGGTTTGAATAGATAACCACTGATGTTCCTCCCAAATGTATGATTCTATGCTGGTAATAAAATAGATGACTGGCTGTTGGAAATGTGGGCCATCTTCCCTAAATCAAACACACAACCGAACAAACTTTGGATCTGTCTGTACTCGGTTAGCTGAATCAGTGGGACAAGGTTGTTAGAAATGACTTGTGGCATCTCTTTGATTTCAGCAGGAACCAAGTACAAGTAAATTACTCTGATCCAGCCTTTTGTGTTCAAGAGGATACAAAGGCTCTGCCTGTGCTTTTTGATCTGCAATGACTCATTCACAGCTCCACACGTACAGGTCGTCAAGTGTGACACCCACCTGTGTCAACCATCTTTTGGTGCCTCTACACTCTCTTTCAGTTGAGGCCTAAATGATACATTTTTAGAATCAGCGCAACACTACTGTTGATTACCCCTTTGAAAGCACTTAATGTCATACTGGCGCCAGTATCAGACAGCACTTCTCCGGCTCCAGAAGCTAAAAACTGTTCCCAGAGCTTGTTACACGCAGGGATAAACTAAGGCCATTAGTTTCATAAACCATCAGTGCAGTGTTTTGTTGTTTTTTCAGCTTGGCAATTTGCGGCATATGTGTCAGACAACAGGTTCCTGCTCATTAGAGGCTATCCTGGACTGTACGCTGAATTCACAAATATGCAATGTAAAAGATTGGATACATGTAAATAGTCTTTCTGTTGCCTTCCTCCTAACTGATGGCATTTGGGGGTAATGGATCTAAGTTTATAATATAGAGGTCAAAGATAAAACTTTTTTTTTAATGTTTTCAGCCGTAACTGGAAAAACTACATTTTTCCAGACCCACGTTCTTAGATTCTGGTACTTTCCTTGGCCTCGTGTGTGTGTGTGTGTGTGTGTGTGTGTGTGTGTGTGTGTGTGTGTGTGTGTGTGTGTGTGTGCATGCAGGCACACGAACACACCTGTATGCATTTATTTATTTAATTTGACCTCACTTCCTATCAGTGACATAGTCTCATGGTCAAATCTGTAGTCTCATTATTGCTATAGAAGGGTTTATAACTGCAGGAGAGTGCAATGATGTTGTTGTGCTGGCAGATCAAATCAACACTCTACAATTATAAAACTGGAGTTGTTTGATCCCCAAAAATGGAATTTTGAAACTAGACTTTGGATTAGCACCAAATTTGGCACAGGTGTAGCAGACAGTCTGCTCTTGCTTTGTGCCAAATTTGGGATATAATTCAGGTAAGGTGCGGAAACAGGCAACTCCAAAATTCCCCCGGATATAAAACAGTGTGTATAAATTGAAAAGACCAGTCTTGCCTTGAGACAGAATAGTTGATCCCACACACTTTTTAATTTTTTTGAAAGAATATACCGTAAATCAGAGATTGAAAAAATGATCCTTAGTGAAGGACTTTCAAAAAAGAACAACAACTTCATTATGAACTGAGCCTGCATGGAACAAGCTTACCAGCAAGAGCATGCCAAAGTAGATATGTGATTGCAACTACATACAGGGGAAGCTGCAGGTCAATGAAAGGTCTCAGAGTCAAAAGACAGGTTTTCTTTGATGGGTCAAAACAAGAACAAAAACAAAACAGGCTTGCTTTAAAGAAGAGGAAATATATTGCTATTATATTTCCCAAGAGAGCTTACCTTAAAGCTGCTGTCTCATTAGATTTTAAAGTACTGTCCCTGTACATATGTATAGAAAGGTATAGAAAGCTTATACAGGCTTATAGAAATATGAGAAAGCATATTTGTAAATGATTCTTCATACAAGAGCCTGGTCTTCAAAATCCTGAGAGAATGTTTACTGAAAGCACTCAGGTCCAGGACAAACACAACTGCCCTGTCCTTTTGTTATGCAGAACTATTTTGAATGCCTTACAAAATTGTATGCTAATTGCTTGGGGATGCATGGCAAAACGTCCCCTTTTCTGGTGAACGGTCACTCCAGACCTATTTGACCCAAAAGCTATTTTTCGACTATTTGACTCTTTCTTAGGGTTAGGGTTAGGGTTAGGGTTAGGGTTGGTGGACTAACATCTCAGACAGAAAAGTGCCAGTTTTCACTCAAAGCATCAAAACATACAAACCCGAGTTTAACCGCAAGCATCATTGGAATTTGGGGTACAAGGAGAAAACAAATTACGTCTATAATTGATATTTTCTGATGAACTAGGTTACTTCTAAGTTCTATCAAAATCTGTCCATGTGAACATAAGAACAGAGTGTGATTCCATCTATTCTGGAGAAATATATATAGCATTTAGTATTCCCCTGCTCATCTGTATGGGCAAATTTTGGAACTAATTGGCCCGAGGGAGGAACATTTAGCCTAAAAATGGAAAAAGGCCACACAGGACCACAATCTTGCAAGAAAACTTTGGGACCAGCTCCCTTACATACAGTCATGGGTAGAAGTTTTATACGAATGTCCTGAATGGTTTGTGTTTGCAGCTGGAGAGTTTTGTAAGGTTTTAACGGCACAACCCAGGAAGGGAAGTGACAGCCCCAAAAATGCATATTACCAGCACAAGGCAAAAGTGCTGGGATCAAACCGGAGAGTGATGACGATGCCTATGAGGGAGAAGCATATGTTGATCAAAAAAACCCTCCAATAAAGTTATTTACTAAGGCTAGCGAGGAAACGCTGGAGAAGAAACAAAAGACCTTCTTCAAATGACACCACACCAATGGAAATTCAGCTGCAGAGCATTGTCACCACAAAGGACATAGGGCACAAACCTCAAGTACTGATCCTCATGCCGGGAGCAAACATCAAGTACTCACCACACCTCCAAGATGTATTGTATTTGTATTCCATTCAGTATGATCTTCTGAACTTGAAACCCAACACCCTCAGCCTTAGAGAAAACTCCACTAAAATGATATCACTTTTTTTTATCATTTTCCAGTCATATTCCCCTACATGGCAGGAGGTACAAACTCTGCTGAACACATTCCTTACCCAGGAGGAGCAAAGAATGGTGGGAACAGGCCAAAGTAGTGCAAAGGAGAAGCAATAACACCACAGCGGACCAAATCAGCCCCAGGACAAACCCAGGGTGGAACGCTAGGAAACCTGCACGGCTACAAACAAAAAGAGACTGAGCTTTTGGGTTTGGAAAATGCCATCCCATGAACCACAAACCTGAGGAAAATCCACAAGGTAAGGCAAAAACCAAATGAGAACCCCTCAGAGTTCCTAGAACACCTCCGCAAGTCCTTCAAAATGTACAGTAGCATAGACCCTGCAAAAGATGTAAATAAAATAATGTTTGAGCATATGTTTATGGCACAATCAGCATACAATATTTACAGGAAATTACAGAAAATAAGGGGCACTGAAAGAAAAAAAATACCACAGAAACACACACAGAAGCCTACGATTTTTTTGTGAACCAAGTTGAAGAAAAACACCAGCCAAAAATAAGACGTTATAAGTTAAAAGTAGCACCTATCAAAAGATAAAACAACAATGGCTGGAAATATGGAAATATGGCAGGAAATAGCCCCAAAGAGTTGCACTCATTTCTCGGACTTATGGGGTTCTGCCACCTTTGGATCCCCAAGAATGAGACAATAAAGCGAAATGTAGGGATGGAGGAAATAAATGCAAAAGGAATTATTGTCTCTCAAAAGCAAGACCTTATGGAGCCCCCAGCTTTAGCCCTCCCCAACTCAAGGTAAATATTCTGCCTATACATTCACGAGAGCAAATGGATTGCTTCAGGAGTTTTGGTGCAGAAATGGGGCATTGATAGGGTATTACTCCAAAGTTCTGGACCTCTGTGGCCGAGGGATGGGCAGAGCGCATGAATGGGGTGGCAGCTACAGCGCTCCTTGTAAAAGATGCACAGAAGTTTGTTAAGCACAACAGTATGGAAGTGTTAACACCACGTGGAGTATCATAGATCCTCAACCAGATGGGAACCAGATTCTTAAACCCAGCAAGGCACTCAAGGTATGAACTGTTTTTGTTCAACAGTACGTACCTAGAAATTAACACCTGCATCACCACTTTGCTCCCTATTCCTGATGGCTCTACTCATGATTCTCTTGGACACTCCTGACACAGGTCTTCAAAGGGGAAATCAGCTCTGGGGCCATCTGAACTTTTGACCTAGTCAAAAATAGCTGACCTAGGAGAAGAACTTCTAAATTCTTTCATGGCCATGCAGACATTAGTGGGAAAGCAAAAGCAAATAAGGTGAGCTGAAGATGATTGGGGAGACATTTCCGACTCCAGGGCATGGTGGCTCATCGGACTAAGGCTCCGAAAATTGTTGGCTGCAAAGTTGGCAGCTCGGTGGTTCGAAGCCCAGGTGCCATGCAGCGGAGCGAGTTCCCACTGTTAACCCCAACTCTTGCCAACCTAGCAGTTCGAAAACATGGAAATGCAAGTAGATAAATAGGTACTGCTGTAAAAAGTGGGAAGGTAAAAGAGTGTTTCCTTGCAGCTCTGCTGGCTACGTGGCCATGGACCTGCACAACACTGGCTCTTTGCCTGTGCGGGGGGAACCTTTAGCCTTTTACCTTCTGGCTCCCTCAATTGACAGATTTAACTCAGTAGGAGAGACTATTCAGCATAACACCAATGGTGGATATTTTGTTCTGCCATTACAGAAATAGTGTAACGTTTGCAAGGAAATTGTTGTAAGTTAAGAAATCACCTTAGACATTATGCATTGCTCATTAAGTCATGCAACTGGCATGTAACAAATAATACCTGCAGAGATTTCGTAGCTTACAGCATTTTGCATCCAAAAGTTATGCCAATTGTGCAACTCTGCAACAGAATTTCAGCCAATATGTGGAATTTAGATATGAGGGACTATGGAGATTCAAAAATTCTCATATGTCCTTCACTTAGAACACAAGTGGGGACAAGAACAGAAGGTAATGTTAGCATGGGTTTTCGGAATTACTTTTTTCAGCATTTTGACAGGAGTGAAGTAAAGGAGAGGGTAGGGGAGAAAAAGAGAGGAGTAGGAGTAGGAGGAGAGATTGAGAAAATGGGCATGGTTAGCAGCAAGAGGAGATGAGAAGTCACTCCCTAGTCTGGGAGCTTTCATGCCATAATTAAAATGCACCCGCTTGGAATAAATGGTCATTATTTATCCATTTTCTCTATTATAAGGGACAGTTTTGACAGAAGTGGTAATCTACTTGAGAAAGCCAAAGGCTATTTGATATTAATGCAGACAATGATGAATTAAAGACTGGCATAGCCCTCAGGCTATTAGTAGAGGAAGAGGTCATTGGTTATCCCTCCACCACCCATCCCTAGATGTTAAACCCTTAAACGCAGAAAGAGCCATTGATAGCCGAGTACAATTTATGGTCCAGCAGTTCCTTTGGCTTACGTAGAGGAGGGAATGCAAGTCTTTCCTTGGGGGTATCATTGCAGGATTACATTCTTAGCAGCTATGCTTCCGAACTGATTAATAAAACACTGGGATTTGACTTATCTCCAAAATAAATCAAAAATATCCAGAGGTACAGACCAAGGTGCAGGGTGATTTTTCCCTCTGAACACAGAGTCTTGCTGTAACTCTGCCTCTGTCCCCATCTGTATTGATTGATTTTTTTCTTATTCATCAATAGGTTGTACATATTTCTGAACCAAGATTCATCAGGGTTCCATAGTAGTGCACAAGAACTTAAATAGGAAAAACAGCCTTGAAAGAAACAATGCTGCCAACTGAAAACAACAGTGCAGAAGGAATTAAAATTAAACAGGGCTGAGCTGTAGTTAATTACCAGCTGGTAAAGCTAATTGGCCCAGACTTCAGTGTGCTATGATATGTATTGCTTGTGACTTTATTTTTATTTTTCCATCCTAACTTCTCTTTGAAATCAGGTCTGGAGATAACAGAGGTTTGTATCAGGCTGACAGAATGAAAAACAAAATGGAGATGGAGTCCCTGAATTTCTATCACACACCCTTTTACATTGTATTTTTTACAAACAAATCAGGAGGGCTGGTTCATCCTCTGATGCACAGATTTCAAGGTTGCTCAGATAAGGGGCTGGTCTTGTACTGCCCCTCAGACCAGAATTCTAACAGTATATAACAACTCAGGTTGCTAACTGTTTTTAGAAGTGCTGGACTATTAGCAGATGGTTGATCTATGCATGTGTTCTCTGTGACCCCAGTCTATGCCCCCCTTCTTTATTGTACTGTTTTGGCTGTTGCTGTTTCTTTTCTCTCTCTCTTCTGAACGGGTCATATGACCACAATAAACGATTGATTGATTGACAAACAAAATGTAATTTTAAAGGTGGGAGGGGAGTCTTTTTAAATTGGGTATTCTCTGCATCTGGATCCAGGTCCACCAGGTGGACCACCGAGTTCTATTGTCATCACTATTGACAGTTCTCTATACTACAGGTACTAAAGATGTGATCCTGTCACATTCCCTCTAACACAGGGAAGGAGTATGGTGGGCCAATCATGAAACCCACCCACCCTCCAAAAATGAAAAGACGAGAAAACTTGCAAACCAGCTAAAACACAACAGCATATTTTGCATTGTGTACCTGACTCATTGTCCTTGTGAAAATCTGAAAGAATCAGTGTGTCAGTCGTCTAGAATCCAGTGCTCATGGCTATATTCTGTGAAGACATGAGGGAGGGCCTTCTCTGTGGCTGCTCCCAAACTGTGGAACCTCCTCCCAGGGCCATAACAGAGGAGGGGGGGCACATGCCCCAGGTCCCATGCGGCGGGGATGGTGGTGGTGGCAGAATCCATGTTTACCCCAGATGAGGCAGAGTCTATTTGTGGGCCTGCCTCCTCCCATAGGAGCTGAGGCAGTCCCTCCACCCCTTTGTGTGACATTTCTGCAAGCAGGCAAAGACCCTTTCTCTTCAGGCAAACTTTTCCTTCATACCAGGCTGCTGAAGAGGGCTGCTCTTTTTGTTTTAATTTCCCCCTTCCCTATCCAGTTTTTTTTTCTGTTGCCTGCATTAATATTGTAAGTCACCTTGAGTCCTCTTGAAAAAAAAGGCAGTGTCTAATTTTTTAAAAACGCTGTGAAACAACGAAGGAAGCAAGATACAGGAGAAAGTATGAGGGAAACGAACAGAAGCAAAATAAAGGATGATGTCTGAACGGAGGCTAGATGGAAGAGGCTGCAAATAAGCATTTGAGGATTAAATGGGCATTCCCTAGAACTCATACATTTCCCTTCCCTCGGTGGGATTTTCTCAGAGACAAAAACCAAAGCAATCAGATTTG
This sequence comes from Phrynocephalus versicolor, assembly GCA_023846285.1. Taxonomy (NCBI): domain Eukaryota; kingdom Metazoa; phylum Chordata; class Lepidosauria; order Squamata; family Agamidae; genus Phrynocephalus; species Phrynocephalus versicolor. The sequence goes on along the minus strand of JAHTLZ010003542.1, from coordinate 10,361,004 downwards.
GAAATGAGGCCTGTGTTTGTTTCCAGTGGCCAATCCCATAACAAGCATGTGAAATGCAAATGCAGGCTTGAGAAAATCGTAGAATCATAGTGAAGGGTATGGATCAAACATATATAGCTGCTTTAGTAACCCAGGCATTGACAAACCTCATAGCAATATATTCTAAGCTATACCCTGCATTATATAGCCATACAAGTTATCTTCCAAGCTATACCCTGCACAATATAAGCCACACAAGTTATATATTTAGAGGTAATGATATTAATAAGCACACATGTGTATCCTTTATATTATTATTCCTGCAAAACAAACTTTGGTCAAGCCTTAAGAGAAAGGGCTTCCGTTATAAAAATTGGCTGAGCAAGCAATGAGATTCAAAGACCTAATTATTTTTACACGTAGCTAAGCTAGCCAAGAAAGTCTTATCTCTGTTTGAGCTCATCTGAGGCAGCTGGCATCCATCACCTGTCAAAGCACCAAGGCCGTAAAACTCTCCCCGCTCCGTGTAGCTCTGTGCTAGCCAGATCAAACAACACTCCAATTAGGATATTTAATTGTTGTCAGAAGTACAAAGTAAATGACCAAGAGTACCAATTAATGTTTGATGATGTATATGACGTAGAATTCGGATGGGAGGGGGAAAGGAGGAGAAATGTAATTCTATAAGATCTGCTGCTTTCTCTTTGTTCGGGGGACTCCTTACTCGATTCTGTATCGAGTGGAGGGTTCCCTTGGTTGGCAACCAATAAATCACTTTCCTATCTTCTAAAGATCCAGACTGTTTATTGCATCTGCAGAGCCTTTTTGCTTGCCGGCAAAGGACCCCAGCCACAGCTATTTGCTACAGCTATTCCTCATTCCTTTCAATAGAAACATAGAATCATAGAATCATACAATAGTGAAGTCGGAAGGGGCCTACAAGGCCATTAAGTCCAACCAACCCCCTGCTCCATGCAGGAAGACAAATCAAAGGATACCTGCCAGGTGGTTGTCCAGATTTCTCTTGAAGGCCTCCAGTGTTGGGAGCACTCACCACCTCTCGAGGTCTTTGGTTCCACTGTTGTACTGCTCTAACAGTTAGGAAGTTATTCCTGATTTTCAGCCAAAAGCTAGGTTCTCTTAACTTGAGCCCATGGTTGCGCATCCTGTACACATTTTTCTTTTCGCCATCTTGCTTAGGACCTAGATAACTGAAGGACAGCCTCCTTCCATATGAACCTACCCGGCAATTAAGATCAAGCCAGGGGGCCCTCCTGAAAGAGCCATCCCTCAAGGAGGTAAGAGGGATAGCTTGCAGACACAGGGCCTTCTCGGCAGCTGCCCCCAAGCTGATGACATTTCGGCGCCAGGTAAAAACCTTCCTGTTCCAGAAGTTTTTTAATTGATACAATTTAGATTGTGGGTCTTCTGATGGCAATTTTAGTGTGATGATTTTAGTATAAGGTTTTTATTATTGTTTTAATTATTTATTGTTGTTTGATGTTTTTAACTGTTTTAATTCTTTGATTGGAAGCCGCCCAGAGACCTTTGGGTAGTGGGCGGCATATAAGTTGTAAAAATAAATAAATAAATAAATAAATATTATTATTCTGGTTCTTTGTTAGCTTTTCTTTTTAACTTTGGGTTCCACTGTTTGCTGTTCATTCTTTTTATGTTCACTCTATGGAACTGATTAGTATTTCTTTGAACTTTGAATTGTGGTATACAGTGGGCCCTTGTATAACAAACAGTTTGTATAACATAAAATTTGTACAACATAAAATATTTATTTATTTATTTATTTATTTATCATTATACTTTTATACTGCACCATTTCCCGGTGGGAAATTCCAGAGATAGGGGAAATTTGCGTAACAGAATTGCCTATGGGGCAAATCCGTACAACATAAAAATGGGATTACTCCATTTTCAATGTATTCCTTATGGGAAATTTGTATAAAGGAAATTTTGCTTCACATAATTTCATTTGGAACAAATTAATTCCTTTATACAAGGTACCACTGTATTACATTTGTTAACCGCCTTGAGTTCCCACTTGGGAAAATCTGGTGGTATATAAATAAATAAATAAATAAATAAATAAATAAATAAATAAATAAATAAATAAATAAATCCCATACTCTGGGATGATTGAGAGCAGATCCTACCCCTATTCTGGATGACAGCCCTTCAAATATTTGAAAAGTGCTATCTTGGCCCTCAGTTGTCTTTTCTCTGGGATAAGCAATCCCAGTTGTTCAGTCTTTCCTCAGAAAGGTTGGTTTCCAGCCCCCTGGTCACCTCTGTCACCTTCCTCTGAACTTGTTTCATTATTTCCTGTCCATCCCAAGGCCTCAGAAAGTAGTTTTTATTTCATCTCTCATCATTTCTTCTCCCTCATTTTATGCCCATAACCTACCCTCTTTCACACAATGCCTCTATTTTTATCTTTATTTTAGCCTAATTTTAGTTTATTGCTGTTGATTTATGTATATTTTGTTTTATTATGCTCCTCATATTTTGGTTTTTTTAAATGTATTCTTTCGTTAGAAAAATAAGAATAAAGAACTTCTAAGCACGGAGTACTGGGGCCCACTTGAATATGGCCCGAAACCCATGGACTGCTCCTCAGCCATGTTTTGAGAATTGTCAGCATCATCAACCAGAAGCACTACAAAATAAAAACAGGCCTGTCGCCTTCATCCCAGAGTCCCAGCAAATAGAGGACAAATGGTTTCCCTTCAAACTTCATATGCTATGTAAAACTGTGTTGTGTGTATTTAATTTCCTTCTGTCATACCCTCAGTAAAATTATGGGCCCCCAATCCCTCACAAGTTCAGCAGCTCCTTCTTGTCGCTCCCACGAACGATAGTACCAAAGCATTTTTAGATGATTAAGAAATAAGCAGCCAGTCCAATAAAACAACAGCATAAACTACCATAAGCATAATTGATGTATCTCCCAGTCCTTCTCCACCCCACCACCTTATTACAGCCCTCCCTCTCAGCCAGATTGGCTGCTTTCACAAGATCACTAAAATCTACCGCAAAGAGCTCGCAGATGCAGAGCATAAAATCATTTTCCCACGAGCAGTGGACTTGAAAAAAAATATAAAGTGCAACCACGCCCACTTCAGTGCAACCCAGCTCATTTTAGAAGTACCTGGTCTTCAGGTGGTAAAATCCTTGTCACTGTTCCTATGAGGATTTTAAACCATTACTCGAGTCCGTGGAAACACGGAAAACCCACACCAAAACCTTTTCACCCCCATTATGGTGTCTTTGCTGCGGTTCTCAGTCATGGGATCAGAACGGTTGCGGATTTTCAAAACGTCACCATGGGAACATCCAATCCACAACATCAACCATGTGACTGCTCCGGGGTGTGTGTGATCCAGATCAAAGTTTGCTGCGGATTTTAGTGATTGTGTGAAAGCCTTCCTCTGAAGTCTTTCCTGTGCCTGTTATCCTCATCCCCCCCCCCTTTTCCTCTTTCCTCAGTGGCCATTTCCTCATATGATTTGTCAAATAGGCAATGGACATTGTGCAGCAGGACACCTCATGAGATCCCTTAGGAAAACTGAGATGAAATTTTGCATTTTTAATAAAAATAAAACAAAAAACAAGCCGCACTACTAACAGCGCAAAGCAAATTCTAGATGTTTGTCCCTGAGAGAAGACAAAACACATTTCCCAAGCCACAATACAAATAGAGAAATGAGTTAAACTGCTAAATTAAACACCAACAAAGTCTATACAGGACAAATAAAATCCAGACACAAAACACGTCTAACATTAGGCTCCTATAAATTATTTACTTGATTTTCATCCGTCCTTCCCTCCTCTTGCTTATCATTTATATCTCAAAATTCATCAAGACCCTAACCCAAACCAAGCTCCTATATCAGGTTTTAGATCAACCTCCTTAGCTGTTTCCTGATTACTAAAGTATAAGCCAGAGAACAAAGGAAAGGAATGTCTATGATTTTCTCTGCCATCAGATGTCTTTCACCCCCCAACTTTTAAAAAATATTTTATTTTTATAAGGAATAAGGGTAATTGGAAGGGGAAATAGGGTTAAGGAGAGGATTGTGACAATAGTACATCCATATTATAATGATCACTTTACAATTGTTATACTGTATTTTCCCTATAGTATAGTGATTGTTGCTCTTTATTTGAAGTACCTGTCTTTTCCCAGTATTTTACAAATAATATTCTTCATGCAGTTACTATATGCAGTTGCTTCTTTACACCTGTCATCTCAGATGTAATATTCAACAAAAACAATTCTGCTTTAAAAGGTATAGCAAGTTCTCGTACCAGTTCACTTACCAGTTTTTAAACCTCGCTACAGGTCCACCCTGCTTCTTACATTTCCAACATACATTTGATAGATTTGGATAAGTTTTTGCTTATTTCCCCAGTGTCGTATACTATACTATCTATAAAACATTTTATATATTTTTTGTTTATAACTCACAGATTTTTCTCCTTTCCATTACTTTTCCATACTTGTGCCCAATTATCAATACCAATATTGCACCCTATATTTTGTGCCCTTCTGCTTGTACAATCTTTACCTACTTCATCTTCCATCCTAATTCCTAATAAATGCTTATACACTTTTTTATTTGCTTATCTTCTGTTTCTAGCAAAAGTTTATCAAATAAAGTTCTTCCCTCATTTAAAAAAAAATCCCTCCTCCTGATCAGACATCTCCTGAAAGGCGATGTTTTTTTCTTTTTAAAAATGAATACGTAAACCAAAGAAACATAAGTGCATCATCTCAATTAAGCCTGAGAGGGGGAACGCAAGAGTAAGGAGATAGCAAGAGCAGGACCCAGAGCAACAGATGGTGGAGGAGGAGGCAAATGAGATCCGAAAGTCGAGAAGAGTGGGAGCAGATGCAACCGAGAGGAGAAATCAAGTGACTGGAGGTGGTGAGAGGACAACGAAGACAGAAATAACAAAAGAGGAGGAAGGGGAAAGACTAAAACAAGCAAGCAAGAGAGAAAGGGAGTAGAAACAGAGAAAGAGGTCGAGGTGAATGGACCGATGCCACCAGAGCAAGGAGAACAATAACAAACAGAAGCATCATAATCATGGCAAAAGGAGAGAAAGATTAGTGTAGGGGAAAGGAAACAAGAACCAGAGAAGGAAAGGATTATTTGGGGCCCTAGATTCTTAGGTTAAACTTGTCTGGTATTTTAATACATCACTCCCAGATCCAGCATGGAGTGCGTAACATTGCAGAATGATGCCTCCTGGGAGGCTTTATAGATTTGAAGCTCTACACGATTCAGATTAGACGTAGTCTATAGCATGCGAGCCTCTGCTTTGGTTGTATCACAGTGGTTCCTAACCTTCGGTAAACCAAGTATTCTTGGACTGCAACTCCCAGAAGGGTTCAGCACCACTTGTGCTGAACAGGGTTTTTGGGAGTGGCAGTCCAAGATTACCAACCACTATTATATCAAATTCATGTCTACTTCTCATCTAGCCAAACATCAGCCTGAAAATATTACCACATTTGTTTGGTCTATGGCTATTGATCACGCTGCCTGGTAGATTCCAGGACTTGGGCTCCAAAAATCTTTCCATGTTTTGGGCCAGTCTTTTTACAGCATGAACGCAGTGCTTCTGAAAATAACATCTGCAGGATACATGGTGGAGATCCTTTTGGTTCTTAGTTGATCTCTGGTGCTGATGATAGTGGCCATGCTGTTTGCTTGGTCTTTGTTCAGCCAAATCATGGGAATGGAAGGGAATGCATAGGGGGATGGTGTGTGTATGTCTGCATGAAGGAACCAGATTCATGAATATTGGATAAGAAGGGAAGGTGCTACAGGCAAACATCATGGCATATGGTAGCTAAATGCAGCACAGACATGATATACTGCCTAGTTTATTCCTGTTCTAATCAGGCGATCGGGCAGTGGAACTGTTAAGAAATTTGTTTTTGTCTCCGCTTTTAATTTTATATTCTAAAAAAGAATCCCAGATAGTGCTACAGCTGCTCCAGTGTTAACAGCCTTGAAATAGAACATGTTACTTTGCCTAGAGAGAGACAGCTGTGTGAGGTGGGGGGGTGGGGGTAGAGAGAGAAGGGGAACAAAACCCATTTGAATTGATTAACCCATGAAGATGGCTGTTTGTATATTAAATTTGTGTTGCTTAAGTTCAAAATATGTTTGCCTCTGGGCCATTTTCCCATTCTGTTCTTTCCTGAAGTGATGATAATTTTTAGAGATTGCCATAAAACAACATGAACCCCATCCAAGGAGTTCAACACCTCCCGCTGCATGTTGGCCCAGCCTCTTTTAGTGTCACCAGCTGAATTTCTTTTATTTCCCTCATGGGTCTCTTTATCCAGTGTGAGGTAAATAACAACTCCTAGCGTTGGGTTCCTCCACCTCGTTCGATCATGTCATCATGAAATTGGCCCATGCAAGGAATGAGGGACTCCAGACTAACAATATTAGAATCTGAAGAAACACATAGTATATTTGAGAGTGTCAAGGAACACAAGCCCTGGGAGAGCAGTAAGGCAAATTCAAAAGTTTCCAGATTGATTATAACCAACTCAAAAACTGCCTTCAGAGGCCATGTTCTTGCTTTCTTCCCCTTGTAAAGTTCTTGCTCCATCATGAATCTGTCCAAGTACCTTGCTTTCTCTGCATGCAGAGAAAGGCTGCAGCCTGAGGCCTCTGTACGAGGCAGAAAATCCATCTGAAACGAATCCTTCATATTTCATGCTGCCAAGCCTTCATGTAGTTGCTCATCGGAGACTCCCTCACAAATCTTCACTCGGTCATCGATGAAGCCCCCTCAGTGACCTTGGAGGAGTCACACTCTTTCAGTTTGATCTTCCTCACAACCAGGTCAATCCCATTCTCACCGTGTTTTTAGGAAATAGCAGACTGGAAAGAGGGACAAGAGATGAGCGGGAACTTAACAATTGACAGCTGCAGTTTCAAGTGAAGAACAAGAATCCTGCTAATCCTAGGGGGAAGTGACTGTGGAGATTACAAAACCCATTCCCTTCCCTTCTCTTTCACTGTTTTGCTAATTCTCACTTAGTGCAGGGACATTTTTAGAAGAGCTCAGCTGGTTTGTGTTTACTGTGCAGACTATCCTGATCTCTCCTTCATCCTGCATTCCCAGTTCTTTCCCAATGCATCCCCATCTTTCCTTGGTGTTGTTGGTTGTTAATTAGGAGAAAAAAATCTACTTATCTCAGCATTATTTTAGAAATAGTTTTATCATACAACAGCACTTCATTTTCCTCATCCCCTCCCTCCCTCCCTCCCTTTCTTCTTCTTCTTCTTCTTCTTCTTCTTCTTCTTCTTCTTCTTCTTCTTCTTCTTCTTCTTCTTCTTCTTCTTCTTCTTCTTCTTGGTTATGTTTAATTTTGATTTCAGTCTCTTTATTTTTTATTTTTTCACTTGTGGCATACTGTGTGTGTCAGACACAATAAGTGTCATTGCATACATGTATATCACAGATGCTACCACAGAACAGGAAAAAATGTACACATACAAGTAAATGTTAAGCATTTATAGGAAATCTATAATGCGTCCAAGGCAAAAAAAAAAAAAACCGGGGGGGGGGCTGATTATTTTCTTGGACTAAAACAGCCAGAATTTGCTCTGTAAATGTTATCTTGCCAAAAGAATGGTTGATGTGATTATACAGTATATTCAAATATTTGAATTATTTTCGCATATCTAGTAAGACCCTTTTGTTCTCTCAGCTGTGTGTCCCCTCCTGCCACCACCTTGAAGGAAGATGAACTAAACAGATTAATTTTTATTATTATTATCATTCTTTTTCTCACATTTGGAAAAAAGTGCTCAGGATAATATTCTCATATCACACATGATGGTTTCTTCCTTGTTTTTGTTTTTAAAAGCTTGTCTTCAGATGTAACACATTTTTATTACAAGTTTTATATTTCAGCTGCTCCTCTTGTTGTCTCTGCTGATTTAATTCTGCTAAAACCTTCCTTTAATCCTTTCAAAATTTGCTGTGTTTTCCTCTTGCAATGGTGAAAAGAGGACTGTCCCACCTGAGACAAATTTGCATTTCCAGTTAGCTCCTTCATTTTGTCTCTTTAAAAGGTGATTCTCTCTACCTGTTTTCAATAACAACTGAAGGTCTGAAGAATGTAGCTGTAGTTAATCCAACCTTCCACCTCCACCCCAAAAAATAAGTCAGATTATTGTATGTCTGAGTTATTAATGCTGCCCTGGTAGTTCTGTAAATTTTCATAGCATCCCCCCCCCTTTACAAATTGACCACAGCAGCATATGTTCATCGAAAAGCAGCTTCCTGCGTATTTAACCAATAGCATAATAATTTCCTGTGACTTAGATTTGATACCTCCTATATTAATGCTTCCCAGGATCTTACAGTGCAGTGGGATTACAGTGCTGCTTTCTTGTGGGCTATTATCTCTCCTGAGGTTAGAGAGCCTGATCAGAAAGATGCAGAAACCCACCCTTTCCAAAGGCAAGCCTGGGCATATCTTTGACATCCTTCTGTACAGTTCAGTTCCCTCTGCCTCTCAGTCACATGCCAGTTAAAGAGATGTGTGAGGCTACCTTTCACAATGAGCGGGAAGATCAGGCAGCAAGCCACCACCGTTCCTGTTACGATGGCCCCCCACCACAGCAGGCCCGCATTGACGTGAAGCATCTCTAGCAAGCTCTGGACAAGACCCACTGGAGTGGAGCCGGCCAGGCCCAGCTCGGCAAAGGTCAGCTCTTGGGCCACCTGGCCGAGGTCTCCTGCAGGCAGGACGTTTTCGAGCGGCGGAGGTGCTGCAGGCTCAGCAACCTGTGTGCCTGCAACTGCAGCAGTGCTTTCATACCGGATCGCCGGTCCGAACAGGGCAACCCAGGAGCCACATGGGTGATTAAGATGTAGGAGAAAAGGAGGTTTAGCTCCCTGCCACAGGAGTGGGTCGAACGTCTTATGCATCTTTCTGTGGAAGTTCTGAAGGAGAGGCTTCATCCCCGCCACCCCAGCCCGGTTCCAGGCGCCCCGTCCGGCCGCAAGAGCCGCCATCATGCCGGTCCCACCGTGTGAGGCTACCAACTGTTGCAGATTACGAGAAAAGTAAAGGGGGAGGGCAGCAGATTCCTTTGGCCATTTGATTGGAAAGGGTTGTTAGTTATAGGAATATGCAAGTGTTTTAATTACCTGTTTCAGAAGGAAAGGTCGCCTGTCAGCAACCGTAGAGCCCGGTTCTTCATTAAAGCAAGCCTGTGCAATTATTTGGGGGTCTGCCAATCTGAACTCATCAACCGCAGGCAGAGGGAATGCTGTTGACATAATATATCTTAATTTCAGCAATGCCTTTGACAAAGTGCCTCGTGATATTTCGACTAGCAATCCAAGTAGGTGTAGGCTGGATAGAACAACCGTCCGGTAGATACAGAGGAGGTTCCAGACTCATACTTAGAGAGTGCTTATCAGTGGTTCCTTCTAAAGCTTGGGGAAGGTAACAGGTGCGGCGTCACAAGGCTCAGTCCTGTGTCCAGAGTTCTTCAACATTTTTATGAATGGCTTGGATGAGGGAGTGCAGAGATGGCACAATATGCAGATGGCACAAAACTGGGTACAATACTCAGTACCTTGGAAGACAGAAACAAACATTTAAACGGGTGTATGTACAACATTCTTCACCTAGGGCAGTGGTGGCAAACCTTTGGCACTCCAGATGTTTTGGGCCACAACTTCCAGAATTCCAAGCCCGTACAGTGGACCCTTGGATAAAAAACAGTTTGTATAACATAAAATTTGTACAACATAAACAATTCCAGAGATAGGGGAAATTTGCTTAACAGAATTGCCTATGGGACAAATCTGTACAGCATAAAAATAGAATCACTATGTTTTTAATGCATTCTTATGGGAAATTTGTATAAAGGAAAATTTGCTTAACATAATTTTATTTGGAATGAATTAATTCCTTTATACAAGGCACCACTGTATTGCCAATGACAAAGGACTGTGGGAGTTGTGGTCCAAAACATCTGGAGTGCTGAAAGTTCACCACCACTGACCTAGGGGAAAGAATCCAAAGGCAGAACTTCAAGATGTGGAATACCTGGCTCAGTACTACTAGATCTTGGAATTGTTGTAGATCACAAGCTGAATATGAGCCAACAATGTGATATGGCTGCACAGTAAAAATAAAGCAATACCTTCCCTGGGAATGTATTGCTGAATTTTTATCATCATTTTATTTTCTGAAACCCCAGGAAACGTGGCCACAGAGCAGAGAATAGGCACACTATCAACCAGGGCATCTGGAGGACTCCAAATTACCTACTCTGGATGTAGTAACCAAACTCTGCTAGAAGATAATGTGGGAATACCTATAGAAAAGAAACAGGCAAGGAACCGATAAATGGATGCAATGAAGAGAGAAGCAAAAGGAATTAGCAAGGGAGTCTACACAGACAATAGAGGGCAAAATCCAGGAATAGTGGTTGGATTTGATTGTGTTGGAGGTGGGAAGTGATAAGAGGAGCTATTGGAAAGAACAGGGAAAGAGAAAAAGAGAGAGGTGGGAGAAAGAGACCCTGTCATTACAGACAGAGAAGCATCACTGCTAGGAGATGACGGTTGTGAAAGGACAAAAGAACCATCAACAGGGCCTGTGTGTTGTGGATTCCACCACATCAAAAAGATTTTACTTTGTGGCTCTGCAGTTTAGGAATTTTTGCCTAGAATATAAAATCGGATGAACTGGTTTTCACAACTGAACAGACCAAATCCTTTGGGGATGAAACTCAGAATCCAGTTGTTGACAAAGCCCACACTCTAGAAAAACGGCACCGTTTTGCTTTCTCCCCTCCACTGCTTGGACCAAGCCTTATCCCTCCCGAAACCACTGTCTGAACCTTTGTCTGAAAACCAACCAATCTTTCCAGGTCTCTCTTGCCTGCTCCTGAGCCTCAAACACACACTTAAGAAGCACAGAAGTCAATTTAGCTTCCTAGTACTCTTATGTAGTCTCTTTGCTGCTTTAGCTTAAAAGCGAGAGCTGCTAGCTACCTGCATACCTGGAGCTGAAGGAAGGTGAATTTCAAGTGTGGACCATGGAGATCTCTTCTGCTTGGAAGTGGTGCTGTGTAAATAACTCAGTTCACCAGTGTCATTAAGCCACAGGGCAACACCCCTTGGGATATATGAAAATGTCTGCTTCTACATACCTACCTGCCTTCGTGGAAATGTCGAGCCTGAAAAACAAACACACATTCTACATGGCTTGTAAATATATTCATAAGAAAATTCCCCCAGAGAAATAAACTCTACCCTTTTGAAAGAGCTGTGAGGCTGGTTGGAATTCAGATCTATCAAAACAAAATAATATATAAACCCGTCTCATGCTGTAAAGCTAATTGTGGTGAGAGAAAGACACAGTTCTGCCACACCCATTCTGATAACAATGGGGGTGGAATAGGTGTGATGTTCAGCACTTTGAGCTGAAAGTTCTTATCACCAAGCTTTCAAATTCATTATATTTGTCACCAGTAAAATGGTGTGAGAGGACTTTTTCTGATAACATTTTAAAGCCAAGTTGCCTAATTGTATTCGCCGAACGAATACACAAATCAGCATACAGCTACACTTCAATATTTGCATTTTTTTCGGAATGTATTAACGCAGTAGCCCAACTAAACTAAAGTAGGCCAGCTAAGACTGACAGAGCTGTTTTGGATGAGCAGCAAAACGTTTCAAACTCTCAAGAAAAAAAAGTCCAGTTGCCATGACTCAACTTCCAGATAAACTCACCTGGATGACTGAGAATCTTCACACATAAACACAGATATAAACAAGTATATAGGAGGACATCACAAGTGCAAATAATGTGTATATAGTCAGGAAAATAACACAGAGAAACACAATATCTGTGTAAGGCAAATCCCTTTAAACACAACATCTGGGTAAGGCAAATCCCTTTAAAAATACACCTACTAGACACAATTGACAATAAATGCATGCATATCAGGAGAAACATGAATAAAAAGGCATACAAAATGTTGATGCAGACTTTTAAAAAATATGAACTGATGCAGAAGCAGCACAATGAACTCACCGTTCTAAGCATGAGAAAGTAAGGGCTGAATTATATGCTAATGCTACAGAGAGGTCATTGTTAAAAGCATCAATTCATGAAGCATGAAAAAAAGTTTGATCATTGTCTCCTGAGATTTTCTGCTTTCCCATTATCTGCAAAAAATTAATTTGCTATGTGTTGTGATGAATTATCAGGAGCTAAACCCATGGCACTTGCCCAGACACAAAGTCTAGTTGGGGTTGTTCCTAATAGGATACTGTGCTACAGTGTTGCAGGACTTTTCTTGCTCATTAGGACTGCTATCTCACCTGGGGTTCGATCCTGATCTTCTGAAGGTCCGGCTTTTCCTCTTCATCCCATCACATGATTGAATATCCGGGACAAGAGTTCCCACGCCACGTCCAAAGCTGTTTTTTATTTTATTTTAAAGCGCAGTTCAGCCCCCCCTTGGCCAGCAGGTGGCGCTAGCATTGTAAAAAACGGACCACTTGGCTGGGGGAAATTAAATCCCAGGGCACCGCATGGAGCTTCCTGTTTCTTCCTGTTTCACTGAAGGTGAAAAGAAATTAAAAAAACAGTGCCGATCGGCCCCAGGAACAGCCGGTCGGTGCTATGAGTTAAAAAAAGAAGAAGAAACCCGGATCATCTGTGTGGTCCCATGATGTCTGCCTTCTTAAAAGGTGGATCATCAAAGCGAGGCAAAAAAAAAATCCCTACCTCTTGGGTGAGTCACAGAAACCTCGCTTAAGGGGGCATTACCGGGTTTTCTGTTTTCTTTTTTTTTTTTTCAAAAAGCCTGGGGGCCGTGGGGATGACATTTTTAGACACGGTTTATCTAAAAATTTAAACTGCTTTTAAAGGGACATGGGACCAAGCCCCAAGAGGAGGCTGGTGTGGGCTAAATAGGGTTGCTTATGTCTGGGTAGAGGTCTGGTATGCCTCCTTCATACACACCTCAAGCCACCCTATTTAGCCAATGTCCTTAAGAAAACTACAGCAGCAGCAACAACTCCTTATCTCCTCCTCCTTAAAAAAAAATCTAAGTGGTATAGCAAATAAGCACTATCCTAATACACCTGGGGAGGGGAAACACTTTTGGTCCCTTTTGTCCCTCCACAGAGAACTGGGAACAGTCCTTGATTTCCCAAAATGGTGCAGTGGCTAAACTGTCTTCTTAAGCCACTTCATGATATTGGGAAATTGAAAGTGGAAGGGAAATTTAAAGCAGCAAGCCGTACTTTGGTTTGATCTTAGGGATCACATGTGCTGGAAATGAACCAAAGCAGAGCAATCCTACCTGCACAAAAGCGGGGGGGGGGGAGCCCTTTACAGTGACTCAGAATTGTGCAGGTATTAGGAACCCTTTGAGGATGGGAGGCTTTGCTCTAGCAATTACATAGCCAGCTTGCTGCCCTAAGAGGTGAACCAACCCTTCTCTGCAGGAGACCAGACCTTGTGACAAATATCTGTCTAATCCCACCTTGATTTGACTGGAAGTGAAAATGAAAACCAAAACTGGCAGATGCCTGCCTGTCTGTAAAATAATAGTCAGAAGTAGAGATGGGCACGAAATGAACAATTTTTGATATGTTTCCGTTTTTTCGTTTCGTTACGCAATGAAACGACAAACGAATTTTGTCTCTAAAATAAATGAAACAAACAGAAACACCAGAAATTTTGTCGTCCGTTTCGTTTTCGTTACGGCAATACATTGAACTACTTTAAATGATTAAAAAAATCACAAAAATTGAAATAAATGGTAACGAAACGGTAATGAAACGAACGAAAACAAAAACAATTTTTTGCAAAAATTTGCAAAAAACGGAAACGAACCGAATGGACCCCCTAAACGACAAAAGACAAACGAAACACCATTTTTTTAAATTCATGCCCATCTCTAGTCAGAAGCTTTATACCCTCAGGAAGTGGAAAACTGAGGGCAACATCCAACATTGGCTAAACAGATTTCTTCTCAAACACAGGTCTTTTCCCATCTTCTCCTTCATCTCCAGCTCCCAATATTTGCCTGAATCTTCTCCAGAGATCCACTAACTCTCTGGAGTAGATTTTGGGGAAAACACAGGGAATTTCAGGGGGAGGGGGAATTGGATCCATTAATGGATGCTGTTCCATCAGCAGAGAGATACAACTTGATTTCACTTAACTCCAGGTATATCAATATGTTTTACAAATGGCAAGTACATATGTTTTAGAAATGATAGGTACATACTGAATCGCACTGATGTTCATTTAAGGTTTCCATAGATCCCCAGGTTGGAACCAAAATGTACCTTAGCACCTCCTCTGTTAGCGACAATTAGCCATGGCAAGTGACACAAGCAACAACAGGATTCCAGACTTTTATTGAAGGTGTGCTGGCTCGCTTAGGTATAGTACAAAAGTACAGCTTTCCTCTATGAGAACTGTAGGATGCTGTTGGCTTGCCTATAAGTCTCAGAAATATACTCTCTCTCTCTCTCTCTCTCTCTCTCTCTCTCTCTCTCTCTCTCTCTCTCTCTGTGTGTGTGTGTGTGTGTGTGTGTGTGTGTTTCAAATATAATTTACTGAAGGTTGCAGTTGCAGAATGCAGATTTCAGCAACTGATAACTGAGGCACTCAAGCTGAGGAGGGTATTCTACTTCTTCCTTAGTCTCTTCCAACCAAACCAGATTACTTATTTCTGCTGCAGCCTTCTATTTTTTGCAGACAGATATGTCTGTCTCTTCCATTTTCCTTTGTCCATTTGCATTGCTGCCATAACCCTAGATCCCAGTCACCACCTCAGACACTAGCTGACAACTTTGGACCACCTGTGGCGTGAAGGATGGAGGCCGATGGGTGGATTGGTAAAGGACAGAGAATTTATGGAAGGCTGTGGGAGTAGATTTCGGCCACATCACACGCCTGGTGGCATCCCTTGAAGAGTGGCCAAGTTGGAAAAGTTGCAGGATTGGCTGCTAGACATCACTAAACGATTTTCTCACATTTCTTTTAAGGGAAATAACTCAGCGAGCTCAGCTCGGTCATAAATATCTGCAGATCTGAATATTCTGGCATTTGACATTTTAGGGAAATGAACGAAAGAGAATGCAAAGGATAAAATCATTTTTTAGTCACAAGCTAGTTATCAAATTTCTTGGATGTTGTTTTTAAAAATCTTTTTGCTTCCTTGGGGGGAAATATATTAGCAACAAATCATTCATAGAAGAGGTAAAAACATTATTGAGGGGGCTGTGGAGTTGCCTTCTCAGATATTTTTTAACCTCAAGCACTGTTTGTCTTCCTTGTTAAGTTTTGCTGAGAACCCTCAGACTCTCCAATCAGCTGGCACCCCTCTATCTTCTGTACAGAACAGAAGACACCATCAGGGTACAAAAGCTTATAGACCGCCCCATACCACTTCATGTAGTCTCTGGGCAGTTTAAGTTTTTAATTACAGTATGCAGGCTACACATTGCCCCACCAGCAAGCTGGGTACTTATTTTACCGACCTCGGAAGGATGGAAGGCTGAGTCAACCATGAGCCTGCTACCGGGGATTGAACCCCAGGTCGTGAGCACAGTTTTACCTGCAGGACAGGCATTTAACCACTGCGCCACGAGGCTCTTGCAGGAAGCGCCCTTGCTCCTCTGAACCCACGAGAGACCACATCTATCCCCCCACTTTATTGGTTTTGCTATCCCTTTGCTGAGTTTTAATAGCACAGCTGTGGCAAAGCCAGGCATGTTTTTCCTTTTAGAAAAATAAGCTGCAAAAGGCTTCCATGCCTGGACTTGAATGCAAAGTGCTCTTCACAGCTTTTTAAAAGGAGAATTGTGATTTGTTCTGCTACTTGGACACAACAGATTTAGAGATGAAACCATGGGGCATGCAAAGCAAGAGGAAGCTTATGGCCCTTCGGCTGTGCTTTGCCCATCCTGATTGAGACAGGTGCTATCCTATCTATATAGGGATGGAGAGTCGAGGAGTTCATTCACGTCCACCATTTAGAATAACAGTCTCAATGGCATCTAGGGATGGGCACAAATCAAAAAACAAAATGCTGTTTTGTCATTTTGTTGCATAACAAAACAAAACGAAACGAAATGAGGAAGCAGCATTTTGTTACAGTCATTTATCCACTGAAATGAACCATTTCATTCCAGCTCTAAAAGGGGTCCCTTACGTGCAGGGTGGCCGCCACCACTGGAGCCCATGAGAGGAACGAGGAGGAGATGGGTCATGGCTGCCACTTCAACACTCCCCACCTCCTCTCAGCCCAGATTCGGGCCTCCTCTCTGCTGGGAGGCGCTTGAGGAGGTGACTCATGGCATTTGGTACCGAGGGGCCATTTTCAGAGGGCTCCTGCCAAGCTGTCAATGGCTGGACCCCTTTAAAAACTGATCCAGTTGGCACCCTGGGCCATTTTTAAAGGGGTTCAGCCATTGGCAGCTCAGCAGGAACCCTCTGAACATGGTCAGGTGGGCAGCGTGATTGCCCACAACTGCCCACCCGACCATTTTCAGAGGGCTATTGTTGAGCTGTCATGGGCTGGACCCCTTTAAAAATGGCCCAGTCAGCACCAGGGGGATCCCCTGGTGCCAAGTGGGCCATTTTTAAAGGGGTCCAGTAGAGAACAGCTTGGTAGGAGACCTTTAAAAATGTCTCTCGGGCACCAAATCTGGTGCCTCTAGGACCCATGGGAGCCGTTTCATTTTGTTTCGTTTTGTTTCATTTCGTTTCATTTTATTTAGTATAATATTTTTTAAAAAACATGAGAAACAAAATGAAACAAAATGGGGGTGGGCACGAAATGATATGACATGAAATGAAATATTATTTTTCTGTTTCGTGCCCATCACTAATGGCATCCTTAATGTTGAACCTAAACACATTGGCCACCACAGTCAGAAGTCAACCACAATAAAGACATTTTGGGAAGCCAAAACGTTTGGCCGTCTGGCTTGTTGCACAGCCTGTGCACTCGCCTTTCTATGCCTCGTCGTTACCTTGACATTGGCGTGGAAGTGATATTCCTCACCTCCACACACCCCCAGCTGCCACCCCTATTGGCCTTGCACGTAGATGGCATTGTGCTGATTTCTTGGCTTCTCTCGGTTAAGTACCCTTCTCAGAGTCTTAAAATAGCTTTTTTAATTAAGTCCTGATTTTCATGAGAAAATTAAAGGAATATTATCTTTTAAAACCAATTCGGCATTTTAAAAAGTCTCATAAATAAGTGTGCTGGTTCAAAATTAAACACAATATTTCATCTTCTGCTGTTAAGCTCATTAAATATTTAATCAAGTTCTTGGGCAGATTTATTGCTGTGGGCACAGGGGGATGTTGATTGCCTGCCTGACACTCGGAAGCCCATCAGAAAGCAGCCATTGGGACGCATCTTGGCTCCGTGCAGGGAAAGGCACGTTACGAAATCAGTCAAGGCACCTCAGAGCGGCGCTCCCAAACCCTTGGCCTCGGACACTTGAAATGAGATCGTTGCTCATCCTGTCCTGCCCATCTAAATTAGAACTTTCTGGGCAGACTCTTCTCCTGCCATAAGATTGAAGGATGGTTTTCCCTTCTGCTCCTCCACTGTCTGTGAGACATTGGCCGTTAAGTCCACTTTGTACCAGAAGAAACTAAAATGTGTAATGAATCTTGTTGCGGTCACATGGTTTTGTTGCTGTTCCTGTGTCCCCAAGGACGCACATTATTGTTATGCAACTTCTGTGACCCCACAGACAGGGTCCGCATCAAAGTGTATTTTGTTTTGTTCTCCTGTGTCACTATTTTTTTTAAAAAAAAATTAAACCTGATAGGTAGGTATATTGGTATATCAATTTTCATTTGTCATTTGTCGAACTTCAAATACTTCTTTTTTGGCTTCTTTATGTGCTTAGTGGCTTCTCGTACTGTGAATTTACTGTCATGTGGCTGCTCCAAGTAGTGCCACTAGGTGACCCTATGGCGATGGAACGTGGCGCATGTACTGGTTTAAAACCCGCAACAGAACAGCGACAAGGATTCCACCACCCCGAGGCCAGGTACAAGGCAGATGCGCTGAGTCATGCTTCGGGGGCATGGCTGCACTTTATTTTGCTTAAAGCGCGACGGATGTGGGGAACAATTTTGAGATCCACATCTCAGAGAACTTTCTAGAGCAACAAAGTGGACGTGGGGTAATGGCCATTCATCAAAAGAGTCTGTAAGGAAGAATAAGGTGAGAGTCCCACTTCCAATCCATCCGTGCATGCTAGCTTCGCTGACATATGAACTTTTGCTCCACGCTGGCACTAGGATAGGGCACACTCCCACACCTTGAAGTAATTTGAGGGGCAATCTAGAGGATGCAAGACAAGCTGAGTGGAAAAACCAACCAGCAGTGGCTTCCAGCCAGACAGTTTCTGCCCTTTTCCTCATGGGGGGACTTGCCTTGTTGTTTTGTATTGCAACCACAGTCCAAAATAAATAGTTTCCCCCATGCAATAATTCTGCAGGAGAGGGAAATGGTAGCATGAGCTGGGGTTTGCAGCTTGGGTTTTCATGTCTCCCTGTTTCTCACTGGAGGTTGTGATCAAGCAGCCATGGAGAATGACTGCGGGAGATTTTATATTTGGCAAAGAGGAGACAGAGTCATTTATAACATGAAAGCAATTGCTTAGCTTCATAACACTGTGATGCCGCATCATGTTAGGGGAGCAGACAACCTCTGGGGCCATTGGACCTAATCCCCCCACACAGCTAGGAAGGCTGCACCAACAACTGTGCAACCAAATTTCTTGTTGTGGTAGCAACATCAATAGCAAAAAAAGCGCTACAATTTACTTTTAAAAACAAGGTGCCTTTGTTGGCAAACACAACAAAGAGGGAGAGTTGTGCTCCCAGGAAGCTTCCAGAGCTGTGATTCCGATTTAAAACAATGTGTGTAGTCCCTGTGTACCTCATTTTTCAAAGAGATTATGGCTTTCTTGCCACAGCTGCTGTGCCCCTGAGAGCAGTGTCAGAAGCTTCAAATAGGGTAGGGGGGAGGCTTCAGGTGGTGAAAAACGGGTGGGAGTCCATGAAGTGGCAAAGGGCTCACTTTTCCAGCAAGATAATACTGTTTTTCACACTGCAGCCATCAGGACTTCTAGTTGCCGACATCCTTATCACCTGTGATTTTTGCCTCGTCACTTTTAGATGCCATCTATTTGTTAATGGAGACTGACTGATTTTAGAAAGGAAGCCATGGGCCTTGAGACTGCAAAACTGTAATGACAATTGGTGACCTTTTGGAGGTCACTAATTCATTGTAAGGCAGAGGCACCTTGATGCCTCTCTATGACAAACAACATCAGACTGACCATCAATGAATCTTGTGGAAGTGAATTCTACAGTTTGATCTGAAGGAGAGATTGGAGGAATTTGGAAGATGTCCAGTAACAGGAGGGTGAGAAGGTGTATTCATATTAATATTGTAGCAATTTTACCTAAAATTGCCTCTATTCATTTAGGTGAGGATGCTTATTTACATATGATGCAAATGCGTGTGCTACTTGCTCCTCGTTTTAGCACTATATGAGTGGTTCCACTAATGTGATCTGCTTTTATACCCTCTTAGTTCAACTGTTTTGGGTTTCTTCGGGATATCTAGATATAGCCAGCCCCACAATTTCTCTGCTGGCCAATGACAATTGAATATGCCCTTTGCTAGCATCCAGAATTACCAGTGAAACATGAGCAAAGGGCAAAGAGTGTGGCCCTGGAGAGCAACCATGACTTTCAAGCAAGTTGCAGCAACGGTCAGAAGGGGGGTGGTGAGTATTTTAAGATACTAAATCATACAGCTGGCTCATGAGTTCACCTTTCACCTCTGGGAGATTGCACGGGAAATAAATCCATGACGGAGGGAAAGGGAGGGAGTAAGTGACAAATTCAGCTCCTTTTCCTTGCCCACCCCCATGGAGCTCTCTCTGAGTACCCCAGGCAAAATAGTTCATCTGTGTGTGGTGGAGGGAAGAGAGGGGAGGGGAGGAGGAGTGCGGAGGAGAAGCATAGTTGAAATCAACTGGAAAGCTCTTGCACGTGCCTTGGCTTCTACACAGTGCTGTTCTCTCTCATGCCCAGGATGTCAGTGGCTGCCTACCCTTCATGCCCATTCGGGAAGTCAACATTTCACAACTAGAGATGGGCACGACTCAGAAAAAAAGTTTCGTTTTCGTTTTCATTTTCGGCTAGGGTCTGAGTCGTTTCGTTTCCGTTTTCGTGGGCTAATTTCAAAATTTTTCGTTTTCGTTTCGTTACGTAACGAAAACGAAAAAACAAAAACGAAAACAAAAAATTTTTCGTTTCTCCCCATTTAGCTCAATTGAGTGCTTTTCCAGTAACGAAAAATGAAAATTGGCTCGAAATTAGTCGTTTCGTTTCCGTTTTCGGTCCAGGTTGGTGCCGATTTTCGTTTTCGTTTCGTTTCCGTAACGAAAACGAAAAACGAAAACGAAAACGAAAACGAAAATACCGCTAAGTCGTGCCCATCTCTATTCACAACCACAGGCCCCTGGGAAACTGCACCACATTCTGCCAGTGTAGTTCAGTGCCTTTGCCTTTCCGAATACTGTTGCACGTCAATACACTGAGGCTTTTTCATACATGCCTGCTTCCACCCATTCCTTCGCAGATCTCGCTTAAAGGAAATGAACCCTGGCACCACCACAGCCATGTTGTTAAATGTAGAAGGATCAACCGGTGGTTGTCCTTCCCATGACATCGGGAGGGGGTTGGTATATGTTAAGAATTTTTCAGGAAAAGAGGAGTTGTAGTAGCCATTGTGGGCCTCCTGCTTTATATTTTGCCAACTTCACAACTGAAACTGGCTGAATATAGCCTCACTCTGGTCACCGCAGAGGCCTTTAGAGCACTGATGCTAGCTAGACTAAATGTACCCATCCTTCAGGGCAGATTCAAGGGAGCCATGAAAGACTCTGGCCATGGGGATCTGGGGGCCCTGAACTTCTCTCAAATACTATCCTACCCTATGCCCTCTATGATTTATTTTATTTTATTTTATTTTATTTTATTTTTTATTTAAAAGGGTTTTTTTACCCCACCTTTCTCCTTGGAAAAGGACCGAAGGCGGCTTACAGTAATAAAGGGAGTGATTTGATTTGTCCACTGCTGAACAAGTTTCAAGGTCATCCCACCAGTTGGTTGCTTTGGTATTGCCTGTCTGATCTGAATAAATCACACGACAACATAAGTTGCAAAGTTCTTTATAGTGGCAAATCACAGGAGGGCCGAGTTATTTCCAGAGGCGCAATTATTCTGTGCTCTTCCCCCCTTGAGTGTTTTCTGTTTATTACTTGTTCCTTACTCTTGGTGTGGGACATATGACTGCAATAAAATTTGATTTGACAAATGTGTTTTCACTGCAATTACTGTATTTCTTGAGAAGCTGTGATTGATAGCTATGTGCTATTTGTTTTGGGGAGGAGGGGTTTGGACTCTAAATCCAGAAATAATTTTACATTTTGGGAATCCCACCTGCCAACACACACATCTAAACTGTGCTCAGCTGGAGAAAGGCTTGCCTGGAAGGAAAAGGAAGTTGCCCCAGTGCTTGCTGGGAACTCTGGGACAAATTCCTTTTCTAAGCTCAACCTTAGAATTTTATGGATCATCAAATCCAGACTCCTGTGAAGGAGGCATAGTGGTGAATCGAGCTCCCTGCTTAAACCACAGAGCTATCCAGAAGTTCTAGGCTAGTGTTTCTCCTGTTCTAGGTAGCGATGGGCACGAATAAAAAAAATGACGTTTCGTTTGTTGTTTGTCGTTTAGGGGGTCCGTTTCGGTTTGTTTCCATTTTTCGCGAATTTTTGCAAAAAAATTGTTTTCGTTTTCGTTCATTTCATTACCATTTTGTTACCATTTATTTCAATTTTTTGTGATTTTTTTAGCATTTAAAGCAGTTCAATGTATTGCCGTAACGAAAACGAAACGGACGACAAAATTTCTGGTGTTTCTGTTTGTTTCGTTTCATTTTAGAAGCAAAATTCGTTTGTCATTTCGTTGCATAATGAAACAAAAAAATGAAAACAGAAACGAAAAATGGTTCATTTCGTGCCCATCTCTAGTTCTAGGTCACGAGTACTTCCAGTCTTTCTCCATGTGAGCACCATTTGGGTGTATCCTGCCCATGGATTGTCCAGAATGGAGATTTATGGGGTTTGGAGTTCAAAAAATAAATGGTACATCCCTAGTTACTGTACTCAGCTCTCTTTTGAATACAGTTGGGAAAAATCGTTTGGAAGAGACTACATATTCCACAAAACCATCAAAGCCAGTATGACATTCGGGGGTCACTGGGTGAACAAGTAACTTTTCTAATCCTTACTTTGGAAGGTGTACCAGGAAGAAAACTAGGGTGGGTTGCTTTCACATTGTAAAAACCCTCCTATATGGCACTTCTTAAAATAAGCCAGGCTCCGACTTTTAAGCTGCACAACATCATGTTTAAAAGGGATTTTGAAGTCATTGTCTACTTAGTAAGAAGCGAGAAATCTCACCCTTCTCTGTTATAGACTTCGTAATACATTCACAAACACCAAATTTCTCTACTGCTGCCACTGCCTTTAACTTTCTGCTTGACAGGTTTTTATTAGTTTATTAGTCTCTTTGGATTCATTCTCTATATTTAGGATCTTGAATTAGATAAATTCCTAAACAACATTTATCTCCCATACTGTCTTCCACACCCCACTATTTCATGCTTCTTGTCTTCATCATCACTCCCTTGTCTACCTGCTGGCTGCTTTTCTAGTTAAATCCAGAATGGGAAGTGGCCAAACACACAGTCAAATTCAACCCACCTGCTGTAGTCATCTGCAAAGCCCACAGGAAGAATTCCTCTTGTAGTTCTTTTTT
>JAHTLZ010003542.1:10325524-10337547 GCA_023846285.1 Phrynocephalus versicolor | reverse complement strand
AAGGCACAGAAGAGGCTGTATTTCCTGAGAATGCTCAGGAAGATGAATTTATCTCAGCATCTACTTCTGTCCTACTATCACAGCACCATTGAGAGTGTCCTAACTTATGGCATGCTATCATGGTATGGGAGCAGCTCTGTAGCGGACAAAAAAGCTCTACAGAGAATAATTAAAATTGCCCAGAATGTTACTGGGCTCCAACTACCAGCCCTGGATGACATCTTCACTAGAGATGGGCACGACTTGAAAAAATTTTTTTCGAGTTGTCGTTAGTCGGGCCGGTTCCATTTCGGCTCGTTTCCGTTTTTCGCGAAAATTTGCAAAAATTAGTCGGTTCGTTTTTTCGTTTTTTCATTTTCGTTAGTACTGGTTTTTTTGGGGGGTAGCGGGCTCCTGGAGGCACCTCTGTGGGGTGGGTGCCTCCTCTGGCCCGCTAGGAAGGGAAAGCGGGCTCCTGGAGGCACCCGTGGGTGCCTCCTATCCTCACCCACTAGGAAGGGGAAGCAGCAGGCTCCAAGAGACCCCTCAACATGGGGGTCTCCCCTCCTCACCTGCTGCTGCAAAATGGCATGCATAGCCATATGGATATGCATACCACTATTGCAGACAGTGAGACCAGTCCACTGGTATGACCCTCCGTCAAGGACGACTGGGTCGCACCTGCCATGTCCCACAAAGAAGGGAATCGTACTTGTGTGTAGTGCAATGCAAGTAGATCTGGCTTAGGGTTAAGGTGGGTTAGTGCAAGGGCTAGGGTTAGGCTAGTGACGGGTAAGGTTACGGTGGGCTATTGGGTTGCACCTCTGGGTGCCTCTCTGACCCACTAAGAAGACAGTCTGTGATGTATGGGTAAGGAGTCAAGGATTAGGGTTAGGGTTAGGGGGCTAGGGCAGGTTTTAGGGGGCTTTTTGGCACATCCCAGAAGTCTCCATGGCCAAGTGGCCATGCGATTGGTGGGATGGCTCCAAAAATTTGCATGGTCGTCCACTCCCACATGGCTGGCCATGGCCACTCGGCCAGCCCATCATTGCGCAGGTGTAAATAAAATAAAATAAAATAAAATCAATGGAGGACAGAGGAGGAGAGGAGATACATTTTGTTGCAAGAAAAAACCCACTGGTACTGTGAAAAATCTGGCAGTTTATAAATTTCCGCATGTTTCTGTTGTGCTTGTGTGTTTTTGGACCACGATTTCAAAAACAATATTGCGTTTGCCGCCCCATTTTGGAACCCCCCGCCCGCACCGCATGGCATGGCGACTCGAGTCCGGCTGCCCAGGATGGGGGGGAGGCGGGACCCCCCTCCAGAAACAAACCATCCCTCCGGTAGGTGCCCTGCGCCCTTAGTCAAGCAGGCATTTTTCCGCCTACTTTTTGGCCCGGGAATGGGTGGGGGGAGAGTTTAAAAGTTTTTTTCCTGTGCCGTCCGTGCCGCTTGCTTGCGCTTTAATTGCGGCGGCCGGCGGCGAGACTGGGCTTTTTGCTGGCTGCGAGCCTGCGGCGAGTCCCACCAGACCAGAGCAGCCCAGGACGGAGGGGGGGAGGCCGGGACCCCCCCTCCAGAAACAAACCTCCCTCCGGTAGGTGCCCTGCACCCTTAGTCAAGCAGGCATTTTTCCGCCTGCTTTTTGGCCCGGGAATGGGTGGGGGGAGAGTTTAAAAGTTTTTTCCTGTGCCGTCCGTGCCGCTTGCTTGCACTTTAATTGCAGCGGCCGGCGGCGAGACTGGGCTTTTTGCTGGCTGCGAGCCTGCGGCAAGTCCCACCAGACCAGAGCAGCCCAGGACGGAGGGGGGGAGGCTGGGACCCCCCCTCCAGAAACAAACCATCCCTCCAGTAGGTGCCCTGAGGCACGGCAGGCATTTTTCCGCCTGCTTTTTGGCCGGGAACCGGGTTTTTTAAACTTTTAAAAACTTTTTTTCTGTGCCGCGTGGCATCGCGCGATGCAAGTAACGAGCACGACAAATCAGACCAAAATTGTTTGTTCGTCAGTTCGAGCTCGAATTCTGGCGGAGTAATTCCCGTTACCGTTTCCGTAGAGTAACGGAACCGAGTAACGGAAACGGAAACGGGAATACCGCTAAGTCGTGCCCATCTCTAATCTTCACATCTCGCTGTTTGAGGAAGTCACACAACATTCTGAGAGACTCTACTCATCCTGCTCACAATTTCTTCGAACTGTTGCCTTCTGGCAGAAGATACAGAACAATTAAAACCCGGACCACACGTCTTCTGAACAGTTTTTGTCCCAGAGCTATAATTGCACTTAATAATGAACTCAAGAACCACCAGCAGTGAGTACTTGGACCTAGCCTGTTGTGTAGATGCTTGTGGGTTTTTTTGGTGGGGGGTGGGGGTGGGGGGAGTGTTCAGGGTTTTTTATGTGTGTGTGTTGAAGGGTTTTTTAAAAAATGTGTGTGAGAGTGTTTGGAGATTTGTGTGTGTGTGTTGAATCTGGTCTCTGGGTGTCTGAATTTTGTTGTATGTGTATACTGTGTATATACACACAATGACAATAAATTATTATTATTATTCTGCCCCTGCGCGTTGCTCTCTGCCTGATGATGCCATCACTTATGCTTTGCACCCTAGTTGCTTTAAATGTCACTTGTTAAATGTACCACTGGTGACAACGACCAATTGCTGCTGCGCTAGTTGCCTAATGCTCGGCCTTAACCTCTAGCTAAGGGTTGTTCTGCCTACTAACTACAGAAAGCATTGTTTTCCACCAAAGAGAATGACTGGTCATCCAGGGCTATCATGTCCTTTCGGTGATGAGCAATCCTGGCATTCTAAAGTTTGCAGAGGGACTTTTCCTGCACTCCTCCAAGCGCCCCATTCTTGAGATGTGAATCTGGCATTTTCTGCCACCTTTCTCCTGCTATTTGCCCATCCTCAACCTCTGCATCTGATTACCCTTATCTTTCACCCCAAGGAAACCATTTGCCTCCACAGTGTCCACTTCATCTTTCCAGCAGCAATATCCCGTGCTACGTCTTCATTTGGCTGAGCATGCTATTGGAGCCACGGCCCAAGTCCGACTCACACTTCACCACCTTCTCCCAGCATACGCACTCAGCCATGCAAACATATGTTGTGCACTGTTGCAAATGCTTCCAGATGACTGACTTGTTGGGAGCTCTCTTTTCGGGCTGCTTGTTCCTGACAGAGGTGGCTCATTGATCATCACGACTAGCTCCAGCAAAAGGTGGGGCAAGTGCCGCTGGAGGTGCAGAGGTGATTCGAGTGTTGCATCCATCTGAAGCAGTGACCAACGGGGCCTCTCTCTTCTTCCCATGCCAGATGTGTGTGTATTTGAAGGGGAGTTCCCACTAACCACAATAGTGCTTTGCACAAGAGAGATCTGCTGGGAATGTGGAAGACAGCTAAACCATTCCTTGAATATGATGGAGCTGCTTGGTCTGGATATTTAAGACAACGCCGGGTGCTCTTTGTCAGTCTCTTTCCCGAGCACAAAACCAACAACTCTGCTGCTACCCAAGCATGCAGTGTTATTCCGAGTGTTGCTGTCATGCTTGGGCATTTCTGGTATACAGGCTCTTAGGACGGAAAATGCCTTCTTGGCTGTCTTTTTTTGGCTCCTTGTTTCTGGCTGCCATGGATGGAGAGCACAAAGACATCACTGGAACCTGTCTGACATGCACGCCTATGTACCCCACCTTGAACCAGAGGCTTCTCTGCTGCCTCCTTGGCAGATACACACACACACACTATACTGCTGCCTGCTGCACTTTCAAAGGGCTAGCACTGAATAAGGCAGGTGGGTGACACATTTTGCTTGGGAGGTTCATAAAGCAGGTATAGGCTGTCTTTTTCTCTTTCTTTCTCCTTCTCTCACTCCCATTTTGTCTCAGTGCAAGCTGCTGCAGTGGGTGCCGGAGCCATTCATGCAGCATTCCCCAAGTGCCTTCTTCTACCACACCCATCTATCATCCTGCCTCTGGACAATACCTGAAGATGAACAGGATCAGGTTCTTCTACAGCAAAACAGAAGCCTTTCCAGTGAAAATCACACACGTAAATACAGAAAAGCAAAATTATTAACTTAATGGATCTCGTTTATGTATAACAGAATACTATTCCTGTACCTCATAAATCTCAGAGAGCGCTAAAACCAAATTTAAACATTTCCTGTTGATTTACAATGTATTGATCTATAAATCTACTAATCCTAAATTTTATTCCCAGCCATATTAAGTCAACAACACATAATGAGATATAAGGAAGGTAAATTAAGCTGAGGTTCAGAAAAGGACATAGAGAAAACTGCTGCAGTGTAGGCTCGCACCACAGCATATCCCAATAGCAAATGTTCTGGGAATTAAGAAGCAGCTATGCTCACCTTTGAACTGGAAAGAACCAATGTGAAAAAATAGCTTCCCAGGTCTGTGCCTGCTTTTAGGCTTCATTGTTGCAGACAGATATCATTGACTGGTTTTGCTCTTACCCTGCCCCCTTCCATGGGAAGCCCATTGCAACCTCAATCAAGAGAACTGATTCTCCATCCTACTACCTTTGGCGCCAGGATATATTTAAGTTTCATTTCTCAAAAAATCACCCCAGGATGCCTGAGAAACAGGTTTCACTTCCATGTCTTTCTCTAGTAGCAAGCATAAACTTAACCATTTGCTATCTAATATATAGGAATAAATGGGACTCCAAGAGTCAAGAAATATTATTAGAGATATTTTGAACTATCAAATTCAGATTCAGACACATTTTAGAACTATCCAAATAAGGCATAATTCAGCGAACACACATCCCCAATTAGCATCAGGGTTGTTGTTTTCTCTCCTTGTTTGGTGCAATTATAAATATCCTTGTAGGTCATACCAATTAGTCTTGTCTTCTATCACCACCTGAGGCTCTCAGGAAAAGCTGATTGCTGCAGGAGTTGCCATATCAGACAATATGGGGTCATATCAGAACCTTGAACAGAGTGTTGTGGAATGTTATGCCTGTAGCAATCTCACACACAATAGGAGAGCTATTGTCCCGCCAAGGCCTACAAAGCTTCTAAGATCCTATCAAGACTGTCTAATTTGGTCCAGACAAGGCATTGTCTGTGATGTCTGTAGAGATTCTCAATCGTCCAGGTGAGCTTATCCAGAAGTTGAGTCATGACAACTAGACTTCTTTTTTGTGGGATCAAAACATTTCACTACTCATCCAAGCAGCTTTGTCAGTCACATTGAACTCTTGTCAGCAATCATAAAGAGTACTGAGTAGCTCTATATTGGCTCCTGGGAAAAGATGGTGATTGGGACTTACTAGGAGTGTATCTTGTGAGCCTGGGAAGTCCAACATGGAGGCTCCTCTTCCCCACCATTTCTTTCTTCCAGGTTTGACAATGGATTCAGTTGGGAGTACAGGACAAGCCCTAAGTTTGGAAATTCCTCTTACAGGAATTCAGAGTCAACTAACCCACATTTTCTTCATGGAAAGTGAAACCATTATCCTTACATCTATTCTCTATCACCAGACACTTCCCAAACCCAAAAAGTTTTGTGACCTCTGTCCCTGCTCCTCCCCTCCCCCATCCAGGAGTTCTACTGATTTTCTATTTGCTTGTTTGGTTTTGCTTTTAAGATTTCACCTGCACTTTTTGGACTGTTTCCACATCCAGATGATCTAATCTACCTCCACATTTCTCTCTTAACTCAGAGCTTGGAGATAATATTAATTTTATCAGCCAGATAGGTCACTGTCATGAAACCAAATCAAGAAGATGCTGTCTCAGCTACTTGCATTGTAGAGGGCGAAACTGAATTTAATACGAGGCAATCTGTACCAAATGCAAAGCAGTCTGTTAACGTTACTTGTACCTCGGTGCTCTCAAATACTGGATGACTTGACTTTTTGTCCTGCCTTCCTCATCAGAGGGGTAGGGTTTGAAATGGGCAGGGCCATTCTATAGCATAACAAGCAGCAAAAAGTTCTAATTTTAAGGATTTTAATGAGTGTCCCAACCTGCAGCCAGCAAGCCCAGTCTGCCCCCACACTGAGTAATCTGCTTTGTCTTTGTCTGTCACTCTGTCACAGGTGTTCAGGATGCCACTTATTCTATAAATGCCAGTTAACCTACTTCCCATCTCCCAGAGCGAGAACCATTCCTCATTTTCTTAACTCAACACAACAAGGCGCTCTGATGAAACATCTCATTCATAACAGGCCCAACAAGAAAGATCACCTTGTTTCCCCCGGCATGTCTTTCATTTCTGAAAGCGCACAGCTTGGCTACTTTTATTTATATCTTAATGCTTCCCAGATGCTCCTCCTTCAGAGTCTAAATTCCTCTGTTTGCTTCCCCAGAAGGCCATCCTTCATTATAATATGTTTCTCCCAGTAAATTTATTCATCATATTTCCCTCACCCTCTCTGACAGCCACGTTCTTCCACAACGGGAAATTAAACACTGTACCATATGGCCAGAGCAACAAACTTAGTACTTGCTTGCTCAATTGTTTTAACACATTGCCGCCTTCGTACAACACTCTGCTTGCCTGACTAGACTTGGGCTCCTGCCTGATGCATACGCATCAGGCATGTTAATGGCACTGAGGAAATTAAGCGAAATTGACAATGTGAGGAGAGAATGGCATGATCCCATTAAGGACAGAATTTTGCGGTGTTTACTTTTGCCCAAGTAGAGAGGGGAAAGAGGAGGGAGGGAAAAAAGCTTCAAGTAGTCCCTCATAACAGGTCTAGATCATTCGCCTGAGGTGCACCCAGAGGAGGCTGCTGTTTGGAGCCATAATGATGGGGGAGTCCAAAATATAGACGTCAAGCACCTTCAGGTTCCTTCATCCTGGTGACAGGTTTGTGCCTCTGTGGATCAGATTATCATGAGCTGAGCATTGGGTACTCTTGGAACCTCCTTGAAGAACTCATGCCTTTCGTTCAATACCACCACAACCTCAAACAACAGTAGCAGCAGCAATGACGACAACAACAGAAGACACCCACCTTTTTAAAAAATGCCTCTCCGCAGTTATATCTCCTCAAGCAACTTGAAAATAAAATGGTGGGCTCTTTTGCTGGGCTTTTCTGTGTTAATGTTGACTTCCTGTAGAGCAGTTTCCCTGTCAACGAAAACGGCACAATGCAGCAAGATGGCTTCCTAAACTCATATACGATCCACTATTGCTAGCAGTTATTCAATATTATCCCCATAACAATCCCAACAGTAATCACACTTGCAAATGACAGAAATGATAACTTTTGTACTGGACACAGATTAGGCTGATAAAAGTACTATGTGAGCTATTTTTTTTAAAAAAAATCCAGCGTATATACCACCCCATAGCGCTGAAAGCTCTCTCTGGGCAGTTTACGATTTAATTATGCAGCTACACTCTGCCCCCCAATTTGTCTTCCTCAGAAGGATGAAAGTAGGGATGGGCACAAAACAGAAGAAGTACATTTCGTTCCGTTCCACCCCCCGCATTTCCTTTCATTTTGTTTTGTACATTTTTTTTCCAAAATATTCATACAAATTAATTTTAATGAAACGAAACATGGGGGGCTGGAAAGCCCCTTCCCGGGCAGCCCACTCCTCCTCCTGCTCCAGGGCTCCTACATACCCCTCTTCCTGGGCTCTTGCGCAGATGGGGGCCTTTGGCAGTGGTGGTGGTGGCATGGTCTACCACCAGGCTGCTCAGCCTCCCTGGCCAGCTAGAGCCTTCTGTGGCGGCGACACCATCTTCCACAAGATAGATTGGCCTCCCCGGCTGGACAAGACCTTTGGCTTTGGCGGCAGCAGTGGCACAGTCTACAGCCAGGCTGCTCAGCCTCTGAAGCCGGCTGGGGCATGCAGCAGCAGTGGCAGTGACAGAGGAGGAGGAGGAGGAGGAGGAGGAGGAGGACCCAGGCTGGTCCGCTCTCACCCTCTCCAGTCTTGCTGCACAGTCTCAGTGGCAGCAGTGGCAATGGGACATCAGCAGGTAAGGGACAAGTTTACAGATGGAACAAAATGGTTCATTTCAACAACAACAACAACAACAACAAAACACCATTTCATTCCGTCAGTAACAAAATTCTGTTTCCTTGTTTTGTTTTGTTTCGTTACATAATGACGTGACAAAACAGCATTTCGTTTTTCGTGTTGTGCCCATCCCTAGATGGAAGGATGAGCTAAGCTGAGCCCAGGCCCAAACTTTGGTTGTAAGCAGAGTCTTTACTGCAGTTCTATAGCTTAGCCACTGTACCACAAGGCTTTAAGGATTGGACTGAAGTCCATTCCCCAGGAGTAGGCAAAACTATTACCAAACCCAGCTCAATGAAATATGACTTGATCCCTGCCTTTTAAGTCTGCAAACTGAAAATGTTTAGTTAATCCCTTGCCAGGTTTGGGGAATAGTTGTTCTCAGTAAACTCCAAGGCTAAGAGACAAAAATGTCATATGAAAAGTTAATCTGGCAAGACATTTTGCCCACTCAGGAGAGCTAGAATCATTTTTAAAGCTGAGGATATTTATTTAAACCTTGGTTTCCCTCAGCACTTGTTATTCCTGGCCATGGCAACGATGAACTATTAACCCGTTCCCACTTATTACTTGGAACTATAATGATTTCTTCTTACTTTGGTGTTTGTAGAACTCAATCACAAGCAGGAGTCCCATGACCTGAGAGAAAATTAAGTGGTTTGGATTTTTTAATGTATAGTTTGAAAATGTTATTACAAGTCAGTTTGGAAATTGGAATGGTTATCAGGTACTATTTGCTGCTTTCCCCTGTCTTCACTCCTCTACTAACAAGCATACCTGGCTCAGATAGCAAACAAATTTCTGAAACTTCCACAAAACCTCAGACAAACATTAGGTCTGTCCATACTGGCCTACCAATATGGTATATACACTGATGGCACGGTTTTGATCAGGAAAAAAGAAGCTTGTCGGTAAGTATTTCTACTTAGAACAATCCATCTTTCCCCCTCTAAGAGCTGTTGAGCACCTTTCTGGACCAGTGGTAGGACATGCATTCTTTTTTGTATGCTCCTTGTTTATTCTGGATATAGCAGCTTCTGGCAGCCTCTGCCATAAAGGCTGAAGACTCCAAGGGATACCAGTAAATACTAATAAAAGCAGATCTACAAAAGCATAATAGAATTATTACTTAACTATCTAAACTCATGATTATTTATTTATTTATTTATTTATTATATTTTTATACTGCCTGTCTTCCGAATGAACTCCAGGCTGTTAACAATGGGTTAAAAGAACAATAAAACACCAGGGAAAGACAATGCAATAATGATGACGTGGAGGACAAGATTAAGGTGCAGAGGCCTCCCCTCTAACAATACCCTTATCAGACAAAGTAACTTTTAGTGTTTCCTTGCAGCCATTTGTCTTTTTTTTTTAAATTGTTGTTCTGTACCATCAAGTTGGAATAGCTTACAGTGACCTTAATACGGGTTTCAAGGTTTAATGATGAAGGTGGTTACTTTACGTCCTTCTTTGTTCCGCGACTAGTTTAGTACCATGACAGTGTTGGTTGCGATCATGTGGTTTTGTCCCTGTTTCACTGCTCCCATGGTTGTGATAACTTGTCTCAAGACAAGTGTTACCTCACGGTCTTGTACCGTGACAAACACTGTTGTAAGCCGCTTAGAGTTCAAAATTGAAGATAAGCGGGATATAAATGCAATCAATCAATCAATCAATAAATAAATAAATAAATAAATAAATAAATCTGTGTACCTTCCTTTTTCCTTTTTTTTGGGGGGGGGTTAAAAATTCTTTTTCGATATTTTGCTTCTGAAAAGTCAAAATCTTTGCAGGCAGGGAAGGAGTCTGTGGCTTGTCTGGCTAGCTTTCACTTTTTCCACATGGCCTCATTGAAATGCTCCAGGTGATAGCTTTCAGGCTTTCTTTGTTCTTTATTCCTTTTGCATGCTAATTAATTGTCTGTCTGGTGTCCCTCTTGCCTAGCTTTGAAGTTTGGTTTTTTTTATTCGTATTTAACGGAGGGCAAGGGGGTGGTGATCATCTGGTGTGGGTGGGCACTTTGAACGTAACACCCAACCCAGTACCTGGGACACAGTTTTCTGAGAGAAACGAATGTTTTGTTGCATGACAGTTGTTACCTCATGGTGTCTTGTCTCAGAACAGAAACCGGGAACAAACCGGGACAAGGAAATACCCTATCCCAGTGCCAGGTAGATTTGTCTTGCTTAGCACCTGTTCTGGGGGCATGGTTGAGACAAATTTCAGCTGTTGTGCAATGGATGTGAAGTAAGATTTTTTTTAGTACCACTCCAAAGCGCAACACTTAGAGAGACAAAACGGACGTGAAGTAACCACCTATGAGTGGTTTTACAGTTCCACAACCCCCAGTGAGCTTCCATGGCTGAGTGGGGATTCGAACCCAGGCCTCCTGATTCCCAGTCCATCACCCTACCCACTACACCTCACCAGGTAATGTTGTAATAAAATCACACAGAACAAAATGAAAGCACTCCATTAACAAGTGCTGTTTATGGCCAATACTAATGCCATTTTAAAATGTTAAAATTGATTTTACATGATAAAGTTTTAATCCAAACATCATAAACCCTTTTCCATCTCTGAGCCATCGCTATAAACAAGGTGAATGGAATGTGTGACATGTTTATCTCTGTTTACGAGGAGAAATGTTACCTGGATCCAGGGCATCCGTCCAAGATTTGAATGAGGAACTTCCTCCTAAATTGTTTGCAGCCTGAGCAATACAGGAAGCCCTGGCAAGTGTTCTCTTGTCTCCTGAGAGCCGAAGAGGCATAAAAGTTCGCTCACAGGAAACTTTAAATGTGTAACAGGTTTCCAATAACTGAGATGGCATTGTTTGAAAATGCAGAGTAGCGCATGCTTTTCACAACCTGACAGATACGAAATTATGTAAATAACTTTCAAAGCCACCCTTCCTCTGTGTTGTTTTTTTAAAAAATAATATCCTGATAACATCGTGAGAGAACTGAACATTGGATCAGTCCCATGGTCATTTGAATGTGAAAATATTTTGGGTCTATCTATCTTATCAGTTAGTATCTTATCAGTAGGAGGGGTGTGGTGGCTCAGAAAACTAAAGCTCCAAAAACTGTTGGCTGCAAAGTCAGCAGTTCAGTGGTTTGAATCCCGGGTGCCGCGCAGTGGAGTGAGCTCCCACTGTTCATCCCAGCTCCTGTCAACCTAGCAGTTTGAAAGCATGTAAAATGCAAGTAGATAAATAAATGCCACCATAAAAAGCAGGAAGGTAAAACAGTGTTTCCTTGCAGCCATGCCGGCCACGTGGTCATGGACTTGCGCAACACTGGCTCTTTCGGCTAGAATACAGAGATGAGCACCACCCCTAGAGTCAGACACGACTAGCACACATGTGTGGGGGGAGCCTTTATCTTTCCCTTTATCTTATCAGTATAGAAGCTTCTAGGTTTTCCACAGTTCTAGGTTTTCCACAGTTTCTAGGCAATTCAGCACAAGTGTAGCTTGGGAGGATGTGGGGGGAGCCTCAAGGTTGAGAGTGCACCCCCAGCTCCACATACCCATAAGCTTTCCTGCCTAGGAAAAGGCAATTGAGAGTCCTGCCATCAGCATTCCCCCCTCCCCACTGCCCATATGGGTCTCCTTCTGAGGCACACCTGATGTGTGTGTGTGTGGGGGGGGGGCTGGCCAGGTGCAAGAGTGAGGCATTGCATCACCGTGACCTGTAGGAGCCAGGCCGACTGAGGCACGCTTGGAGCCCACTTCCCACAGAGAGCGCCCCTCATGTGCCCCCCCCTGAGAGGAGAAGCAGGGGGAGCAGGAGCAGGTTGGAGCAGGTGTTGTGCCAACTGGAGACCGGGAAGACAGGAGGTGTGTGTGGAGGGAGAGGAGAGAGAGTGAGAGAGAGAGAGAGTGCACCTTTCTGCGGGACGGTCTTTTCTTCAGTGAGGTGATCGCCCCCACATGCCCAACAGGCAAGAAAGAGGTGTGGGCAACAGGTGTGTGTGTGTGTGTGTGTGTGTGTGTGTGTGTGTGTGTGTGTGTG
>JAHTLZ010003542.1:10293027-10315987 GCA_023846285.1 Phrynocephalus versicolor | reverse complement strand
TGTGTGTGTGTGTGTGTGTGTGTGTGTGTGTGTGTGTGTGTGTGTGTGTGTGTGTGTTGTAAAAGGAGATACATTTTTTAAGGAGGAACAAGGGGAGAAATTTCCTGCACTTTATCCCATACACATTTTAAAAATGTAATATCTTGCATTAATGTTGAGAATCGAACCGGCAGAGAGCTCATGGTTAACAGATCCTGAATGGACCCGGTGGGATACTAAAAGACTGCAGGCCACTCTCATAACTCAAGTGAGTGAAGCGAATGCTGGAAGGGTTTTAATAAGGAACTGAAAGAGGTACGTGCTCATCTGTGAAGAGAGTCGTTTCTCATAACCTCCTCGACATAAATAGAACGTGAGTATGGATTGGAGATTGGCTCTGAAAGGGGAAGAGGCACCTCCTAAAAAAAAGCTATTATCACATTCCAGCTCATTTGGAAAGGAAAATGACAGATGGGGTGTGTTAGTTGAGGGCTTAGTGTGCCATATTGTTTGCATTTTACTCCTCCCGATCCCAGAGAGCATCATGTCAGCTTTCGTTCCTTGAGAAAGCTTCCTTCCCCAAGGACATGGTTTTCATAAAAATCTGCCCACTGAAACAAAGTCCATAGCCTTGCCAGACTATCCTCCATGTCAACGAACCCTCATTTTTGACAAAATGTCGAGACTGTTCCAAGTCCAAAGTCAAGTTGGGGCTTTCTGGAAGCCTTCTGGTTGTCCACCGTTATGCATGGGGACGGCATTGGGACAGGAATATTCATTTCTGAATGAACTGTGTTGGGAGTTGTGCCATTTTGGCCAAGATGCCCCATTTCACTACCTTCTACCTTCTTTCACACTTCTGGATTATTACGTGATTATTCTCCAGGATAACTTTTTTTTTCTTTTCTGTCCATTTCTCTTGGGCACCTAGCTTTTAATTAAAAGTCTGTCTCTCTCTCTCTCTCTCTCTCTCTCTCCTTCCTGGCTGTTTTGCAAAATATTCTACATGCTAGTGTGTCTGCGTCTAGACTAGTAAGGCCAGAACAAACCAAAGGGGAATAAATCAGCAAGGGCAATAACCATTACAAAGCCATTGCTGAAGAAAATGTTATTTATTTTCCATTTCCTATGTGACTAATTGTGATCATTGTTAAAAGATAATTTTCCAGCCTGCTGTTTAGAGAAAACCTAGGGTAGGTCTCTGAGGCGATGGAAGGCTTATGTGTTTTCAGGTTTTGACCTCCTGCCCACTTCGGCCTTGGGTAAATGGTCCTTGACTAATTGGTTTAAATTGAGCAGCCAACTCAGGAAGTGATTATTTTCCTTAGACTTCATCTCTTGAGGGATCATCCCTTGCTACAAAAGCCTAGCCGCAGATTGTTAGGAACCCTTTTGAAGGTTTAACCTCAGACAGCCCTGACTGGAAGCTATACTGAGATTTGCTGTAAATCCACCCTTATTCAGTGTGAGAACTTGTAGAGATGCAACCTTTTTTGGTTTATGATCTCCTCTACATAAGCAAAGAATGAGGAGGGGAAGGGCAACAGGGAAGTGCCAGTTGGTTCCCAGCTGTGCCATGCTGGCGGCTGTGGTGGCTTTCCCTCAATATGTCTGCATTTGCCTCAAGGTATGAATGGACTGTGCCGTAGGCAGGGAGAGCCTGTACATAAATAACTGAGAGCTATGTGTGCATCAGGGGTCTTGTTCACAGGGTGGCCCCAACATATGGGAATTTCCTATCTTTCATATTGTGAGGCACATGCCAGCACAGAGGAGCTGAGCTCCATGGTAGGAGTCCAAAGCCGATCAGGGTCAAATCATAGGTCAGTTGTAATTGGGGGAGGGGAGTTATGGAGTGCACAGAAAATGTTCCGAGTCCATAACCAAATAATTAGTCAATAAATCATTCACATTCCAAGGTCAAGGATCACCTAGAATCAAGAGAGTAAACAACTCAGGTCAGATGTTGGCTCCAGCAGGGTGGTCTTCATGGAAGAGTCGTCTTTATTTGTCTGCCGCCTGGGCACTCATTTCACTAGCTCAGTCCTCTTTGCCAGTTTGCTTCAGGTTGGTTGGCATGGGAACCATGGGCTTCTCCACCATTCTGTTCTTCAATCCACCATCCCGAACCACTGGCATTCTCTTGGACTAGAGGTTGGGTCTCTGTTGTTTTTGTCATCTCCTGGAGGGAGGGTGTGGTCCCTCCCTGGCAGGTCCAGGCTTTGTTCCATCTCAGGGGCTTCAGCAAGTGGCCTGCCAGCTGAGCCTTCAGGTCCTTCCTCTGCCCCACTTCCTTCTTATTGAAGGAGATTGTCTGGCTTTCATCATCCAAAGAGGAGCCTGTAAGGTAGGTCATGATACAATGGAAACAAACACAAAACAAACAACCCTCTTTCCAGCATGGAGATTTCTATTTTATAGGCATGTTGTTATGGGCCAGAATCCTGTTGTATAGTTACAGGGAATCATTGGGAAGTTTTGTGAAGCCTCATCACGTCTCAAACAAAGGAATTGTTGGGAAATTTTGTGAATACTCATCACATCTCCAAACAAATTTAAAACCCGGACTATAGTAAAAGAAGCTGCCTAGATGCCCAAAGCAGATCCGATCTCACCTGATTTTGGAAGCTAAGCAGGGTCGGCCCTGGTTAGTACTTGGATGGGAGACCACCAGGGAATACCAGGTGCTGTAGGCACCTGGAGTAGGAACTGGCAAACCACTCCAGTATATCTACCAAGAAAAATCCATGGACATGGGGTCATGAAGAGTCGGTCACTACTGTAATGACGCAACACACACACACACATAGTAAAAGGCACAAGACATGCTCAGCAGCTGAACCTCCTTCAACGGCAGGCCAGCAATTAAGGTAGATGCTTGATTGCCATCAGCCTCAGACATTTTGAAAAGGTACTTTGGATGCACCATGCCTGAGCTAGGCTGCTGGGGCTGAGCTCAGACATTGTGCTGAACAAGAAAGGGCAAAGTTTCAGGGCTCACATACTCAACAGATATCCCAAGAGGTGAAGGACATTTCTAGGTGTGAGATCCCAAACTAGTCCTGTGCTTCAGATGGGCAGCAGTCACAGGAATGACCTGTGATGCTGAAACAGGGCAGACTCAATACAGGGTTAGAAAATGTACCAAAAGAGAAAAATAAAAACTGACAGAGTCATTATTGCATGGTGGTCCTTCTATCACCCGCCACACACTTCCATTTTAACAAACCTTGTCCAGCATGGTTAGTGCTGCAATAGAGTAGAAACAGCTATATGATGAGGAATTTGACAACCCTTAGAGGGGGAAAATGAACTACAGGACTTTGCATTCTCAATAGTACAGCCAGAACCATGCCAGCTGGGACATTCTGGAATCGTTGAACCAAAGGAACTTGTCCAAGCATTGGCACGTGTGTGTTCACATCTCCATGCATGTATGTCTAGATGGTGTAAGGGATGGAGCCAAAACCCATGATCATTCTCTTCCTAGTACTTTGGCTGAATGCATGGAGGCAACAGCCAACAGAAGGCTATTCAGCTGCCGCCCCATCCCTTTTTCTTAGTGTCTAGATAGGAAATGACAAATTGTATGGCTTCAGAAGGTTCCCTTTCTATCCTGGGGAACCTCTGCCTTCATGGAACTGACAAAAATATTCCTCTGTACTTTGAGACTCAAGTGTTTCATCCCCTGCCCACTGGCCCCCGGTTCCTGGCTGAATGATTACACTGGGGGCACAAAATAACATGGACATGTGAGAAGTGAGAGCAGTCAGAGGGTGCATCACCTGTGGTGTTGTGCGCCAGAGTTTGAAAGAGTTACCATAGGTTTACTGGCTGGAGGACTTGGGGATTTCTGATCCAATAAAGGAACTTTTCCAGTCTTGGTCATCTTCCTGCAGCCCCATTTCAGACAGCAACTGGGAAAGGAGTGGTCTTTTCTAGTGAACAGAAATGAGACTTGCTCATAGTGACAATACCATTGTTCGATTGTTTGTTTGTATGTTTGTCTGTTTGTTCATTCGTTCGTTCATTCGTTCATTCACATCCCACCCAACTAGTAGCTAGGACCCTACTCTACCTTTAGCAACTAGGCCAGTGGGCAATGCAGGTGTTCTTAGACCACACCTCCCAGAAGCCTTTACCACCAGCTGTGCTAGATGGTGTTTCTGGGAGCTGCAGTCCAAGAGTACCTGGGCCACCCAAGATTGGGAACCACTGGATGAGACAAACAGCTATACATTTATGGGACTAGCTGTATATGTATGAAAAATCAAGCTTGAACTATAGTCAGTGAGATCTGTATGAAAAATCAAGCTTGAATTATAGTCAGTGATATTAACGTGCAAGCCACAGCAGGCAAAAGCATTTTTCAACCAGAAGAAATGCCTTGTGTTGCTGGCCAAGTCTCCTCTCCTTGCTGATTTCAGAGACAACTATTTCAAATACTTCACCCCTTGGTGTCTCATCAATGTTGGAAGTAACAAGTCACAAAGGACAAGTTTTTTCAGTTAATTCCTTTTTTTCCAAGAATGCAGGTACAGTGGTACCTTGTATAAAGGAATTAATTCATTCCAAATGAAATTATGTTAAACAAAATTTCCTTTATACAAATTTCTCATAGGAATGCATTGAAAACTGAGTAATCCCTAATTGCGACCATTTTTATGTTGTACGGATTCACCCCATAGACGATTCTGTTTCCCCTATCTCTGGATCTCTCTTTTTTTGGTCAGATTTTATGCTATACAAATAGTTTGTTATACGAGGGTCCATTGTATTTTGGGGGTGGGGGAATTAGTATTGGACATGAATGTTGTACATCACTGTTGCAATTTAATGAGTAATAATTCTTTTATTGTAGTAATTTAACAAGACTAGTTTAGCTATTTTTATAATGTTCTTTCATTAAATGGTAGAGGAGGAACACCACAGGGTTCAAAAAATTGTGCCTCAGATAGCTGGCTGGCTGCCTTGTTCTCTGATGCGTGTGTTGAGGTGACAGTCAGATCGGTAACAGGGGGAGAACTGTGTTGTGTGCCAGAGGACAGCAGTGGGGTAAAAATATTTAAAATAAATAGAGATGGGCACGACTCAGAAAAATTTTTCATTTTCATTTTCGTTTTCGTCTAGGGGTCCGTTTCGGCTCGTTTCCGTTTTCGTGAGCTAATTTTCAAAATTTTTTGTTTTCGTTTCGTTACGTAACGAAAACGAAAACGAAAAATTTTTCGTTTCTTCCCATTTAGCTCCATTAAGTGCTTTTCCAGTAACGAAAAATGAAAATTGGCTCAAAATTAGTCGTTTTGTTTCCGTTTTCGTTCCATTTTTGAACCGTTTTTCATTTTTCGTTTTGTTACGTAATGAAAATGAAAAACGGAAACGGAAACGGAAATTTCGCTAAGTCGTGCCCATCTCTAAAAATAAATAAATTATAGTAAGAGAACCAAATAGTATCCTGTTGCGTAGCCCTGGTTGTGCAGCAGCAGTGACGTCCCTGGCAGTGGCAGGCAGCAGCTAAGAGAAGAGCTCTTTTTCTTCCCATTTTGCTATACACGCCACATCCACAAAATGATACAAAGCTGCACAGCACCCTCTTATTCAGAACGTGGGAGGAAAGGCAAATTCTGTGCCGTGATTCATGATGGGAGAAGGCTCTTCAACAAGACATTGGCTTGGCTCTCCGGCAAAGGCCAACTGTCTCGCTTGTCCTGCAATATGGAGGCAAAGGTGTGCGCCATGTTCAAAAGGGCTGTTTTGCACCAGAACCTTGTTCTCTGTTCTTTTGGAGAAAAGGGGGACTTCGGTGCTCAGACAAAAGCCTTGCCCACGTGTCTTCCTCAGCAAACAGCACCTTTTTTGTAAAATGAGAGGTCCGTTTCGTCCCTCGCCTCCTTTTTCTATCTGTGAGTCAATGCAGATTTTTCTAATGTTTAAGTCTTTTGATCAACCCTCGGCCACTGTGCATAGTTATGTTATTGTAAAAAGGCCCTTTCTTTTTATAACCCTGATGGTCACCTAGGACCATGATGGTGAACCTTTTCAAAACCGAGGGCCCAAACTGCGATTCAAAACCCACTATTTTTTGCAAAGTGCCGATACAGCAATTTAACCTGAATACAGGGGGCTGTGAAAGGGCGATGCCGGGGTCCTCACAGAAAGGGCTCCGAGTTCCATCTTTGGCACCCGTGCCATAGGTTCGCCAACACGGACCTAGGACAACTTGAGCTTGGTCTTGATCAGCCAGCGCCTCTTATGAAATGTTCATTCGTTAAGCCACGTTGCATATCCTTCTGGCATATCCTTCAGCCTGAGTCTTTATTAGCCTCCTCATTGTCTTCTTAGCTCACCCCATATTATTCCTTCTCAGAAGCTTTTATAATTTGCTATTGTTTGCCAGCCTACATGGACCACATCCCCCCTGCCTCTCTATTTTGTCTCAATTCAAAACCCAATCATCATTCGTCATTGTTCGCATGTCTTTCATGAATGTGTTTAATTTTAAATACATATATAGCGTTTCTTTGTGGAACGAGGCTGTTCTGGGCATACCAAACAATGGTAATTTAGGGTGCTCAGTCTTTTGTTAGCAAGACAAAGAATGTTGTAAGCAAGCAACTTTAATAAACTCAGCCTCCTGAGAAGGCCGTATTATCACACTATGTTGGCATCTAGAAGAATTCATCCATAGGGGCATCTTTCCTACCCTTGGCCTCATTACTCTTCCCCCACAGTCAACGTTCTCCTTTGTAGAAACCAGGAGTGGTGTATTAACTGTTTGCCAATCCTGATCAGTGGAGTCTATGGTGTGCCCACCTTCAATACTCTCTAGAAAATACTTGGGTTTTCCCGTCTCTCTCATTCCCCCCCCCCATATTTTTCCATTAAGATGGCACCTTTTATTAAACACCTTCCACTTTTTAGACTCCCAAATTAAGAAAATTAATTCATCCTCCTTGATTAATTCATCCACCCCCACCTCCACCTCCATGGTTACCTTTAATTTCCCTGCTCTAAACACCCCGCTCTGCTTTGGTGAGGTTTTTTTTTTTAAGCCCATTAAGAAATACCTTTTCATGCTAAAAAAAAAAGTGTGGCTTTTTTTCTTTTCTTTCCCAGCACGTTTCTTAATGGGCTGCTCAAGCTTGATGAAGCCTGATCCCGCAAAAAGCAAACCGACCAAAGCTGAGAGGAGTGTTTAGAATGGGGAAATGAAAGCAAACAGCAGGGTTGGTGGGTGAAGAACTCAAGAAAAGAGGGAACCCGATCATGTAAAACAAACAAACAAACAAACAAAAAAACAAATGACAGAGGGAAAAAGCAAGGTGAGTTTGGGTTCTCCTCCACTACAACCCCCAAAGGCTTACTGCCGTGTATATGACACCCTTTAATTTTTTGTGTCATGATTTTAGAAAAAAGTAGCATTGTATACATGGAAAAATATGGTGTATGCAATAGGTCTCCTCAGGGAGATGAGTTCCAAGCCTCCTTACAAGCATGCATATTATAACAAACACTGTTTTCATAGCAAACACTTTACCTAGCATGGTCTATTGCCCCCTCTAGTGGCCAGTTCTGGTACTAACATGGTAAAATATACTAGATTCTAGATATTCCAAGGATTTTAAAAACTGTTTTAAATATTTTCAGACCGCGGATAAGTGAATCAGCAGATACTGATTCCATGCCTTGGGTGCCCTAC
The DNA here is from genome assembly GCA_023846285.1 of Phrynocephalus versicolor. Classification (NCBI taxonomy): domain Eukaryota; kingdom Metazoa; phylum Chordata; class Lepidosauria; order Squamata; family Agamidae; genus Phrynocephalus; species Phrynocephalus versicolor. The sequence goes on along the minus strand of JAHTLZ010003542.1, from coordinate 10,308,312 downwards.
TATTCTGGTTTTTTTGGTCGTGTTCATGTATTACTTTCATTTCCCAAATGGTACTTACAGATGCTAATTTTCAGTTTTCTTAACCTCTGAAGGGCTGAAGCAATGTTCAGAAATGTGGACAGCCCCAGCTTGACTCTAACACTAATTTTGGTTCACTATGGATTGGTTTGGAAATTGACAAGCATCCCTCCTCTGCTTCCTTTTTCTGAATAAAAATTTAATCCAACCTACAGGATTTTTTTAAAAAATTGTGACACTCCAAATGTTGCTGGTTAGACATTAAGCTTTCCCTGCCTGGAGATGATCCAGTGCACTTTGGTTTGACTGAAGAGTTTTCCATTCTTCCTCTTGGTACAATAAGGTTGGAAATTATTCTTCAGGACCACAAGAGAGTACAGTATCCTTACATTTTGAAGTGAAGCATTTCTACCCCTGCTTGAAACACAAACTATGACTACCTTTATACAGTGCTGTACGGTAGGACCCCGGTATCCACTGGGGATTGGTTCCAGGCCTTCCTGTGGATAATGAAAACTGTGGATAAGAGAGAACGCCTGTTCACCCACCCCCAAACTGATGTTTCCTGACAGTAGCTTGCTTCATGACTGCTGTTTTGAGACAGTAGGTTGCTTTCTGGCCACTGTTTGTGATGGTAGCTTGCTTTATAGATGCTATTTGTGACAATAGCTTGCTTTACAGCTGCTGCTTGTGTCAACAGCTTGCTTTACAGCTTGCTTTGTGGCTGCTGAATTATTTAATTTTTTCCTCTGCCATCCATGATTAACTGAATTGGTGGATAATGAATCAGTGGATATGGGGGTCCTACTGAAAATTAGCATTCATTTCACGCTGAAGCATCTGGGGTAAGATGGAACCACAATGGGAGCAGTGACTTTAAAAGCTACTAATTCCAAGTGAGATGATAAATGCTTTTATCTGCAGGCTTCTTACTTCCTCTCATAATCTCTCTGCGTAATTTTTCTCACTGAAACCTAAAATGGCATCCTTCTCAATGAGCTGTGTACATCTGACACAAGTTGGCCAAAGACATGTTTATAGCTTGAGGAAGAACAGAAAATCGTGGGCCCATCCCGTCAACGCACCATAGCTAAGGCGAACTGTGTCATTTTTGGCACAGATGGAAGATGTTCCATCTGAACAAAAAAAAAAGTAATGATAACTTTAAAACTGTTTGGCTGTCTGTTTCTGTCACTCACAGCGATCTCTTATTTCAGAAAAATGCTTCCACATGTGATTAAAAAAAAATCTGTGGATGATCAACAGATCTTGCAGCTGGTTAACTTTGGCACTTGAAGACGGTCACGGCTTTTCTTTGCAAGTCTGATTGCTGGCACATGCATCTGAGTGGAAATCCCAATGTCAAAGAGGAAGCTGTCAATTCAGTGATTTTCACTGCTTTTACCTGCCAGGATACTGCTGGACAGTTAAGACAGAGCAGCAGGAGTCAAGTCAGCGGCACCACATTGCCACTAATTAAAGAGTCTCTTCTCCACTTAGGGGTTGTACACAGCTCTTGTCCCTGAAGACAGAGTTGCACAGAACTCAAAATCAGAGAAGAAACTCTTGAATTAGTGGCAATGAGACTCTTATGGGAACATCTTTTCCACTTTGACAGCAAATCTATATTACAGGATTTCAATCACTCTTGGAATTTTAGAACAGCAGACCTGGAAGAGACCTTATGGACAAGGAGGCACAGTGAGGAATCGACCTCCAAACTTTGAAGCCAGACATCTAAAGCACTGAGCTATCCACAGGCATTTTAATATATTTAATGGTTTTATTATTTAACCGGTTTTTAATTTAGTCTTAGTAAGTTTTTAAATCTGTTTTAATGGTGTTTGTTAGCCACCTTGTGCACCGGCTTTTTAGGGTGAGCTATTCATTAGCAAAACGTAATGGTTTAATTAGTTAACCATAAAGAATACACATTCCTCTCAATGGCATAATCAACTGTATGAACATGAATGAGAGGGAAGACACATTCCCTGCAGTTACCTGAGGCAGTTTCCTCAAGCTTTTGTGTGTGTGTGTGTGTGTGTGTGTGTGTGTGTGTGTGTGTGTTGCATCGTCACAGTCGTGACTGACTCTTCATGACCTCATGTCCATGGAGTTTTCTTGGCAGGAATACTGGAGTGGTTTGTCAGTTTCTACCCCAGGTGCCTACAGCACCTGGTATTCCCTGGTGGTCTCCCATCCAAGTACTAACCAGGGCCGACCCTGCTTAGCTTCCAAAATCAGGCGAGATCAGATGTGCTTAGGGCATCTAGACAGCTTCCTCAAGCTGGCAGGTGGTGGCAAATAAGGGGTTAGCAAGGCCTGACATGTGTAGTGTGTGACGGAGATGTGAGAGAGCTGGGGAGAACTGGGGGAAGGGCAGAAATGGGTACAGAAAAAATGACATGGAACCAAACAAACTGCATATTGTTATGGGTCCCCACCTGCTATAAAGGAGGAACTCATGTACACTGACAGCAAAGCCCTCATAAAAGGAGGCACATTTTTTTTGTCCATCTGCTTGGCAGGAAGTGAGTCTTGCACTTTGAATGGCTCAGCAAATAGTCTTCCCCCTCCCCTCTTGGACAGGGACTAGTAGGGGATTTGAATTATGTGCTTGGTAAGCTATTAAGAAACAGTGGCAAATTTGGATCGGAGTTCAGAGGAAACTTGTGAAATATGACTTTCTTTATCAATGCTTTCAAGTAATAAAATGCAGTGGTTTAACTCAGGGAGATTTCTTACATGTGTTTCCAGAAAACTACCTCAGTCATAAAAATGGAGTTAAAATTGACGTAAGTTTGGCTTCTGACTCCACCTGCAGTCAAGTTATGCCATTATGGTCGCTGAACTATGGTTGATAGGTAGCACTGCGAGTTCCACTGTACTCGCTTTATTAGCTTCACTCATCTTGATTTTTTTTTAAAAAAAAAAATTATGTGTGTCATACAGCCGGACAGCTGGAAATATAGCTGAAATACCAAGTAATTACCTAGAAAGCTTTTTAAAAATATGATACATAATTTATTCTAATTCATTTATGCTTTTAAAAAATTGGCCAGTCCTTTACCATGCTTGAGAGGTACGGATGTGGTGTCAATGGTCTACCTCTAATATGCATTACTGCACACAGCCCTGGATGGAACAGATAATTTGAGTGACTTTCAACTGCAAGTCGAGTCACTGAAGCATTTAGAAGGAGTAACTAAGAGTGGGAAATAAGACTTCGGGGGATACTGTTCAAGGTGGTCTTTGTGATAAAAAAATCCCCTGAAATAATATTTCTTTTAAAAAGTGACACAGCAGCGGGGAGGGAGGGGACAAACTTTGGCTCTAAGGCCTTAAGAGTCAGTAATAAGGACTTCTTGATGTGCCCATGGCAATAACTATACAAATATGATCCATTATGTAGGGGTTTTGATTTATAGACAATTAGCAGATAAACAACACAATATGCTTGAAGTGCTTTCCCCTCCTCTCATAATAGGAGGCACGACGGCATCATTAAATACTAATTTTGTTTTCCTGCTACTTTCCTGTGAACATATGCTCTCTTGTGGCAATGTGGGATTGCGTCACAATCCAGATCCCAACTTAGTTCAGCAATTATGCTTCCGCACGGTGTCCTTAAACTTCCTGAAGCTTAGCTGCTAGTTTGGGGAGGGGACGGAAAAGCAGAGTTGGTGACTCATTGGAAAAGCCTTTGTCATTCCCGGGGGGAACCAGCCATAGGGAGAAAAGAGGAACCTCACCTGGATGTGGCAGGACTTTCCATTAAGCTTAGTGCTGAATGGGGGTGGTGGTTTTGAAGTCGTACAAATGCCCTACCCAGAAAAGTCCAAAGCCAATGGTAGGCGCGAAAGGAAAGAAAAGGAAGAGCGAGTATGGGAGAAGAGATGAGGGAACAAGTAGCCAATGAGCAGAGCCTTTTTCTCCCACAGAGAATTTTAAAAACGGAGGGACAGGGAGGGCTGAGGGACAATGTGTTCTTTGCCTGGCACCTCCCCTAACCCTGCCCGAGGCCAAGGCTCTAAAAAAGTCTCCCTCCAAAATTCAGGCACCAACTCCTGCTGCCATGAAGAAGCAACGGAGAGAACTTCCTATTTGGCACTTGCTGCCCCTTCCCTCTGCCCCTGCCTTTCCTGTTCCCTGAACTAAAATTACTTTATTTTTCCATGTATAAGACTATTTTTTTTTTTTACTAAAACTGTTAGACTAAAAAATTAGGGTCATCTTATACACGGAAGTAAGTCAATGAGAGAACTACGCCGTAGACAAACTGTTATTTCAGGCTGGATAATTGGGGGTCGTCTTATACATGGGGGCATCTTATAGATGGAAAAATCTGGTATTGGTGCTACAGCTATAGGATTCTGATGATATAAACAAAAAAATTCATCAGGAACAACAAGGAAGGTTAATTTCTAAGATAAAAAGCGGAAATGTCTTCTTTGGCTTTTCTTTTTCCTTGCTTCTAACAGTGGCTTGCAAATGTCAAACTTAGCCTGATGAGTTGTTTGTTTGTTTTTGGCGGGGTGGGGGCGGTCACGCTTTGCCTGGTGATGACCAGAGGCCCTATGGTCACTTTGGAAATAAGAAGACTCCCCAGCCTCAAATTCTGTCCATATTTACACACTTGTCCAAATATGGCACCCAGAGCTCCCTGCAAGCTCCATGGGCCAATAAGTTCTACCAAAGCAAACATTTGGCAGGTTTTAACGCTGATAACCTTTTACTCCATCCATAAGATTCCTCGAATGTGTAGAATGCATGTAGATTAAACACTCCCTGACCCACTCTCCCACCCACCCCCATCCTCCCATTATATTCGTTTCCTTCCATTGTCTGCAAGCATTTTTCTGACAGTTTGTCAGTTTGCCCAGCTTGGCAATAAAAGTCGACTCGGAAACACTTCACTTTGCATCCTTGTAGCACGGCTCCCACCTACAGTCTCTCTCAAATCCCAGCAGGCTCATCTAAAGGTTTTGAATTTGTCAAAATCCAGGTAGAACGGTGCGGCTCTATTTATCACCCTGTGGGCCCAGATTAAAAACAATATCACATCACCGGGTAATATGCTTGACAAATACGTATGATGATAAGTGGATCGGTGTGGTGTTCTCAGTTTTGAGTACTATGTTTCATTAGGATCAGGCATATTATGCAAAATGGGTGGCAACCATTAGAATGCTTTGTTAGATGAGACAGAACAAAAATGAAAGCTAAACAAATTGAGGAGCCATGTAGCCATCACAAAAACCAAATACAAAAGTGAAACAGGTGATACCTTTAGGCTACGTTACTAATATTTTGAGGGTTAAACCCTCTTTCTTAGAGCAGTACCAATAGGTTATAACATGGCAAAAGATGGATTTGCTAGGAGTTATTTCTTAGATGTAAGGTCCTTGCGAAGATGGAAAAAATGCCTCCCTCCCTTCAATTCGGATGCCGCCTCAGAACATCCAAGCTCCAAGCCTCAACTAAAAAACTGCCTGGCTTTTTCCCCATCTTGCCAAGGACCTTACATCTAAGAAATAACTCCTGGCAAATACATCTTTTGCCATGTCATAACCTACTGTTACTGCTCTGAGGAAGGGGGTTTTGCCCTAGAAATATTAGCAACGTTTTTGTTAATTTTCTAGTAGCCTAAAGGTATCACCTGTTCCACTTTCAAAAATGAAAGGAAGATGATTCCAACCAAAGAAATTGGTTTTTTCAGCACCCAAAGGGAGCCACGGTGAAGCTTTTAATTGTTCAAAGGACTAGGTAGATGTAAAGGGTGGTCTGGAGGAGGCAGACCTCATGTACTGCCACCCACGTTGGACTACCAGTTTAGCTGACAGAAAAAGGTGCTTTCCTGTGCTTCTGCTCTGTGTCAGATCAGAAGCCCCTGACTCTGAAAAAGGGACGAAGGAGGTCACTTGAACCCTGTCCCGCTCACTGTTCATCCCAGCCAGATTTAAATGGCTCTTCAAGCTGTTTCCTGTTGGCTAAGTCTGCATCCAACATTGTCCAGGTGCAGAGGCATCGATCAGGACCTGTAGAGCAGGCCTGATTTCCCACCACCAGCACCACCGTTTGTGCCTTTCCCTGTTTTTGTACTTGCCTATCTGACCTGCTGCTCAAAAGGACTGGAAAGGCCATGCCGCCTCTGCACCGCCTTTGTAATAAAAGTCATCACCCAAAAATTGCCGGTCGTGTTTACTTACAGGCTGCGAAAGACACATTTTCAGAACACATCAGAGTCTTGCATTTACATATAAAGCCATCTGTGTGCACATTTCTAAAATGAACTGTGTGAATTGGCTCTTTGAGACTCCAACATGATATACAGCTCCTTTACACAAGCATGCACTCTCTTGCATTTGCTTTAGTTCTCTCTCTCTCTCTCTCTTTCACATACACACACACACACACACACACACACACACCAGGAGCCAGGATGACAAAAGCACAAAACAATGAGCAAGCTTTAGAGTTCTTCAGGGCTCTTCATTGGCCTAGTTATGAAGCAATGTACAGTGGTACCTCTTAAGACAAGTGTCTCATAAGACAAACAACTCATAGAAGAAAACATTTCCAGGAATAGGCATGCTTCCAATGACAAAAAAATCCCCTATGGCAGTGATGGCGAACCTATGGCACAGAATCTCCGTATTCAAGCCAAAGAGCCAGTGTTCTGCAGGTCCGTGGCCATGTGGCCGGCATGGCTACAAGGAAACACTATTTTACCTTCCCGCTTTTTATGGCGGTACCTATTTATGTACTTGCATGTACAGTACATGCTTTTGAACTGCTAGGTTGGCAGGAACTGGGATGAACAGCGGGAGCTTGCTCCACTGCATGGCAACCGGGATTCAAACCACTGAACAACCAACTTTGCACCCAACAGTTTTCAGTGCTCTGGCCTGCTGAGCCACCACACCCCACAATTGGCAGTTTGGACAGAGTCACAAAAGGATAATTTTGAGTGGGAAAGGAGAACGAGTTTAACAGCCTCTGTCTGCCCTTCTCCCACTCTGTTCTGTTCAGCTGTTAAGTCATCTTAGACTCTTCGTGACCCCATGGACCAGAGAGCACGCCAGGCCCTCCTGTCTTCCACTGTCTCCTGAAGTTTGGTCAAGTCCATATTGGTTGCATCGATGACACCATCCAACCATCTCATTCTCAGCCGTCCCCTTTTCCTTTTGCCTTCCATCTTTCCCAACATCAGGGACATTTCCAAGGAGTGCCAATTGTAGAACAACTTGGGTCTCTTTAAAAAAATTGTTGAAAGAAACAATGGAAATCCCCATAATGTGTCATTTGAATCATAGTACATCAGCAAAATTTATTGGAACTCGTATTCATTTAATGTAATAAATTAAGATTAACCTAAATCCCCTGTCTCCAAGTTTGAGGATTCTATAGGTAAGATTTAAAAACTAAGACGTTGGTCCCCTTTCTTTCACTTATTTTGCTTTTCCGATCCAGGATAAGCTTTTTAAAAGGAGTGCTTCGGGTTAAAACGATGCTACTTTGGTGCCCCCTTGTGGCTAAAAATAAAATGCCTGTCTAAAACTAAAGGCTGCTGCAATCATAAACATTCCTCTATTAGAGGAAATCCAGCAAACTCTTACATCAGTAATTGCTATGATTTAAGATATTATTTTCCTACAGCAAGGACGAGGCATGTTATACTATATTCCAGGCCAGAACTGGGCAGAAAAGGAAGCATATCTGCCTCAAGGATTATACTTCACATTGTATTAGATATTAAGCCCTGCATACTCCCTTGTTTCAAAAAGTTATTTTTCCCCTATAGGGAGAGAGCTTTGTACACACTCAGGTCTACTTAATTAATAGTTAATTAATAATTTTTGAATGCAACTTTGGTAAAGGAGTACATACTGAAACCCATGTATTGCAGACATTGCTTTACAACGCAACGTACAAACTGGGAGAAACCCATGTTCAGCAAAGGATCTTATTGTCTGCATATCTGCATCCTCATTTTAGTAGGACTTGGCTTCCAGGATCTTGGCCGGCAGGTCTAGAGCTGCTATAGTGAAAGCAAAAGCAAAGTGTTCTGCTTATATACATGCCCATACCACAGGATGCGAAGGGTCTCTCAAAATTCTAGATGTCTTCCTTGAGCATCTGGAGTTGTATAATTCTTCCAAAGGAGGAAGAGGACAGCCCACTATCCTCTCAGCAGTGTTTATGACCCTCTGGAGTGCCCTTGTATCTGCCACTGTGCAACTGGAAAACCAGACACAGAGGCAGTAAGTGATAGTGCTTTCTATAAAGCCCCGGTAGAAGGTTACCAACAGTTTCTTAGACAGTTGTTCCCTCCTGAGAAGTCTCAGAAGATATAATCTCTGTTGGGCCTTCTTAACCAGTGCTTCAGTGTTGGCACTCCAGGTCAAATCCTCCTGTAGAATAACTCCTAAGAACCTACTGTCCGTCACCCGCTCTACACAAACTCCATCAATAATCAGGGGCTGAGTGTCTGATTTCCTTTTTCGATAGTCCACTATAAGTTCTTTGGTCTTGTTGATATTTATTATCAGATTGTTGGTTCTGCACCACCGTAGCAGCCGATGCACCTCCTCTCGGTAGGCTGACTCGTCTCCACCAGAGATGAGTCCCACTACTGTTGTGTCATCGGCAAACTTGATGATTTTATTTTCAGGATGAGTATGAGTGCAGTCAGAGGTGTAAATACTAAACAATAGTGGGCTCAGCACACAGCCCTGTGGAGTACCCATGTTGAGAGTGAGAGCTGACGACATGTAGTCACCTAATCTGACCCTCTGTGAGCGATTTGATAAGAAATCCATGATCCAGGCACAGATGGAATGACAAAAACCAAGGTCCTTACGTTTAGATATCAGCTTGTGAGGTATAATTGTCCACAAAGAGCATCCTTACATAGGTCCCCCGCAGCTCCAAATGGGTAAGAGCAGTGTGCAAGGTGATATCTATAGCATCTTCCTTGGATCTATTTGCTCTGTAAGCAAACTGATATTTATCAAATGTGCCCGGGAGGCAAGAGATGATATGCTGCTGGACTAATCGTTCCAGAGACTTCATTACAATGGAGGTAAGTGCCACAGGTCTATAATCATTTAAGCTGTTAATAGATGGCTTCTTTGGCAGTGGAACAATAATGGAGGCCTTCAGACAAGATGGAATAGTTGACTGGGCTAGAGACCGGTTAAAAATTTCAGTAAAAACTCCAGCCAACTGGTCTGCGCACTCCCTAATCACCCAACCAGAAATGCCATCAGGTCCTGCAGCTTTCCTTGGGTTCACAGTTCTCAAGATGTTTCTCACTTCCCACGTTTCAACAAGAAGGAAGGGGCTAAACTGTGCTGATGGCTGTAATGTAAATACCTCTGTTTGTTCTGTCTCAAACCTAGCAAAAAAATTGTTCAGTTCTTCAGCCAAAGAAGCATTTCCAGCAGAAGGGGCAGCATAATTAGATCTATAACTAGTGATTTGCTGAACCCCTTGCCACATTTGCCTCACATTATTATTACTGTAAAAACAAGCCTCAATCTTCTTCTTATAATCCATCTTCGCTTTTTTAATGCCTCTCCTCAAATCTGCTCTAGCAATGCTATACCTTACATCACCAGACTTGAAAGCCTTATTCCTGTCATGCAGGAGGCACCTCACCTCTTTGGTCATCCATGGTTTCTGATTTGGATAGATTCGGACACGTTTATCTACAGTAACAGTATCTATACAAAATTTAATATAACCCAGAATTCCTGCAGTATACTCCTCTATGTCTGAGTTATCAAAAACATCCCAATTTGTTTCTTCCAAGCAGTCCTGCAGCTGCAGTGAGGCTCCCTCAGGCCAGTGTTTCACAGTCTTTGTTACAATTGCAGTTTGTTTCCTTAAAGAGATATAAGCTGGTGCTAAAATCAGGGACAAATGGTCTGATAGACCCAAGTGTGGAAACTGCAGGGCCCTGTAGCCATTCCTTATATTGGAATAGACCTTATCCAATATGTTTGTTCCTCTGGTGGCACAGTTCACATGCTGATAGAATTTAGGGAGAGTTGTCCTCAAATCAACATGATTAAAGTCCCCCGCAATAATAAGCACAGCATCTGGAAACTTATCTTGCTGCCTGCTGACCATGTCACCCAAATAACCCAGAGCTAAATCAGCGTTGGCGTCCGGTGGAATGTAAACAACCGTGATTAAGACAACACTAAACTCTCTGGGAAGATATATTGGTCTGCATCTGACCGTCATATACTCCAATTCCCTGGAGCAATGACTGTCTATGATTTTAGCATTCGTGCACCAACTGTTTTTAACATACATACATACTCCTCCTCCTCTGCTCTTCCCACAGTCTCTGTTTCTATCGGAGCGATGTGTTGTGAAGCCCGTCAAACAAATACTTGCATCTGGGACAGCTGGGCCGAGCCACGTTTCTGTTATCAGCAAAAGACAGCTGTCTTTGACCATCCTGCTTGTACTGGCCTGTAATCTCAGTTCATCCATTTTGTTAATGAGGGATCTCACATTGGCAAGAAAAATACTTGGGAGTGGCAGCTTTCTTGAATGGTTATGCAATCTCACCAAAACACCAGCTCTGCAGCCTCTCTTCTGCTTTCTTTCCTGCCTTCTCCTTCGCCTCCTCCTCCACCCAGCAGGTGCTACAATCCATGGAGAGCCAGGAGCTCTTGCAATATCAGCGAGTATACTATATATTTAATACCCAGACTAACATAAGTAAAAGGCAAAATACATGCTCAGCAGCTGATCCTCCATCAATGGCAGGCCAGCAATTAAGGTTGATGCTTGATTGCCACCAGCCTCTGACATTTTGAAAAGGTACTTTGGATACACCATGCCTGAGCTAGGTTCCTGGGGCTATCCTGCTGAACAAGGGAGGGCAAAGTTTCAGGGCTTACGTACTTGACAGATATCCCAAGAGGTGAAGGACATTTCCAAGGATGAGATCCCAAATCGGTCCTGTGCTTCAGATGGGCAGCAGTCACAGGAATGACCTGGACTAAAAAAAAGTGATGCTGAAACATGGCAGACTCAATACAGGGTTAGAAAATGTACCAAAAGAGAAAAATAAAAACTGACAGAGTCATTGTTGCCTGTTGCTCCTTCTAGCACCCGCCACACACTTCCATTTTAACATATACTTCAGAGAAATGAGATGGAGATCTATCTTGCTTGCTTGCTTCTTTTGCTATTTGGAGCTCTCTCTCTCTCTCTCTCTTCACTAAAGCCCTGGTTTGTTTTCTCTTTACACTGACCACCATCTTGCAACACTCGTCAAAGCCACATTAGCATTCTTTTATCAATCGGAAGCCCCCCCCCTTCCTTCCTTCCTTCCTATAGGCAATTCTACACAAACATTTTCCCCTTGAACCTTCCTTATCAGGAAAAGTTCGGTATTGAAGTGATATGATGTGAATCAAAGCATTCTGATCACACAGCCTGAGCAAGCAAGAGTTTTATGGCTTGTGGTTTTTTAATCATGCAACAGAGGGCCTGCCAAGGCAGGGAGACCCATTTGAAAGGTCCTTCTGCACTGAAGGGGATGCTAGCATGTGTTTTTAGTCTGCCTATTCTTCAAAGAGCTTTGGGTGGCATACCAAGTTCTCCCAATATAGGGCTCCTCCTGAAGATGACACAGAGGCTCCAGCTCCTGGAAATAATTTCTGGCAGGAACATCTAGCTGCAGCCATATTTCACCTATTCTGAAAGAATGATGCCAACAGGATTCCAACCTAAGTTTGTGTTGACTCTTCAGGACCTAAATAGCTTGGAGCCCCGTCCTTGAAGGGGTGCCTTTTAATAAATATCCCTGACTGACTTTTAAGAGCTGTGCACCACAGTAGCTAGTTTGGAGCACCTGGGGACAAAGTCAGTTTTTGTGTCCATCCCCCCCGCGTGTCTCACCACCCACAAGGGGGGGCAGATCCTGGGGAACAGTGGGGGAGGGGAAGAAGGGTCTCTCCTTCTCATGCCCTCTTTGTGGGTCTCCTTTCCAGTTAAGGCTCTCCAGTGCAAGCCACACAGCGTGCAGATAGCGCCAAGCAGGTAATGTGTTTTTTTCCCCCCAAGCATCACCTCTGTAGCATGCTTCACCCTCCTCCTTTTCTCCAGCTAAGGCTTGGCTATCATTAGCCTTGGGAAAGGAGAAGAGGGAAGCAGGTGATGGGATCTTTTTCCAAGCAGCACCTCTGTCGCATGCTTCCCTCTCCTCCTTTCCCCAGGCTAACAATTGCAAAGTCTTAATGGGGGTGGGGAGATGGAGGAGGGGGAGCATTTGACAGAAGAGCTGCTTGGAAAAAAATATCATCTGCTTCCCTCTCCTCCTTTCCCCTGACTAAGGATTGCCAAGTCTTAGCAGGGCGAAAGGAGGACTGTATGGCTTCCTCCAGGCACCCCCAGATTGCTGCACACCCTGGGACAAATGCACTCTTCTGCCCCTCCCTAGCTACGCCAGTGGAACTGTGCTCCCTGTGTCCAAAAGAAAACATACATTCTATGATGATACATGACCTTCTCTGCTGTGTCACCCTGGTTGTGCAATGCTCTGTGTATGGAAGCCCAGCTGGGACTAATAGGGGAAAAGCAAAAAGTCTTGAACAAAGCTGGAAGGAAGGGTTATGACAATTTTATCCTCACAAGTGGCTATATAATACATAAGCACAAAACAGAAAATAGCAATTTGTTTTTTTATGAATAAAAAAGTTCATAACAAAACAATATGAAATGATTTGTTCTACTATATAAGTCTGTTCTCCAGGTCCTAGAGACACCCAGTTTTATGGGTAGCTCAAAAATCAGCGCAACAGGTTAGAAATTTCAATCTGTGTGCAGAGAAGTTGGACCTAGGAATGGATGATGTACCAGTAAGATATAGTAGTCCATCTGGGACAAGATTTGCTATCAGATATATCAATGTGGAGGATGATTTGATGGTGATTGGGAAAGATCCCATGCAAAAACCATATGAAATCAAGAGGATAAGGTAAGATCTGGCTTGTTTTAACCATAAATCTCTTTATGAGTGAGGATTGGCCACACTCTCTTTAAATTTAAATAAAAGAGGTTTATGGGTAAAAGAAGCCAGATCTTACTGTATCCTCTTGATTTCATTTGATTTTTACATTGGATCTTTCCCAATCACCATCAGATTATCCTCTACACTGATACATCCGACAATCCATCTCTTCCCAGACAGACTACTATATCTTTTTGGTACATCATCCATTTCTAGGTCCCACATCTCTGACCACAGATTGCAGTTTTTAACCTGTTGCCCTGACTTTTAAGCTACCCACAAAACTGGGCGCCTCTAGGATCTGGGGGAGCAGACCCATAGAGTATAATAAATGATTTTGTTTTGTTATGATTTTTTTAAAAAAAACCTCAATAATTAATAATGAAGTGAAACAAAATGAAATGCTAAAAGGGACTCTATCAGATCCAAAGGGGGCAAAGTGGGAGATGGATTTTGCTTAGGAGGCACCGCTTGTTGCCTTTGCTGTCACAGGAAGGAGAAGTCGATCACCTGTAACTGTAGTTCTTCAAGTGGTCGACCGTGCCTGTGTGCAATATCAATGCTTTGTAGTTGAGCATTGATCCACCAAGTGACGAAGAGTCAGACACCCCACATTTGCACCATGTTTCTCGTGGCCCTACGACCTTCACAGGAATATTTGATGGGTATGCAGGAAAGAGCTTTCTCTGTTGCTGCTCCCAGACTTTGGAAGGAGGCCCGTCTGGCTTCATCTTTGCTGTCCTTCCGCAGGCAGGCAAAGACCTTTCTTTCCAAGCAAGCTTTCCCTCAGTAACTAGATTAGAGTTGTCACCCACCATTTCGTGTTTCATATACTGTGGCCCCAGTATATCGTGGGACCGCAGTATTTGAGGCCTCCTGCACTTACCCCAGGCATGGCACTGCACCAAACGGGCCTCCGATGGGCTTCCCAGAAAACCACTTCTGGGGCCTCTGATGGATCCGTTTGGGGCAGCGCCAGGCGCCAGGTAAGTGTAGGAGGGCCCAGATAGGCCCCCAAGTCCCGAACCGACCCAGCATCTGCATATTGTGGATTTTCCATTATTGCGGGTCCCTAACCCCCACGATAGGTGGGGGATTACTGTACCTGTTCAAGTGAGGATTTGAACGCAAGACCTACAGTACTCCAGCTAGACTGTCCCACACAAGGCTTCCAGAACAGACAAGTTGCCAGGCAACATCAGCCTGTGGACTATTAAGTCAGTTACCTCCTTTTGGATCACCTCTGCTCATGGGATAATTGCTTCAAAACTGTAGAAGTTAAAATGAGCCTTTTTCTGACAGGAAATATAGGTGTTGCTTTCCCAACGGAATGAGTCCATGAGCTGTAAACTATTTATTCCATAGAATATTTATGTTTTCCTAAGGAAGATTACCTTAATAAGAATATAATTATGATCTCGTTATCTAATGAATTAAACAAACAGCTATACTTTAACAAAGTAGGATGGACAGCATGGACAGGCTTGATTCAAATATAATTCAAATTTAGATACACTACTGTTCAGTGAAAAAGCCTGAGTCACTTTTTGAACAAGAATATTTAAAAACCTCTAAATGGGAGAAATGTGGAAGGGTTTCCTTTACTAGTGATTCCCCTAATTCACCCATTCTTTCATCCACTTCTTCATTCATTTGTTCATTTGTTTGTTTGTAGTCCCAATATAAATCTTCCCTGGTATCTTTCTTGCATACAAGAAGATGTTGGCAGACGTGTGAGTTATTTTCCATCCATCTCAGAGAGATTGATGAGAAAAATAAATGTTATGCCATATAATGCAATTTGTGCAAAAGCCTGACAGCTGCTGATTTGTTCCATGGGCTATTACTAATGGAAAATAGGAAATGGACTTCTCCTTCTTTTTTCCTCTGAAGGGCCTAAATTCCTGTTAAGGGTGGTAGCAAATATGGCACACAGCAATTTGGGCTAGTAGACAATGGGTGGACACATTGGGAGTATCAATTTCCTTGAATCTGGATGAATCCGTATTCCCAGTTATCTTACTGGTGCCCATTTTTCTGCCAGAGCTACTCTTTGAGAACGAGGCAGACACAACCTCAAAAAATCTGGGTCAGACCAGAAATCTGGTCTGAAAAGAATGTTTAATTTCAAATTCCACCAAATGAAGTATTTGTCCCTTCCATACAAAGGAGGGCTTAATAATAATAATAATAATAATAATAATAATAATAATAATAATAATAATAAT
>JAHTLZ010003542.1:10279191-10293017 GCA_023846285.1 Phrynocephalus versicolor | reverse complement strand
TAATAATAATAATAATAATAATAATAATAATAAAGAAATTAGAGTTGACAATGTTCTTTATTTTGGAATAAACTGGACTTGAAAAAGTCACCATCAGTCAGCTGCAGAAAGCCACCTTACTGGGATCTCTTTGCATAATTTGCCGATACATCACATAGTCCTAAATGCTTGGGAACTGTTCAACTAGTGATTTGTAATACAAAATCCCACACCACCACCACCATCATCATCATCATCATCATCATCATCATCATCATCATCATCATCATCATCATCATCATCATCAATGTGTTGTGAAATCAGTTCTGGTGACTTTGTCCAGGGTTTGCTAGTTCATAGTACTCAGAGGTGGTTTTACTATTCCATTTTTCTGGGGACACTCTCTGGAACCAGAGCACTCCAAGAAGAAGGAGCAGATAAACAACTTCTGAATATTCTATACCTCCCAAACCCTGGAAAGGATCACCATAAGTCAGAACGGATTTGGCAGCTCAGGGTGATGCTGATGCCCAATGGGAAGAGGTCTCGCTTTGGAAGACAAAAGAATGGGACAGAATTTCTGTTCAGCCACGAAGCATAAGAAGTCACCCAGGCAAATCTCAGCCTTTTTGAGTCACATTTCTACCTCACTCTTGATACAATTGTGACATCTTTCTAAGAGCTGCAGTAGGAACGTGTTGAAAAAGTCAATTGAACCCAACCTGCCTTAGCAACACATAGGCTTGGGATCAAAAAGCCCTCCCTTTGACACCATGTTGCCCCTGGTTGCCACAAGCCATCCGCCATACAGGTTTTGATTTGCAAGCATTTGTTGCTATGCTTTTGGTTGGGACCATTTCCCAGGAGAGGTTTGCTGGCTGGTTTTACACAGTTCTTAAAATGTTATCTTTGGGATGCTTTTCTCCCCCTTTGTATTTCGTTTTATTTAATGTCCTTTTTCATTCATATTATGAAGGCGGAGCTCTCTGCCCCTCCCTGGGTGTAGTGGGTGGAGCATTGGACGGGGACTCAGGAGACCTGAGACCAAATCCCGACTTGGCCATGAAAACCCATGAGGGGAGGAATGACAAACCGCTCCTTTAACATCCTCGAAGACTGTTACGGTAGCCATGAGTTGGATCCAACTTAATAGTTCACAGAGAGAGAAAACACCACTCTTTCCATGATCCTCTTGTTCCATGTGTACTTCCTGAAGCAGCCCCGTGAAATAAGCAAGCCGTCCCGGGAACGCTGAAGTTGTGGTCTGAGGTCTGTCCAAATCTCAGTCAAGTGCAAGGCGACCCATTTGATCTGCATGTTGCCATTTCCTTTTAGCAGTCACCCTTGTGGCTTCTTGTTGAGAAAGCCACAGCACTTATGAAAATGGTTCACCACAATTCACCAACAAACTTGATACCACACTTTCCTGTTGTGCTGCACAACACCTTTTTGAAATCACCTACTCCTATCTAGGCCAACTGAAATGAAACGAAATGCCGCCTGGTTGCGTTTCCTGTCTCTGAGGCTAGATCGAGAGACATGCCGAATAATCAGCTCCCTGGGGGTTGTGTGAGGCCCCGTCTGAAGCGTCATCATCACAGTGATGGGGGAAGGTGTGGTTTCTCTTGTCACACAACGACCAAGTAAATGCTGTTCTGGTGATACCACTCAGGATGGGGAGGTTAGCTGGTGACTTCGTTCAAGTGGCCACCTCTGAGTTCCAGGGGTTATTTCAAATCATGTCTGTCATTTGGGGTGAGGGTCCCCCCAGGGGAAAATGTAATCCTCTCAGAAAATCAACCTTTCCAGGTCCTGGAATCCATCAACCTATGGCCAGGCGAGCTGGAAAATTCCTCAGAGTCCCTGTCCAAAGAAGCAGCCTTCCAATGCTCTAGTCTTGACGTGCATCTTACGGTGCCCTGGACCACTGATGGTGGGAAGGAGGAGCTGCAATGGGACTACATCTTGGGCGGGGGTGGGGCATATGTTTCCTGCTTCTGCTCTAACTTATTCACATATTGGTTATGATTAGGTTGCCGTGCTAAGAAAACTATAGCAATAATAATTATAAAACAGGACAGTAGGACCCCCATATCCAATTCACACACACGCGCGTGCACACACACACACACACACACATGCATGCATGCATGCACGCACACACACACATTGATGCTGGAAAATGTGAGATGCTGTTTTAATAGTGAACATTAGGAATCGGCATGAATTGCAAAATTCATTCATAAACCACTAATTCGTTAATTTGAATTTGTACAAATCGATACCCCTGCTTAGTATGAATTGACGAACTTCAGTGATTTTTTAAAAACTTGTCAGTTTTCTGGGTTATAAAATGGCCCCCAAGGCACCAAGACTTGCAGAGAAGCTCATCCTTGCTCTCCTCTACAATTCCCCCAAAGTTTGGTGAAGACTGGCTTTCCCCAAGCCAGCTTCTAAAGGACACTTTCCTGGTTGGGGGGAGGGGGGAATCTCCTCTTTGGGTGTATAACATGGAGGTCTGAATTGACTGCTGATTCTTGTCTCTGACTCTGCTCAGACATGTGCTCCTTGGACCTCATCTCTGACGGCATAGCATTTGACCTGGATTGACTGTTGCCTCCTTCTTGCACCTGCTTATGGACACTTGTCGACTTCAAAAATGATATCTTTGACTGGAAGAAAGATAGGTGACAAATACAGGCACCTGGAAGCTGCCTAACCTCTCTTTATTATAACAAATGGTGTACAGACCAAAATTGATACACTCCTCACATGCTCCATCCCGAGGGTTGTGACACTGCCTGTGATTTAGTGAATCTCTGTGGTTTTTTAAAAAACAAAAAGTCCTTCAAAGGGAAAAGATGTAAATAGTGTTGACATGGGTGGGTTACATACCACCCTAATCGAGTGGCACATTCACTCAAAGCTGATACAAACATCATCCATCCACAATCACATACACACACAATCCTAAGAGTGTAATAATATTTCTAAACTAAGTGGTGTGTGTATTCAAGAGTGTCAAAATGTTGTCTAAACAATCACACATGGCCTCCCTGCCCCCCGCTTACAGAACTCTTGAATTATTGATAGGGCAGTTGCTCACAAGTAGTCTGAAATTCATTCATTCATTCATTCATTCATTCAAATGTTACATTCTTAAGGCATTCCTTCATTTCCTATGGATTTATTCATTTATTTAAAACAACTAAATTTCTCTCTGATAAAGAGAAATGGTTGGTTTCAGTAAAATATACAGACCCATTATTTTAATCAGTGCATACTTTAATTGGTTTTTAATGTTAAACCCATTGCATGTTTTTAATATCTTTTAATATCTTTTTAGTATTGTGATATGCCTTGAGTCCCCTTATCAGGAGAAAGCTGGCCTGTAAATAACACAAGGTAAAAGGGTCCCCCCGCACATTCATGCTAGTCATGTCTAACTCAAGAGGCGGTGCTCTCCATTTTCAAGCCAAAGAACCAGTGTTGTGCCAGTCCGTGGCCATGGAATGCATTTCTGTACACGGAACACCATGGCCCATATATAAAATAAAATAAAATAAAATAAAATAAATAAATATTTTTTCTAGGAACGGGAATTTGTTCTCACAAAGATTCAAAGCTAGGTGTGGTCTTTGGGGTGGGTGGGTGAGGCATTAAACACCCAACTAGATCTAAACTTAAACCAGATCTGGTAAGAAACCTTGTCAGCATTGGTTTCGCCAGCATTCAGTTTTTCAAATGTTGACATTGCTAAACCCCTTAAATCCCCGAACACAAAGAAATTTTGAAGCTGTCTAGTCTTAGTTGCAGTGCTTTCTTTAATAAGAAGTTGGTCTCTGATCATAGGGGGTCCTCGGGGCCAACAGGCTTGGATATTTGTCCAGCCCTGCTAGCTGCTCAAGCCGGGCACAGCTGAAGTAGGAGAGAGATACCATTACGCATAACCCAACTGACCAGATAGCTTTGAGGATTAGAAATATGTGGCATCAGCACATCTGGATCTTTGCAAATGCAATTAAACCAGGTTAGAAGAATTTTTTATGAAGATTGAAAGACTGGTTATACATTGAAAGTATTAAATTCAATATTAACAAGACAAAATTAATAGTTTGGAAATGAGTGATTAACCACACTGCTTCCTGGAACTGAAACCATAGAAACAAAATCTATATCCCCCCGCCACCCCGGCGCCCCCATTTCCGTACTCCATAAAATGTTTCTCATTTAGCTGAATATTAGGCAAGTACATCAGGCCTTTGGACTTTAAAAAATGAAATGTACACAGTACAGAGATGCAATCTTTGGCTTCTTTCAACTACATTGATGGCAAAAATGTTACTAAGTTCTTGTGTTTTGTCTAGTCCACACAATGTATAGATATAGATATATAAATATCAACATGGTGGATCCTCATATAACAAGTGGTTTGTTTAACAGAAAATCTGCTTAAAGGAAAAACATTCTTGAGGTAGGGGGAAATTGCTTAACAGAATCCCCTGTGGGGAGAATCTGTACAACAGAAAAACGGTCGTGATTAGGGATTAGTCCATGTTCAATGCATTCCTTAAGAGAATTTCATTTGGAACAAATTAATTCCTTTATACAAGGCACCACTGTGTGTGTGTGTTTATGTCTGTGTGTGTGTGTGTGTATCTATCTATCTATATACAGTATGCGGGTCTTCTACAAGCAATCTCTCTCTCTCTCTCTCTCTCTCTCTCTATCTATCTATCTATCTATCTATCTATCTATCTATCTATCTAGAGAGAGAGACAGTGGTACCTCTACTTACAAGTTTAACCCATTCCGAATGCATGCTCTTAAGTCAAACAACCCTTAAGTGGAGCAGCCCGATCTAAAAATATCAAATAAATAAATACATAAATGGGGGGGGGGTTGTAAGTAGAGCAGACCACATCTAAAATTTGTAAGGCAGCAGTTAAAATGCCAACAACAAAAACAAGCAGATCGGCAAAATGGCGATTGAAGCAGGCTCATGTTCAAACAGGTATTTCCACTCAAAGGGCTCCCACATCTACGCACATAGCCAGTGTCTTATCCAGCATGGACCTAAGGTGGAAATTTTGATTTTTCAAAACACGACCATGGGAACACCCGAACCGTGACATCAACTATGTGACTGCTCCGGGGGATTGGAGGTGATCCAGATCAAAGTTTGCTGCGGATTTTAGTGGTCATGTGAAAGCAGTATAAGTCTTCCTTGGAGCCCTGTAGAAGACCTGCATCCTTACATGTACTCCTTATTAAGGTGTAGCTGGAGCAACTTATGTCTAAGCTTAACCTAAACCGTCCCACCATTTTCCTGAAGCTATCCCTTGGTCAGGGTGCCGTAAATGACCCTATTATTGTTCTTTGAGATTTCCCTCTGAATTCCTGCGCTGTGTGTCATGGTCAATTTTGCTAGGTACTGACAGTTTGGGTCTAATGGATGGCATTTCTATGGATTCATTTTTGCACTTCAGGAGTCCTATCCATTTTTTACTGTCACACAGAGCAATCTGTTAAGTCCTACTCCCATCACCCGCATCATGAGTATTCATGTTTAGACACGGGCACCTTGCGTGCCAGCCAGTCCTGCTGAAACTTTGTTTTGTTCTCCTTCAAATGCTCAAGCGGGCTCAGGTTGTCTTCAAAGTATGCTCCAAGTTACTTGTGCCTTTAGAACAATTGCTCCTGTAAAGGAGTAGGGAGGTTCATTGCCTGAGCATTCTCTTAAAATGGCTACCATTTCCACATGGATTGTCATGGCAATCCCGAGGAACTCAACACACAGGGAAAGCTGTGGTGCTCCTGCAACTCAGGTACCATATTCAAGGAGCCCTTGAAATAATAAGAAAGGCCACAACTACAGAGTAAAACTAGGAAGAGGTCTTCTTAGGGTGGCCTGGATGAGGTATTCTGGGCAGCGGGGGGAGGGGGGTTACATGTCCAAGCTCTGCTCCTGACTGAGGCAGATGCTTGCTCCATGGTGCCTTTGAAGAGATTATTTGCTTCAAAGATTAATATTCACAGCTTGGAAGCATTGCTGAGTTTTGTTTCTGTTGGTGGTGCTGTTTGTTTTCTCTCTCGGTGTTCTGGCTGGGGGGAGGGGTATTCTGGGAACTGTAGATCCAAGATTTTTTTCCAGAATAGGTGATTTTAATTCACATTTAAATAGAGATGACATAATGTGCAGGAGGTATAGTTCCTTCCCAAATGTTCATCTTGAATGAGAAGAAATGGTTAATCAAGGAATGAGCTGCATTGTGCATTAAGAAATGAGATTTTCAGGATAAATAAAGTGCAATTCCACAGGAAACCACCATCCAGGCCAAATTACGAAACTTGGAGATGTCCAAGTGGCCAGAGGTAGGACTCCTCCCATATCTCCATGCTGCTACCATACTTCTTTGTGACCTCCCAAAAGTGCCCCGCTGCACCCCGGAAGTTGTGAGGATTCCCTGTGACTCACAAAGGGAGAACAAATTCCAACATAGGCTGCCTCCCTATACCCTACCTTCTGCCAGTTTGATGTCTCCTAGTCTCATAATTCAGCCTGGGTTTCCCCCCAACCAATATATGGGGCTGAGAGTCCATTTGTTATGATAATCCCAGTCCCATTGTGAATTGTTCAGCATGGGCTGAGCTGTGGTGACATGCAACAGTTCTGAGAAGACTCTGCTTATGGCAAGAAGCAGGAAACATGAGGTGATCACCACCAGGAAAGTGACTAACATGTGCGGCTCCCAAAAGAGGCCACCTGCAATGAACATTTACTGGAAAATGTCACCAGGTGGTAACAATTTTCCAAAAAGAATAGCAACGTTAGCTCCGAGCAACCTATACCATGATCCCTCTTAGTTGTGAGCATCATTTAAATCACAGCTCTTCCCTCCAAACCAGTAAAATCAGCAGCCTAAGTCAAAGGGTTTTCTCCACTCTTTGACAGTAATCTCAGGTGGACAGAAAACAGGAACTAGAAATGGACGTGGCCTTTTGCATGACCCAAACACATGTCACTGAAATGGCCAACAGGATGACATGGGCATAAAATGCCAAAGGAGGGGAAAGACACGTCAGCCGCACGATTGAACAGTGAAATCACAGGGAGTGGTAAAAGTGGCCTGACCAAGTGCCCAAGATCAGACGTACTGAGTAATTCTGCATTTGAAATAAAATTGAACGAAGTCCATAAATGGCATTTACATGATGAATCGCCTCGCCAGTATTTTCAAGACGATTCTGTGTGTGTGTGCGTGAGAGAGAGAGAGAGAGAGAGAGATAGCATTTAATGTGCACTGCAGCTAAATCTCCCACTTTGATCATTAGAACTGGTTGATCTCTTTTATGGAAAGTGGCTCTCCAGCCGTACTGGAAGCACAACTTGGGGCTAAGGAGCCCAGTAGCATGCAGATGCCAATTCAGATGACATTTCATCATTGCTTCACACCGAAAACACGGATTCATTTTACTGTGCAAACTGACTAATCTCCTCTTTCCCCTCCAAGGGAATCAAGTTCATATTGATAAGAAGGTAAATGCCCATCTCTCCATTTTCACCACACTTGGGAAATGATAACTGAACACCATGTTCAATACCGTATCTTTAAAGGGACAGATGGGGTTCTGGAAATAGTTTTTAGAACCTGGCTGGAGTTTGCACTGTTGCACAAAAAGGAATATAAAGAAGTGCTTTTCCTGGATCTGCCCAAACACCAGACCTGAATGATTTGAAACCATGTTTTCTGAATAGTGATCTGCACCCAAGTGAACTTGGTTTAAGATCATCCTCTGAAGCCCTTTTATCTCTGACATGTTGCTGTTGTTTTTTTTAAAACGCTAGACAGATATGTGTCAAGAACACTTCTGTTTCAGTACCGGGTCTTCTTTGGTGACATTTCCTCCCAAGGGCATGTGTGTTCTCAGCTCTTAAGAGAACTTCTAAGACGTTTTATTTCATCTGGGATTTGCCAGTTCCTTCTCAGTCTATTCATTCTTGCTGCTTTTATGCCAGGTAGGAGAACATCGCTTTAATCTGAGGGTGACGGACTTTTGCAAGGCTCTGTGGCCTAAAGTGGGCTGGACAGTTCAATGAATTATGAGTGCAATGGTTGTAGAATGGAGAGGGGGGGGTTGATTCCCCAGTTGTGCCTCCAAGGAGAAGCACCAGCTTGTGTGGCCTTGGGTGAGCTGCACGGTCCCAGAGCACCGGGGAAGGTAGTCATTTCTGAACATCTCCTTCCTTGAAAACTCTAGAAAGGACTGCCATAAATCAGAAGAGACTTGATAGCGCATAATTAGGCCCTCTGGTAGGTGGCAAAGCCTCAGGCAGGCATATTTTCACCTGCTTTTTCGGCCAGGAGGGAGTCGGGATTTTTAAAAAAAAAAACTTTTAAAACCTTTTTCTGTGCTTGCTTGGCATCGCGCGATCGCCGCGATGCCACAAACGGAAACGAAAAACCTGACCAGATTTTTCTTTTTTCGGTTTGAGTTCGAATTGTAACAGCTTAATTACCATTACCGTTTCCGTTACGTACGGAACCGAAAAAACGGTAACGGAAATGAAAATTTTGCCGCTCCATGCCCATGTCTACTGGTGATTTCCTTCCTGACTTGCTCCAGATGGAGTAATGGGCACCCACTGGCCCTCTGCTCAACCCTTTCTCCTATCCATGGCTTTATGGTGTGCAGATGCTGACAAGCCCCGCATACGGACACCTTTGTGCTGAGCGAGTGAGTCTGGGCCGAAATTTGTGCCCAGATTTTAAATCCAGTTTACTTACGCACACAAAAACAAAGGAACAACCAGACTTTTTTCTTCTTCCACCGCTGCTCACCACAGGATTCCTCTCACTTCTGAGAGAACTGAAGGATCATAGCAACCTCCCACAATCTTCATTGACCACCCAAAGACTTTTAGCAACCCTAACCGAGGGAGCAAAATAGGGGTCCCAGACCTTCCAGATTCCATTCATCCTTATTCTTTACCAGCTCCTGGTATACAAGGCTCCCTGCTGCCACTGCAACTCAGGAGGCCAGCATCCAAAAGAAACTGCTAAATTCCACCTCAGCACGTCAGCCTTTTTTCAGAACAGCTAGGAAAGGAACAGGTGAGGAGTCAACTTTCAAACTGCTGTCATGTGGTTTGAATGGGGGCAAAACCAAACCAGTAGCCCAAACACCACTTCTCTAGCTCATACCTAGTTTTGAACTTACCATGATAGACCCTCAAAGAGTTCCCCCAAGGTTCAGAGTTGAGGTTCTGTGCCAAAGAGCATAGCAAAAATCACTCAGTCATCCTTGGCTACTATATTGCCAATGCACAGGAACATCTAGGCTGGCACTCCAAACTTCTGTCTCATGCCAACTTCTCTGCCATCCTCTCATCATCAGCGTCAGCTTCTTCCCAGAGGCAAACTGAGCGCTACTGATACTGGGTTCAGCGTTCTTTGTTTATCTCCTGCAAGATTTACCCTTAACTGGTTGTCTGCCTCTGTTCTCAGGAAGAGTGCTTGCTACTCCTTCCTAAGATGGTTGAGCAAGGTGAGGGTGGTGCTGTTGCCATGCCTTGGCAACTGACCCTGGGTGGTTTGCTGGCTACAGAAAAGAAGGGAAGCAACCAGTCTTTGGTCTTGGTGACCCAGATGACCTCAGTTTTCCCTCTAGGGCTGCACCTGTCAGGTGATCTCCCTTCCTGCCACCTGTTACCATCTGGAGGTAAAGGCAAGCCAGCACGTTTGTTTGTTATTGTTACTTGTAAGGACAGCTCAAGCTTGAATGCATTAAACTTATTATCAGGTGCACTGATGACATTGGCCACTATCCAGTTGCCTAAATACAGAGCAAAAGGATAATCAACACACACACACACACACACACACACGGTCCAACTCACTCCCTGATATATGGCTCCTCTTGCATTAGTAGCAAGATCAGTTGTGTGGCTAGTTCTGCAATGGGAAGCCTGAGAGAATAGGAAGACACAGATATCCCCTCCTTGGCTGCACACTGAGGCAACGGGATACTGGCTACTGTATAATAGCATCTGTTGAACTGAAACCATCAATGATAGATGCAAGCAGAAACAATGAAGGTCTGTGATGGATGGGAAATTCAATGTGTTTTTAAATGGCGGGAGGGGGTTGGTCCTGAAAATATGAATGATGCAGCCTGTAAAAAAATTAAATTAATTGTGTTTTTCTGTGATTCAAGTGTTTGCCTGTTTGCATTCATGCACATTAAATGTGCATTATAATCATTTATGTGTATGATAATTAGAGATGGGCACGACTCAGAAATTTTTTTCGTTTTCGTTTTCGTTTTCATCTAGGGGTCCGTTTCGTTTCGTTTCCATTTTCGTGAGCTGATTTTCAAAATTTTTCGTTTTCGTTTCGTTACGTAACAAAAACAAAAAATGAAAACGAAAGCGAAAAAATTTTCGTTTCTCCCCATGTAGCTCCATTGAGTGTTTTTCCAGTAACAAAAAACGAAAACTGGCTCAAAATTAGTCGTTTCGTTTCCGCTTTCGTTCCATTTTTGAACCGTTTTTCGTTTTTCGTTTCGTTATGTAACGAAGACGAAAAACGGAAACGGAAACGAAAATTTCGCTAAGTCGTGCCCATCTCTAATGATAATTATACATATGATATATGAGTTTTTTTGGGATGTTTGACTGTGTTCTGATGTTTTGCCAGACTTACTGATGTTTTTTTCAACACAACCTACAAACAGTATTTAGACCCACCACAAAAATACAACTTGCGCTACAGTCATCAAAGGACAAAGGAACCCACTTGCCACTGCAGGAGTATACTGAATACGTTGTAGTTGTGGCCAGGTATATATTGGGACCACAAAGCACAGCATCCGGACCAAAATCAAAGATCAAGAAAGACACTGCAGGCTAAAACAACCAGGAAAAAAAATCAGCGGTAGCTGACTACACCCTGAAATAAACTGGACATGAAATCCTCTTCCAGGACACAGAGTTACTGGGTAACACTACCAATCACTATGTCAGATTGCACAGGGAAGCCCCTGAAATCCACAAACATAAACACAGTTTCAACAAAATGAAGAAAGTCTAAAAATCAACCATGCCTGGCTTCCAGTCCTAAAAACTACAGTCTGCAAGAGGTCAAAGCTCAATGATTCCCACACCAGCCACAAGGAACAGTGATCAGTTCACACAATATCAATATCAACCACAGACAAGGATTGCTACCACCCCTAAATGCAGTGAAACTTTTCAATCCATTTATTACAATACAATGACTAACACCTATTCTCCTGCATAGTACACATTTCCTCTTTCCCACAACTTTATAAAACCCCACAGTCTCACTCACTCTAGACCCCAGAGCACAGAGAGAACTCCTACTTCCTGAGCTCCTTGCCTTCTGAAGATGGGCCACAGTCAGCCACAGTCTGGCGAAACGTCAGGAAGGAATCTTCCAGAACACGGCCAAACAGCCCAAAAAACTCACAACAGCTATCAGATCCTGACCATGAAAGCCTTCGAGACTACATAATATATATCCATTGAGAATAAAACCAGTAGGCCTGCAGGTAGTATTCAGGTGGATATCTGGGAGTTGAGTCATGGCTACTGGACTTCTTTTTGAGAGATAGAAACGTTTCGCTGTTCATCCAAACAGCTTCATCGGTCAGATTCAGGTGGATACTTAAAGATTTAAAAGAAGAGAGATTGGAGTAGGCCTAGTTGAGGAAATGGATCATTCTGTGGCCAATGGAATGGTCAGAATGAGATGTTACCTAGTAATTAAAACAATAACAGGGGATATTTATTTGGGGGGGGGGGATAAATCATTCCTTTCTGTGGAACTACCAAAAAAAGAGAGAAGAAAAATCCCAAACAAGCAGACTCATATTGCTTCACAAATGTTCTGTCACATGTAGAAAAGGGCATAACAAGAAACTTATGATTCTACCACAGATTACCTTATTAGCATATGAGTAATGCTGACTGTTGGCAAATGAACCTAAGAAGAACTTAGTCAGTGGAAACTTCTTGTAAGTTGTGCTCTCCATGGCAGATTCACAAGTTCACAGCTAAATCAAAAACATCTAAACCCAAAACATCCTGGTGCAGTTGCAGAATCGTTCTTTTAAAAAGAAGTGTTAAGGTGCATTGCAGTAGTCAAAATGTTGATTTACATGAGCAATTCTTTCCGACCTGGACAACAGTGGAAGGTAGACATAGCAATGAACCAGCTTCCTTGCTCCTCCTCATGTTTCTTTTTATAGTGAAAAATGAACAGGTACAAACCACTGGTTCGGTGATTCATGCCCATCTCTAATGGAAAATAAATGGTGTTTAGGCTGGGAAAAAATGCAGCCTCTCCGGTCTTCAGTTAACCAGTGAGCAAATTGTTGGCAGGAATCTGGAACCAGCAGGGGTGATTTTTCAGCCATTAAAAGCTTTCACCCTCCAGTCCCAAGACCCTCCGGGGCTTCCTCGGAGCTCTAGGGTGAGCTCTCTAGAGAGCCTCAGAAACTCAGGGGTGGGGATAGGAAATGTAATTCAAAACAAAATGCCACCAACAATGATGTCATCAACCTAATGCACATGGAGCTACGCCAACAGGATTCCTACCATGAAATGCTTTGATCCATTATTAGAGTTGGTGGTACCCCTAATCCTCAGATTTCCAGAGGCTGCTAAGATCAGGCCTCCACCTGTAGAGGACTCCCCACCAATGGCAGTATTTTTAAAAAAATATTATAAACTATAAACAGTCATTCAAAACAAAACTAAAAATAACATACATACACACATACCCTCATTCTTTTCTCCATCCCCACTGGGACCAACAAAGGTGTTTCATTTCCTTCTTGTGTACCTTCAAACTTGTGGGCTGTAATCTATGAAAGTTCATTTTACAATAAACCTGTTAATTTTAGGATGCAATGAGAGGGCTAAATTGGATCAGGCTGGATCTGGCTAAATTGGGTCGCAATGTCACATGCCATGGGGAGGGATTCTTGTACCCATATGCAAGGATCATATGGTTTTAGGGTAGGAAACCACACTAGAGCAAAAGCGACTCTATTTAGCCCATTCCTATATAGCAGTGGAGGCGAACCTTCGGCACTCTTGATGTTTCGGACCACAACTCCCACAGTCCTTTGTCATTGGCAATCTAGGCTCGGAATTCTGAGGTTGTGGTCCAACACATCCGGAGTGCCAAAGGTTCACCACCACTGCTATACAGCATTAACAACAAAAAATGCCCTTCCTGTCCCAACTCTCCAATCTACAGGGCAGTGTGAGGAAGCATTTGGTTTTTTTTTTTTTTAAATATTTCTAAGTGGCATAGTACTGAATTGGCTTTCTGAGTAACAGATTAAATGATGGATGGAAAGGGCTTCATAAAAAGTTTGCATTATTTTCTGTCTCCCCCTACGCAGGGGAGCAGGAGGAAGCTTTCAATTTTCTGATAGTGTATTAGATCCTGAAGTGGCGGAAGATGCTTTGGTTCGATTCCAACCATCACTCACGCTGGAACCAAACCAAAACAGAGCAGTCATACTATCACTAAAACACACACACACAAAACAGTATTCCCTGACAAAGACCTCATGTGGTTGCTGGAAAAAAGAAACAACTCTGTTCCCAAAGCAAAGCAAAACCCATGGCAAATCCTCATCTGACCACACCATCAGATCTGTCAAAGATCTTTATTGTTCCCATTCTGAAGAAGAAAATTACGGGACAAGAATCCAGAGAGAAACAGCTGATAGGTATATACATGCATTTAAAAGCCATGTCAGTGGCCTCAGTAGTAGAAGTACCTAGTTTATGTCACTTCTACCCATCA
>JAHTLZ010003542.1:10268923-10279181 GCA_023846285.1 Phrynocephalus versicolor | reverse complement strand
TGATGGGTAGAAGTGACATAAACTAGGTACTTCTACTACTGAGGCCAATATTAGCCAGGGTTTCTGAGGGTATTACTAAATGTAAAGCACTGCAATAATTGTGTTGTATCTGCCCTGTGTTCTGAACCATATGTCACAAAACAATTTACAGATATCTTTGATATATTACATGTAAAATAAAAATTTACACACAGAGAGAGAGACAAAATGTGCAGGGAAGTTCAGCAGTAATCTCTCACCCTTTACAGCTTGACATTTGGTTCCACAAGCCATGAGAAACCTCAATTACTTTCTATGCTTATATTAAAGCATTAATTACTTAACTTTTCAGTCATAACTTGCATTAAGTAAAAAACAAGATCCACCTTAAGCTGATGTTCTTGTCCTGCTATGATAGAAAATAATACTGCTCAGTACTTAATGGCTGCCCAAACAATCCAATATCTAACCTTGGATTATTTCGTTAGTTTGCTTGATTGATCAAAGGTAGTTTTAGACCACAATTTGTGGTTTAAGTGCAACAATAAGCTAGCTTTCATTGAAAGTAGAGGAAGGAGTAACAGGAATCTTCTTCCAGATTTTTGTTTAAGTAAGATGAGAGGAGTACATAAGCCTGTCTCTTCCAACTCACATACACAACTAAATTCATGCTTAGCATTTGCACTGAACCAGCCCGTTGGAAACAACTTGGTCGCAACAGACAGTATCACCGTCTGATTATGCAAAACAGTGTACTGTATGCCAAGGAGTGTTTAGCTGGGCTTCACTGCTGCCATGGACATGTATTCATTGTTGTAATCACAAGAGGTGCGGTCATGCTGGCAAACCTGAAGACGAGAAGAAAATTGTATGTCGTTTAGACTGATTAGGTTTTTAGGGCTAACACTGAAATTAATCTCAGCTGTCTATGATTTAAACATCTGGATTCCACTCTATGGGCTGTTTTACTTGTTTTCATAGCAGTATTGGTGACTGCTGACTTTCTGTTTTATGCTTTATTAACTAGTCTTGCTTTTATATTTGCAAGCCACTCCAGACCTTTTAAAATAAATAACAAATTGGTAATTTCTATATGTATACATGAGCACGCAGGCACTAGGCCTTTATCTTTTCTAGTTTTCTAATAACATCACAAGGCCTTAATTTTCTCGGCTGTACTTACAGATTGGTCTGAGAGGTAGTTTGTATAGGAGTCTCTCCCTCCCTCCCTCTTCCCCCTTGCCCTTTGCCCCCACAACTTGGTGCATATATTATTACACAAATTTAAATTAGCATTAACAGGCTTGTGGTGCAGCAGTCAAACTGCTGTACTGCAGCCAAAACTGTGTTCACGACCTGGTGTTCAGTCCCAGGTAGGGTTCAATCAGCCTTCCATTTGTCAGAGGTTAGTAGATTGGGTACCTAGCTTGCTGGGGGGGGGAGGATGGGGCAGTGTGTAACTTGCATAATTCAATTTTAAGCTACCTCGAGAGTGCTTTAAGTGATAAGGGGTTGTATATAAACAGCACACAGCTTTTTTTCTTCATGTATGTTCCAACCTAAGGCACTTTTGCTAACAAAGAGCCTTTTCACATGACCCCTAAACTCCGCGGCAAATGGCTCCCAGCTCCGGAGCTTAAAATTGTTTCCCCACCAGCTCCGGAGGTTACAGAAAATTAAGTGCGACCACGCCCACCTAAGCGTGTCCCAGCGCACTTTTCAAGTACCTGCTCTCCAGGGCTGAAGAATTCCTGATGCAGATGTAACTTAAGAGTGCCGGGCTCTCCTCGCTTCTGTTTGTTGTTTTTTGACACACACCCCGCCCCTTTAAGAGCTACTTAAAAAAATGGAATGCTGCGGGGGCAAGAGCGAGACGGCAGAACGGAGGTGAGCCATGTTCTTTTCTTCCTTTTTTTTCTCCCTCCCCTCACGCAGCCAGCAGCCAGGAATGCGGAGGGGGTGGGAACACAGGAACAGCGACAAGCCCCCAAGATCTCTGGTCCGAATTTAAGTGGCCAGCGGATCTTAGGGGTCATGTGAAAAGGCTCAAAAAGGAAATTGCTTCCGGATATCTTTTGGTTAACAGGCACAAGATTCTCTCTCCTCCCCACCTCCCAGGCTAAGGCTTTAAAGTGGTTCTCAACCTTCCTAATGCCGTGGCCCTTTAATACAGCTCCTCAGGTTGTGGTGACCCTCTTGCCCTGCTTGGAAGAGGCCACAAGCCCCCTTTGGCAGGCCACTGCCACAGGTGCCATAGAGGACTTCCCTCTACAGGGACCCTCAGCCAATCACAGCCTCCGGTGCCATTGACTGTCATTCCCTCCAACCTATCAAGCTGTAACTCACTCTCCCCCCTTCCTCCCCCCCCCTCCAGACCCAAGCCGTTTGTGCTTTTTTTCTTCACTGGCTCATGGCGACCCCTGTGAAATGGTTATTTGACCCCCAAAGGGGTCCCGATCCCCAGGTTGGGAACCACTGCTTTAAATCAATTGAACCCTATCATATATAAACACTAAAAGTGAAGTGCACCCAGTGGTGACTGGATTCCAGTAGTAAATATAAAAAATCCAGATGGGTTCATCAAAGCAGTTTCTCATTCCATTGAATGAAAGCCTAGGCACCACACATTCTCAAGGGAATGGTTCACCAGGTTTTGAGGGGAGATTTAGAAACCACTTACCACAGCTCTGAAGGAACAAACTGTTAATGAGACGATGCAAACAGCCATGGAAAAAACAGCAAGCCCAACAAAGATCCATGATGTAAGGTTTGAAAACAAGCAGGATTCTTCTGTGCCTGAGACAGAAAACAGAACAGGGCTTAGAACTGGCATTTGAGGCTGAAGAGTGACATTTGTGACCCCTCTGTGGTGTACAATTCAAGTGTCCAGGGTACAGTTTCAAAAATCATTTGTTTGTACTACAACCTCCAAGGTCTCCCAGGCTAAGCATTCTGAGAGTCAAAACAGAAAAATGTAATTTTTTCCAAACTCTTGATCAGGGCTTCCCTTTATATACCAGTCTTCTTCCATATGAGATTGTAAGTACAATAACTAACTTTAAGTAATACAGTTATCCATAAGTATTTGAGTTTTCAAAAGTGATAAATGGAACTAGTAATTAAAATATTACTTTCAGGTGTAACAAGTAACCCCCTAAGCTACTACAGTAGTACTCCATATTAGAGATGGGCACTAAATGAGCAAGTTTTCGTTTTCGTTTTCGTTTTTTCATTTCATTATGCAACAAAAACAAAAACGAAAATTTTTCAAAACAAAATGGAAACAGAAACGGAAACGAAAATTTTTGCTGTGTTTTTCGTTTTCGTTGCGGCAAATACATTGAACTGAAAAGAATGCTAACGAAACAGCAATTTTTCGTTTTCATTTTTCGTTTCATTGCATAACAAAAACGAAAACGAAAAATTTGCAAAAACCCCAATGAAAACGAAAACGAACCGAAACAGACCCCTAAACGACCAAACGACAAACGAAACACCATTTTTGAGTCATGCCCATCTCTACTCCATATCCACTGATTCAATTATCCACAATTGTCAAAGCAAAAAAATAAATACATAATCCTGCAGCTGCAAAGCAAGATACTGTCATAAAACAGCAACTGTAAAAAGTAAAGATCTGCTTATATACTGCCCTATACCACTTCAAGTAGTGTCTGGGCAGCTTACAGTTTAATTACACTATGCAGGTTACACAATCCTCCCCCCCCCCACCCAGCAAGCTGGGTACTTATTTTACCGACTTCGGAAGGATGGAAGGATGAGTCAACCACAAACCCCAGGTCATGAGCAAACAGCAGCTGTAAAGCAAGCTACTGTCATAAAACAGCAGTTTTGGAGGGTTTCCTTGGTGTTCTCTCTTATCCACGGTTTTCATTATCCACGCGGAGGCCTGGAACCGAAGCCGCAGCGGATACTGGGGTCCTACTGTACACACACACACACACACACACACACACACAAATCACGTTGACCAACACCTACCTATTTTTTATAAGCCACTTTTTAGAGATTTCAGGCATTCGGAGAGGAATTTTACATGTTTGTGCAATTCTCTTATTAAGCCCAAATGGGAAGAAAAGTATTATTGCTTTTGCCTTTATAGAACTCTTTCCAGTGCTATTTATCAGCCCATGAGGTCACTTGGCCACCAGCATGAATGTGGTTGGCCACTAGGCCCCTGTGGAAAACCAGAAAGCATTTCTCCATGGTTTTCTGGCTTGTTCGTAATATTAATATTGAGAAATGCTAAGAATTGCTAAGAATTGTGTTAACAATGATAACAATGATTTATACAATGAACTCCTTATAGAGGTAGCATTCTGAGCTCTGCTGATAACACATTATGTGCCCCACGTAACACAAACACAACTAATGGAAAGCAAGTATCAGCAAAGAGAAATTGATCAAGCTCCTCCTCATCCCATCCTCAAGAAAATTAAAGCCCCCCAATAAGCCAATTACATGTAAAATCAGTCATTCGATAGACAGCATTTAAAATGCCCCTCAAAGATAGTTCTAAGAATACACAAAAAGAGAGGAGCTAACCCTCCTCTTCATTCTGGTGAAAGTGGAGTGGTAGACCTGAGTTTAAGCCATATGTGAATGTTCCTCACTTTATTTCTGGATCGTATGTGACAACTGACACAGCTCTTGAGTGAGCCAACTTCACAAAACACATCTGCATCTGAAGGGCTTGAATATGCAATGAAAAATCTGAGACAGTCCATTCAAAAGAAGCCAGTCTTCCAGTAAAGAGTGTGCAGTAGGAAAGCACAATAGCAAGCAAACTATAAGAGTCAATAAGAGTCACAGTCAAAGACCTCGGGAGGGCCACAATTGCTCACTCCCAAGCTACCGCAAGTCATAACTATTTAACAAGAATGGATTTCTGGTATTCGTTCATTCTGGCCCTTTAAATCCTGGTCCCCAATCCTCTTAACTTATGGGTTCCCAAATTGTGTGCCACAGTCCTGCTCCCCCCCACCCCGTGCCCCTCATGGCATTGCCAGGCCCAGCCACAGTCACCATGAAGTCCTCTCATGATAGCTGGGGGAATCTTGGGGGTTGTGACCCCCCAAAATAAGGCTTCCCATTTCAGACTTCCTTGGTGGCATTGCAAAGCCGCCGCCGCCACCACCATGGAAAAGGAGGCAGATCACTTGGCTGGTGGAACTTGTAGTTTCTGCTACTGACACTCAGGGGTAACTCAAATGCAGGGCACAACTTGTGGGTTGGGAAAACAGCTGCTCCTTTTCACAGGGCCAGGTTTCCTGCTGTGAGGGAAGGAAAGGGGCTGCCAGGGGACAGTTTTGGCTCTGGCAGCCATGGGAAAGCTTGCTGGCCATGGTTTCAGCAAGGAATTTTTGTGCAGCCTCCAGTGAGACAGAGAGACGGAAAGGGAGCAGTGAGGCAGGTGGGTAGGAGGAGAAGCCCTTTCCCGGGACTTGGAGTCTAGAGGAACCAGCCTGCCAGCTGCTGCCTCCTGAGGCCTGTTCTCAGGCTGCTCTGTTCCCAATCAAGGAAGGGACAGAACTGGGGAAAGTTGTCTTTTATTGGACTACAACTTTCTAGGCCCATTGGAGGCCTCAGAAATGATTTTTGGCGATACGGAAGTCACTTCCGGTTCACAGGGAGGCCCTTTTGTGGCCTCCAGAGAGCATGGGAAGGCCCTCGCAGGCCCGTTCGGGGCAGCATCAGGCTGGGGGTAAGTACAAGGGCCCCCAGCTAGGCCCCCAAGGCCCAACCCAACCTGCACCTGCATATTGCGTACTTTGAACTATCACGAGTCATGTTGGGTCCCTAACCCTCATGATAAGCAGGGGTCACTGTATCCTGCCTGTCTCTCCAACCCGGAGGTTGTCCTTAGGCATCCATAATGATAGCCATTGATACCCTTGTTCTCCATGAACTTGTCCAATCCTTTCTTAAAGCTGACAAGGCTGACAGCTGTCACCACTTTTTCTGGCAGGGAGTTCCGCAGACCAGGGATCTTCTGGGTAAAAATTATAATATATTAGAGTAATGTTGTAATAATGTGTTACTCTTCTCCTAAGACTCCTGTTTAGAGATGGACACGAACCGAAAAAACGGCAATTCATTTTGGTTTGGTTCGTTTTAAGGTTCGTTTTATTTCATTTGTAACTTTTTTTTGAAATATTTATTTCGTTGGTTCATTTTGATTTGTTATTCATTTTTTTCTCCAAGCGCTGACCTCGTGGCCCCTGGGGCTGGATCGGGGCTTCGTTTATTTTTTATTATTTTTTTCTTTATTTTAGAGTGCCGACCCAACCCCAACCCCCCCCGGGGCTGGGTCGGTGCTCTTTTTTAAACAAAAACATGATTTGATTTTTGGGGAGTTAAAAGTCCCTAGCGGGGGCTTTTTGAAGTGCTGGCTTGGGGCCAGAGCCTCAGTGTTCCCCCCCCCCAAGCACTGACCACGCGGCCCCTGGGGCTGGGTTGGTGTTCCTTTTTTAAATTTTTATTTTAGTATTTTTTTTTTTCAAACACTGAAAAAAAATTATTATTTTCATTTTAGACCACCGACCCGGCCACCCCTGGGGCCAGGTTGGTGCTCCTTTTAAAAAAAATTATTTTTATTTTATTTTATTTTACTGCTGACCACGTGGCCAGTACTGGGCCCGCATGCGGGATCATTTTTTGTTTTGTTTTGTTTTTGCCGGCCCATGGGCTGGTGCCGGTGCTCATGGGTTGGTACTGGGTCCACCACCAGATCAGGTTTCTTTGTTTGTTTGTTTTGCCAGCCTGCGGGCCGGGTCTGGTGCTGATGGGCCAGTAACAGGCCCGCACGTCAAATCGGGTGGGGGTGTTGGCAGCCCGCAGGCCAGTTCGGCAACCCGCGGGCCAGGGGCGGTGCTCGTGTGCTGGTACCGGGACCCGCACACTGGATCTTTTATTTTATTTTATTTTATTTTTATTGTGTGTGTGTTTTTTACTGTCGACCACGGCCACCTATCACCTGTAGCGTGGCTGGTCAGCTTTTTTTCTTTCTTGGGCACCCCCTCCCTGCAGCCAGGAGGACCCACCGGACCAGGAAGGACCGTCCTGGACCAGCAGCAGAACCAGGTAGGAGACACCGGCAAACAAACCGAAATGAAATGAAATGAAATGAAATGGAAGTTTCCGTTTCATTTCATTTCGTTTCTCTTAGAAGGGGCAGTTCGTTATTCATTTCGTTACATAATGAAATGAATAACGAATAACAAAATGAACCAAAAGTTCATTTCGTGCCCATCCATACTCCTGTTCCCTTTCCCATCTACCCCATCCTTGATCCTTAGTATAAAATAATATAAAAGAAAATAAAGAAAATGGACAACTTTTCTCATCCTGGGAAGACAGATGCTGAGCATCAGAACCTTGGAGCTTGGTTGTCAGGAAAATAATATTAATTTTAAAAGATAGGAAAGGGGTGGGGGGAGACAAGAGACAAAATGAACTGCTCTATTTTAGTTAGAGCTTTTGTGGGTAGTGAGAAAATACTACCTCAGTCAGGGTAGTGAGAAGACATAGCTGTTATTGTTGCTGTTCTCATTGTCATCACTGCTTTCCTGTCCTCCTGCTCTCACAGGGCATTTCTGAATGCAAATTCGATGTTATAGTCAGGTGTCAATGGCCGGTACCATCACTGAGGCATGAGGGCTATTGTCTGTGAGAGGCAAAAGGTAAACCTCCACCCGGAGTAGTACTAACAGTAAGCTTTTTGGCTTATTTCATGGTAAATTATTTATTTAACTATTCTGAAAGAGAGAGAAAACTGAAATACTACTCAGGCTAGGCTTCCACCTTCCCTTCTCCCCTCCCCTCTGACTCAGTATCATACTGGGGAGTGAGTAATTTTTTTTTTAAAAAAAGTATGGGGACCACCACTCTTAACTAGTTATACAAAAACAACCTAGCTTAGCAGGACAAATTGCCCCAAGTCAGTAAATCACCAGAGACATGCCTTGCTAAGCAGGGGGATTTTGGTCCTAAATTATTTGCCAATAATGTTATGAAAAAGAGAAACTTTGTGTTTATAGCCACTTATAATTTTGTGTTTATATCTCTCCTGTGTGATTGCATTGTTAACCATTGTTGGTTTTACTGTTGCCTTCTAATGCTGTAAGATACCCCTCAATTCCGCTGCTTAGATGCCCTAAGCACATCCGATCTCGCCTGATTTCAGGAGCTAAGCAGGGTCGGCCCTGGTTAGTACTTGGATGGGAGACCACCAGGGAATACCAGGTGTTGTAGGCGCCTGGAGTAGGAAGTGGCAAACCACTCCAGTATTCCTGTCAAGAAAGCTCCATGGGCATGGAGTCACGAAGAGTCGGTCACGACTGTAACGACACAAAACACACACACACACACACCTCAATTCCATGTTTCTCAAACTGAATATGTCTTAATTGTAATGGACTGCATATTGTCTCTCCTACTGTAAGCTACCTTGGGTCTTTTTGCAAGGAGAAAGGTGGAGTAAAAATACTAATAAATAAATAAATAAATAAATAAATAAATAAATAAATAAAACTTACCTTGGATATACAGATGTTTTTCACTTGATTTGCATTTAGCATACAATGGGTCAAGTGTTTCTAAGCAGCAGATGTAAGTGTCACTGTGCCTGCTATTTAAATTTCTGAGTACAAAGGACACCATGCCGGTGGAATGCACTGGATCACAAAATTCATTATTTGTGATTCGCTTTACACCATTATCCATGTAGAGAACACAGATTTCACTCTGCCCTTTAAACAGCTTCATGCGGAAACCATCTACCTGTTCAGGCAAAGTGCAGTTAAAAGTGAAGTTGCCTTTTGGAAATTCATCCATGGACTGAGGAAGAGAAGCAGCACCTGGAGAAACAACATGCAATGTTCATCAAGAACAAGAACAAGAACACCCAGTAGCTCCTCCCCCCATTTTTTTCTTTTTAGACAGAGTCCATTAAAGGAAAAGAGGAACAAGAGGGAGAAAGAACAAGGACATTTCTAAATGTCTAAATTGCCATCTCCTTATCTACCCTCACAGTTCTTACTCTGTGCATGGAGCCCTGTGGCGCAATGGTTAAATGCTTGTAGTTCAGGTAAAACTTTGCTCACGACCTGGGGTTCAATCCCAGGTAGTAGGCTCATGGTTGACTCAGCCTTCCATCCTTCCGAGGTCAGTAAAATGAGTACCCAACTTGGTTGGGGGGGGGGCATGTGTAGCCTGCATTACTGTAATTAAAACTCTAAACCGCCCAGAGACTCCTTGATGTGGTATGGGGCGGTATATAAGCAGAACACTTTGCTTTATGTGGGACATGCCAGACGCAGTGAGGAACACCGGTGTGATTCTGTTTCAGCAATCACTATGCACTCACTGTCACTTAATGAGTGCAGTATTTATGATATATTGACATGGGCAACTGGGCAGCCAAAAAGGAGGTTTCCTTGCCCCTCCCCCTTTCCCTGTCTCAGCTCCTCCAGACTCCGGGGTGGGGGACCTAAGCAGAAAATGCAGTGAGCTTGCTTTACGAGGAGAACTCAAGCGCACACCAAATTGGGGAGGGAACAGCTACCCCTGGATCCAAAGTACAGAATTTAATTTGGACAAAACGTATTCGTTCCTCCCTAAAAATCCAAGTTTCAAGATCTTCTAAAATGATCTTGATGTATCTTTTTGCCGCCATGTTCCTCTGTAACATGAGAATATCGAAGGCCAGGGTAACCAACAGGGAAGTGAGTGGCAGATGTCAGTACAATATTTTAGTGTAGTATTTTAATATATGGTATTTATTGGATTTAAATGTTTTATTGTTTTAATTTTATTGCAATTTTGATGTTTTAATCATCTGAATTGTTTATTTTGATTGTGAGCTGTCCAGAGACCTTTGGGTAGTGGGCAGCATACAAGCTAAATAAATAAATAAATAAATAAATAAATAAATAAATAAATAAAGTCAACTAAACATGTGTTGCTTAGGTGTACAGCCTGTGGACTGTGAACTTGCTTGTTATCATGAGTGTTAATTCATTCAAAAGAGATATTACCATGAACAGATAGACCATAAAAATCAGAAATGACATGAGCGTCACTCACAGCTAGAAATGTAATACTATATTCAGCTGAGCAAATTAGTTTTGGCTGTTGAATCCCAAAATATACATGATTATCCTTCTGGCCAGATGGGTGGGATGATGATGATGATGATGATAATGATAATGATAATAATAATAATAATAATAATAATAATAATAATAATAATAATAAT
>JAHTLZ010003542.1:10249975-10261127 GCA_023846285.1 Phrynocephalus versicolor | reverse complement strand
TTCTCCTGTTTGTCTGTCCGATGTATGTGGCTGGGCAGACTTTGAATGGTATTTCGTAGACTCCTTGATTTTCTAGCTCAATCTTGTCTTTGGGGTTTCTTAAGATGTTGGCTATTTGCTATATTTGGAGCAAGGAAAAGATTCCTTAACAACTGCTCATTGGGCAGTTATAACAAGAAATGATAGCTCTTTTCCAGTTCTCTAAATCTGGGCAGCCTGATTTGTACAGAAAATACACAGAGAGGGGTGGGGCGAGGGAGACAGAGGGAGGGAGAAAGAAATCAAAAAGTATTCTCCAGGCAAAGGAGGTGGCGGGTGGGGGGCGGGGCAGGGGGGCGGTGGGGGGTGGGGCGGCAGCAGATGGCAGGGGACAGCGACGGGCACGGGGGCCGGATGGCGACGGGCACAGGGGGTGGGCGGCGATGGGCGCAGGGGCGGCGGGCGGCGATGGGCGCAGGGGCGGCGGGCGGACGGTGACGGGTGGCTGGCGGGTGGTGGGGGGATGGATGGCGGCGGCCAGCGGCGAGGGGACGGCAGGGGGCAGCAGGCTGTCCAGCGCCCTCTCTCCATTTTGGCGCCCTAGGCAACTGCCTAGTTTGCCTTAATGGAAGTGCTGGCCCTGGGCATAAAAGCAGTACAACATAATTGAGCTAGCTTGTTAAATGCCCCTGTTTACAGAATTCCAAGGGCAGAATTGCAGAAATATTCAAGCTGGAACAGAATTTCAGCTTCTAGCAACTGAGCCGAGAAAGTCTCCCACACTTTCTATGGTATCTACCACCTCCACTGATAACATAGAGCAAACTTTCTCCAGTAATGAAATAGTTCATCCCAAATGTCACAAAGCAAAAGCCACAGATCTGTCATTTCACCTTTTAATTGGCGACTCCGTGGGGAATAATATCTTTCTTTTGGTACACAATGGTGTACCAATCAGACAGGGAGGCGGGATGATGCATTTCCCTGCACAGCTCCTGGTTGGCCAGTGCCAGGGAGAAGGAACAATGATGTCAGAAGCTTCTTTCTCGTTGGAGCTCAGCCCCATGCAAGCACAGAACAAGGTAAGGGATTGCCTGCTTGCATTTCAGAGGCTTCCGAACACCAGCTGGGCTAGCGTTGGTCATTTCAGATCAGGTAGCTTCTGAAACAAATGGCCCATCCCTAGTTTTCAGTCATTATTTCATAACCAAATATCTTTAAAATAAAACTATTTTAATATTTAATTGGGAGTCAGGCAAGTGTTCTCATTTGCAGAAAGTTCTCATTATTTCAGCCCAGAAAGAGTCTTTTATTTACTCATTGTTGCCTACAGCTGAGGTCCCTTAGCGGCATGATGTAAAATGAAGAGGCATGAACATCACAGTTTGAGGTATAACTAGGCCACAACTTGGAGATTCATCTGAAGTTATTCTTGCTATATCTGCAAAACTGTAAAAGGGCAATATAATACTGAAAAGCATCACAGACTCTGAACCCATTTTTCCAGCTTCCAAAAACACAAGTTTTTCCTCTGTCCTACCAGTTTTACAGCATTCAAAACAGGAAAGAAGAATACAGCTATCCTTATTTCTTATGAACCAGAACACTAATTCATCTCACCCATTGGCCTAACTCAGTCCAATTCCTGGTAGTTTCAGATAAAATCTGACTTTTCTCAGTCCCACAGCTGCATTTCTCTTCATAGTTCCATGAATCCAATCAAGTCCCTACATGTCTGAAAAAGGGCCCCGGTCTCACGATGATTTTGCTGCTCTTTTTGCTGCAAAAGACTGTGCAAAAGATCGTGACTTCACTCCGAAGAGCAGTATTTTGGAACCCCGGCTGACCACAACCCCAGAAGCGCACTTTAACTGCAGCATTTTGTAACACCATTAGGGGTTGTGTTAAAATACTTGTTATTGATGCGCACTTTTTAACACCTCAAACAAGGTTTGACCCCAGAAAATTCACACCAAATAGATTTGTACCCCTTTTCCTGCCACTTCCTGTAGTTTTGCCTTGGTAATTGTTTATGCTACTGAATTGGTGGCATACCGGCATGCCAGCACAGTTTTTACTGGCTTTCCGCCTGCAATTACAATCAATTTTAAGAAGAAAAACTGGTACTTGGCTGCAACACAGGTATTCGCCACAAGGGAAAAAACAGGGGAAAGATGTGCAGTAAGCAAGTCGGATGGACGCAGGGAAGTAAAATACTCCCCTGTCGTCGGGGTGCTAACTGTGCAACAAACGTCACGTGACCGCCCGAAAAAATAGTACGCATCGAGATGGGCACGACTTAGCGGTATTTTCATTTTCGTTTTTTCGTTTTCGTTACGTAACGAAACGAAAACGAAAAACGGTTAAAAATGGACCGAAAACGGAAACGAAACGACTAATTTTGAGCCAATTTTCGTTTTTCGTTACTGGAAAAACACATAATGGAGCTAAATGGGGAGAAACGAAAAAATTTTCATTTTCGTTTTCATTTTTCGTTTTTGTTACGTAACGAAACGAAAATGAAAAATTTTGAAATTAGCTCACGAAAACGGAAACGAAACGAAACGGACCCTAGCCGAAAACGAAAACGAAAACAAAAAATTTTTTCTGAGTCGTGCCCATTAAGATGCGTAGATAGCGGTAGTGAGACCGAGGCCAAGGTGAGTTAAAAATGGCACCTGAGCCAAATGTGTAATGAGCAGTCAGTTTTGATTCCATAACCTTGTATTCTTCTTCCCTTCATTCATTTATAGGACAATGAGCTGTAGTTAGACTTAGAACAGAAGCTGTGGGATAGAGATGATCAACAATCTCCTTAAAAGTAATAATTGAAAGAATGATTAATCCGGCGAGTTGACCGCTTTACTGGC
The DNA here is from genome assembly GCA_023846285.1 of Phrynocephalus versicolor. Taxonomy (NCBI): domain Eukaryota; kingdom Metazoa; phylum Chordata; class Lepidosauria; order Squamata; family Agamidae; genus Phrynocephalus; species Phrynocephalus versicolor. The sequence goes on along the minus strand of JAHTLZ010003542.1, from coordinate 10,258,278 downwards.
CAATGCTAACATTGGTGAATTAATTTTTTTGTGTTCCATCACATCAGTTCTGCCTTTTGGTGATCTTTTCCTGGATTTTCTAGGTACAAAGTACTCAGAAAAGGTTTACTATTCCTTTCTTCTTCGGGCGGTCCGGAACTGTCCTGTTTGCCCAAGGCCACACAAGCCGGCTCTTCTGTGATGCACATTTAGGGAACTAAGCTCCCTGCTTCTGGGTCCACAGCCAGAAACCTAACTCAATGAGCTATCCATTAACCAATTTAGGATCTTAAAATGTTAAACTTCTGAGCTCTGCTTTTTGTTGTTTTTGCCTTTCAGGTGATCCTATGTGAGGCTCTTCCCATTAGCGCGTCAACTGATTGCTTCTCTCTGGAGACGCGTTGAAGTGCAATTAATGAGTTATGCTTCATGGGTGACACGTTTAATGTCAACAAACAGTTTCAATATACACTCAAAAAAGATACCTGAGATGCATTTGACAGTTTTATTCTATAAAATAGATTTATTCACAAAGCATACATTAAACGAAGAAGAAGAAGAATGTGGAAGGAAGATGAGAGTAATGCAGGGCATTAATGTAGGAGATAATTTCAAGTGCTGGGTCCTTCAGAAGATGAAGAGAATGACACTTCTAAGCACCACAGCTGTTGAGGGAGGGAAAGAAAAGATGCTTTTCTTCAATCCAAAGTTGGAAATGGAAAATAGTACTGCCCAGGAAATTAGGGTCATAAAAGTATCCGCACTCCAATTGTGACTGGTAAACGGCACCAATTTTGGAGCAAGAACAGAAGCTTCTATTTTACCCTCTTATGGTTTCAAGGTACCACCCCACTGTTGAACCTGACAGCCCCTGTGATACCCTTAAGAAGCATTTGTGGGGCACAGGGAGTTCCTATCACCATCACTTGGCTTTACAACACTGCCGTGCCCTGTTATTGGACCAGCAGAGTGAGAACATACATAACCTCAAGGAGAGATATAAACAGAAAGTTATAGGTGGTTATAAACACAAAGTCTATGTTATCAATTGTTAGTTCCCATCACTCATAACTTTTCAATGATCTACTTTTGGGAATTTGCTGGAGAGGTTTTGAAGCCAAGCTGACCTTGGCTATATAACTTAAAACAAACAGACAGAGACAAATGCCTTTCTCAGCCAGCTGAGCAGAGATGCATGCACAGAACTGCTGTGTTCCTCCCAGAAGGCTTCGTTTTATTCATCTTATCTATGTTTATAAGCAATAGATTACAAAAGGAGCTCAGATAGGTGGCAGGTGCCCTTTAGCCCTGCCTCAAAGCAAAGTTCAGGGGAAATAGAAGGTCACTTCCATTCCAGATATGACACGTCAGCCAGGAGCATGTGTGCATCACTGCAGCTCTCTGGAACACAATCTTCAATGAAAGGTTCCCACAGTCTACCGTACATGATTACATGGAATTTGTACTCTTTTCTTAACTGCTCGCATTCTATTTTAGCTTTAATGTTGCCTTCTAATGCTGTAAGATACCCCTCAATTCCCTGTTCTCAAACTTGAATATGTCTTAATTGTATTGGACTGTATATTGTCCCTCATTACTTAGCTGCCTTGGGTCCTTTTTCAAGGAGAAAGGTGAGATAAAAATACTCAAAAATAAAACAAACAAATAAATAATTGCCACAATGAGGTAGCAAAAAAATGTACATGTATCATAGGCAGGGGTATGAGGTGCTTTTTGAATGCTACATGAGATAAGTATTCAAACATGAAGCTATCACCTTTACTTGCTACAGACCAGGAAGGGTTCTACCAGTTAATTTACCCTAAGCATTGTGTTATTATCAATACTGGTGGATTTATAGGAGGATTACAGCAGAAGGAAGTGCACTCTGTGAAAGAATGTATTCAAATCCTAATGAATCTAGGGATTCTTTATTTTAATACATACAAGTAGCTTCTGCTTTCACTGCAACCCAGCTTACAAATTACAAATTGTATTCCTATGTATTAGGAAATATATTTTCTCCGCAGGCACTTCATAGAAGTCAGATTATATTTCCTCTTTCCCTTTAGTCTTCCTGGTTAAATTTTCTCATAGGCTCCAGGAACAAAATAGCTGCTTTTTTGTATCTGTGAAAGAAAATACATATTATCCCATCCTGCAAGAACAAAAGATGCTCAGTGTTCCCATAATACAAAGCATTTGAGATGACTATATAGCTTCACTCCTGCCTTCACTCAAAAATTGCTCCCATGAAAACAACCCTCTCAGGTGGGTTGTTTTCTCACTGGGCACATGCTTTTGCAGACATCTGATTACACCTTCTGTTTTTCTGGCACCTGGTACAGTATTACAAAAAGGCAATTCTGTTATTGTTGCAACTTGTTCAGTGTGTAATTCACAGTCATAGAAACCTTACATCACATTGCTAGAAGTTTCAGGAATTCAATGGCACCAGTGAAAAGTTTGTTCTTAGAATTAAAAAAAAAACATTAACCCCATTGGTAAAAGGTCAAACGATTGTTCTTATTTTTTAATACCATTTTCAAATATTTGATCCATATCTGATGATATTTGACCATAGGTTGACCAAGATTAATCTACTGGTCAGATGTCCAAGGGCAGTTGGGAGATGTCACATCTCTGATGACTTTGTCAGGAGTATAACAATCTCCAAAGAACTGGACTTGGGAAGAGAGGAAACGATTTTGATCAGCTTGCATAGTCCTATTGTGACTGATAGGATTATGTTCAAAGAAAAAAATAATCTAGCAGAGACTAGCAGCGGTGTGGAAAAATAAATGCACTTAGTGATTGTGGAGCTAGGAGGCAAATAAGATGATAGAACTTAGTACAAAACTGTATTTTATATATGTATACATGGCAAGAGTAAATAAACAATAACAACACACAGAACACAGCATATATACACAGAGAAAATAACAGAGTGTGGGGAAAGCTGCCTCTCCCCTTAGACAGTCCCAATTAAACATTCGTTTGTCTGAGACTTTTATACATAAAGCAATATGGTGTGTAGCAATCGCATATTACATGAGGTGAGGTGATCATGCCATACTACCTGACCTAATCATCCTGACCTTCCAGTGCTAATTATTCTTTGCACCTGTGTCCTAGACCCAATACACATCCTTGTCTAGCACCTGACATGGCATTTTTATACAGAATCCAATTTGTAATCTGTTAAATATATATTACAGACATTTTGTCAAAACTATATTCTTTGACAAATACTGAGAGAAATGGGATTGATCTGGTCATATATGACCCCTTGTTAATGATAATTTGTTCACATATTTATTCTGGCCACAATCCTATCTATAGTCTCTGTAAAGACCCGCCACCCCCAGAGTTAAGAAGATACTGTGGAATCCACTGTCTCTTTGCTGAAGGACTGTCATCAAAGACTGTCATTTCCTTTTGTCACTGAAACTCAGGTGTCAGGGAGGAAAAAGGGGGGAGTGGATGGAGACCAGCAGGAGCCAATCAGATGAAATCTTGGTAAAAGCCTTAATGTTCGTCAGCCCACTCACCAACTAGAAATGAACCATACGACATTTGGAAATTGTGTGGTAGAAGCAAACAACAACTAAAACAGCCAACACTCCTCCTTCCATCCTGGACAGTGCAAGTCTTCTGGAGTCTAGACATGGCTGTGTGATAAAGCTATGTTCCACATTCAGTTGGACTGAAGTGATTGGTTATTCTTAATTTACTCCCAAATGCCTTGGCAGAATGTTAGAAAGACAGCACTTACCCTCTTTCTTGTAATGTAGATGGTGATTAAAATGCTGCTGACAAGTAATCCAGAAGCTACTGCCGCCACCACCACAACGATTGAAAGATACTGAAATATGCCTGGGCATGGATCTGAGTCTGAAATTTTTAACAGAAATCATTTTAAAACTAATACTGTATACATCTGGTGAATGCAGAAGAAAAAAATCTGACATAGTCAAATAAGAGCATGATGTCTTCCATGGCAGTGGTATGTTAGGAAAATAAACAGCAATACCTCCTGTCCTTATTCAATTTCTGGTTGGTTGGTTTTTGTTTGTATGTTTTAAAGCATAGACTTGCCTTTTCCTGGTGTGTATGTGTGTGTGGTTAAGGGGAGAAAACACATTATTCTGTCCCTTTCCCTTGAGAAGGGCCATGCTTGCATGACTGGGGGGAAGTGTGCGGAAGGCAGTGCCCAGAATTAAACTGAGGCAAAGCAGTTTCCAATTTTTAATCACTCTGCAAAGCAACTTTTAAAGAAGACTTGCTGAGATTGGCATCATCTTAACAACAACAACAACAACAACACTCATTGTTTAAAAAGGGAATGTTAAAAATAAAGAGACAGCTAAGCAAAAGGAAAAGTCAGAAGGTCCCTTATATTTGAGAAAAATGTCAAATGATGCAAAAGAGCCTGTCAACCTCCATCATTTACGAAGCCAGATTTTTCTTGGCTGCCGTCCCAATAAATGACAAAAGGCCTCTAGGTATGTGTGTGTTCAATATCCCTTTGTGCTGTGCTCTGCCATCTTTGGTTAATATTTGTGACGACCTCTGTGACCCCTGGATTCAACAAACAAATTTAAATTTAACTATACCTGCATATTCTTAATGACACTTTTGACCTGTCAATAAAGTCAGACTAAAATGAAAGATGCCAAATGAATATGAAAAGATATTAATCTTCAAATTTAAGGGGGGGGGTGTTTAAAGCCCATGCTTATTTTCCGAAACAAACACTGTCAGGAATACACAAACATTTCTGTAGTGCGGCTTTTCAGAGGGTCAATTAATAATCTGCCACAAGTCCATCCAGCAATTGCGAAATAGCTACAGGAATTGTGCCATGCAGAATGCAGCTGGGTAAAAAAAGCACCCAGAGGCGCCTTCATTCTGTGTATCCTTCCAATCTCTCCCATAATCTTGGGAAAGATTATCCTCCCAGGATATCCCACCTACCCACCTGCACTACAACCCCAAGAAATGCAACAAAATAAAATAATGTCTTTTCCCAAGCTCTAGTCCTAGATGGGCATCCCATACCCTTAATCTACCCAACAACACTCCTCCTCAGCCGAAGGTTAAACATGCAGGCATGCCAAAAAGCATCCTCACCTGCAAGATGGAAGCCTTTTGGGACTTGTTAACACCTTGGAAGGGAAGTGTTGCTGACCCTTCACCGGCCATGTGCTTGGGACCGTGTCGTGCACATTGGCTTAAGAACAAACCTTTTGGGGGAGATCCCAGGGATCAGCAAAGGGCTAACTCTATTGAGAAGGTTGCAGCTGAAGAGGAAAGGCCTTTGTGGTGAGATATTTCCCCCCTTTTAGATATAGCTATGTTTGCTTGTTTTAGGTTTTTAATAGGGTACATTTGTTTTACTCACACTGCATACCCATTCTGGGCATCCTCTGAGAGAGAGAGAGAAATAATTAATTAATTATTCATTAATGTTTAGCTAGAATTATTAAAATGTCAGTCCAACCCCCACCCATCCGCATCCTACATGTCAACATGCTCCACCATGAAAATTAGGCTTTTCAGTAGCATTCCATTGATTCCGGTAAAAGGCTATTAAACTGTTTAATTTATTAACTTCACAGGGAACATCTCTCTGTGTGAATGTGCACATAAGGGTGTATATCAGGCATGTCCAAAGTCTGTCCCGGGGGCCAAATGCGTCCCGTTTTAAAATTTTGAGTGGCCCTCAGCCTCTTCTCCCTGCCAGCTCAGCCTGTCACTCATCTCTGCCGGCTGGCCCCTCCCCGTGTTGGCTGGATATGTCAGCTTGCAGTTTTATGGTTTGTCTGCCCTCCCTGCCTCTGTCCATCCCCTCGTCCACCCGCCCTGCCTAGCCACCCCTGGCTCCGTTGCTGCAGCGTCCTCCCTACCTCCTTGTGAGGGAGGACAGCTTATGCAAGCAGTGGTGCGTCTTGGGTGCACGTGGTCTGATTCCCAGGCCATGCAGCAGCTGCTGGACCCTTGGGTGACTTGAAACTGGAGCATTTGTGGCTGTTGCAGATGCGCATGGGCCGTGCCTCTTCTCCCTCTTTTCAGGCTGTACAGTCACCCCCTATACAATTTCACCTCACGAAATCTGGCCCTCCTTGCAAAAAGTTTGGACACCCCTGGTGTATATCATAGGTCAGAATGTGGGTTGGAATAGTGTGGATGGCTATGTGTAGATATATGGAGATTACATGCATTTGCTCTTGACCCCCCCCCCCGCCACTTCCTGGTTTGGCCTCACTCACTACTGGCATAATGAGTCTGTCTCAAGTTCACCCACCATGGAATTTGCCCTTAGGTGAAAGAGTTTCTCAACCCCCAGGTCCAGGAAGGCTAGCAGATAGCAGTAATAGCCAAATCCTCAAATAACAGACCTGACTGTGATAGCCTGATGGCTTGGCATTTCAGGCAGAGGCGTAGCCAGGATTTGGAGAGCCTGGGGACAAAGTTTGGTTTTTGCACCCTTCCTGCCACCACCACCCCCAAATCGCAGGACGATGGACACATGTGTGTGTGTGTGTGCACGTGCGCGCTCATGCGCACCTTACACATCTCCCGCCAAGGCGAGGAAGGAGGAGGAGGAGGGCACTGTGGTCACCACACTCCTGCCTGCCTGCTTCACCGCTCAGCTGGCGCGCAGAGGCGGAGAAGGCAGGGGTGTGTGCCATCACCAAGCCTTAGGCAAAAGGAGGACTGCTGGGCAGCGGGAGGGTGCATGGCTTTCTCCTCCTGCTCCCCCTCCAGTCGCCCCCAGATTGCTGTGTCTGGGGCACCCTTCTGCCCCCCCCCCCCAGATATGCCCCCGCAAAACACTAGAAGAAATAAAGATGATAATTCTGAACTCAACCCTAAAATAACTAAACTGGATAGAAAAAGTTACGCTTTTAGATTAGAGCTTGCCAAATCCCTCTCCATGGATTAGCCACTTGGTACCTGGAAGTTGTAGTTATAAAAAGTAACTTATCCAAGCATTACCAAAGACTTTGACTTCAGCAGGGTGTCAGAATGATCTTCCATAGGATTGCTTTGTGCAATGGGTGAGTCAGAAGTTACTGACTTGCAGGTAATGTAGTTCAAATAGAAGTTTACCATGTAGGTATCTTTAGGGTCCAACCTTCTGAGACAGCCTACAAGATTTCTTAACTCACCAACAACATAGAGCCGGGTCCCCTTTCCCATGACTGGGTAGTAGGGTGGAGGATAAAGCCTCTCAATCTTGCAGATGTATACACCGGAATCTGTTGACTGCAGGCCCCGAAGCATCAGATTGACGCTCTCAAAACCAGGATAGACTTGGCAGTGGAGACCATCCTTCAAGCTGAATGGCTTGTCATGCTGGACAGGAATGGGTGAAGCACAGATCTGGACGGATGTGTTGCCAGTTTCTTTAAGTAAGGTGACTCTGAGTTCTTTCACATCCTTGGCATTATTGTATTCACAGATGAAATTGACAGGATCTTGACTTCTTGCTACTAGGAATGCGGGCTGGGTGACTTCCATGACTGCAGGTGGGGGGGGAGGGGAAAGAGAGATGCAGAGCATCATGAGAAATAAATGTGTCTCAACCATATCCTAAAATATTGCTCAGAAAATGAGTTGTATGTAGGGATGGCATGAAATGGAAAAATAATGTTTCATTTTGTTTTGTTTCGTGCTCACTGCTGTTTTGTTTCATTTTTGTTTCTTATGAAATTATTTTTTAAAATTCATACAAAACGAAATGAAACAAAATGGCTCCCTTGGGTCCTAGAGGCACCAGATTTGGTGCCCGGGACTCCAGGAGCCATTTTTAAAGGGCTCCTGCCAAGCTGTCAATGGCTGGAATCCTTTAAACCTGGTCCAGTTGGTTCCAGGGGGACCCCCTGGGCCAGGTTTAAAGGGCTCCAGCCATTGATAGCTCAGCAGGAGAAAATGGTGGGGAGGGCAGTGTGAGGAACTGCCCCAAGTCCCCACCATTTTGTGAGGAGTTCTGCTGCTCTGTCAATGGCTGGAGCCCTTTAAACTTGGCCCAGTCAGCCAGGTCCTGGTTCCGACTGGGCCAAGTTTAAAGGGCTCCAGCCACTGACAGAGCAGCAGGACCCCTCAGAATATGGTGCGGAGGGCAGCACAATTGCCGGGCTCCTGGCCATTGATTGCTCGGCAGGAGCCCGAAAACGATGGAATGAAACAGTTCATTTCAATGGAAAAATGACCGTTTTGTTTCACCTATAACGAAATGCGACTTCCTCGTTTTGTTTTGTTTTGTTACAGAACAAAATGACAAAACAGCATTTTGTTTTTCGTTTCCTGCCCATCCC
>JAHTLZ010003542.1:10221178-10241925 GCA_023846285.1 Phrynocephalus versicolor | reverse complement strand
TTAAAGGAGGCAATAGCAAAACCACTGTTAAAAAAGCCCTTCTTAGACCCAATGATACTGAACAATTACTGACCGTTATCGAATATCCCATTCTTGGGGAAAGTCCTAGAGTGGGTTGTGGCCTCACAGCTCCAGAGGTTTCGGGATGAGATAAACTACCTGGTTCCATTTCAATCTGGCTTCAGGCCTGGCTATGGTATAGAGATGGCACTGGTTGCATTGGTAGATGACCTACGCAGGGAAATGGATAGGGGATCTGAGTCCCTTTTGGTTTTGCTAGACATCTCAGCTGCTTTTGACACTATAGACCATGACATCCTCCTGACTCATCTCTCTGAAATAGGAATTGGGGGTACTGCATTAAATTGGCTCTGGTCCCTCCTGCAGGAAAGAACATGGAAAGTGGTGTTAGGTGATTCATGTTCAACACCACGGCTGCTGAATTGTGGAGTCCCCAAGGGTTCTGTTCTGTCTCCTATGTTATTTAACATTTATATGAAACCACTGGGAGAGATTATCAGGACTTATGGGGTTAAATGCCACAAGTCTGCCGATGATACCCAGCTGTATCTCTCAGTACCTCCGGATTCTAAGGGAGCTACTATCTCAACATTACGTGAGTGTTTAGCTGCAGTAATGAACTGGATGAGGATGAACAAAATGAAACTAAACCCAGACAAGACAGAGGTGCTCCTGGTCAGTCAAAAGGGAGAACAAGGTATAGGGTTGCAACCTGTACTGGATGGGGTCACCCTCCAATTGAAAAAAGAGGTATGTTTCTTGAGGGTGCTCTTGGACTCATCCTTGAACTTGGATGCCCAGGTCATGGTTGTGGCCAGGAGCACATTTGCACAATTAAGGCTAGTATGCAAAGTACGCCCGTTTCTTGAGAAACCAGCTCTGGCCACAGTGACACATGCCCTAGCGACGTCCCAGCTAGACTACTGTAATGCACTCTATGTGGGGCTACTGATGAAAAGTTTCAGGCAACTCCAATGGGTCCAAAATGCAACAGCCAGATTGCTGACTGGGGCGGGGTACAGAGATCACATTACACTCCTTTTAAAGCAACTCCACTGGCTGCCAATCAGCTGTGTCGGGGACAATTCAAGGTGCTGACCTTGACCTACAAGGCACTGTACGGCCTGGGTCCTAGCTACCTCAAAGATCAAACCCCACAGTATGTACCAACTTGGGTATTAAGATCAGCAGGAGAGGCCCTTCACTCCATCCTGCCACCCTCACAGGTACATCTCATGGGAACTGCCAACCACATGGCCGCGCTACAGCTGTAGCGCAGCCATCGGCTCCCCCCCCCCCGGTCACCATCCCAGAAGTCAGGAAGACCAGACCTCCGGACCAGCACCAGGTAGGAGACATCTCTGCCCCCCATTAACGAAATGAACCTAACCGAACCAATTTTTCTTGGTTCGGTTTGTTTTGTGTTAAATTTGCTTCTAGGGTCGTTATTCATTTTGTTACGTAACAAAACGAATAACGAATAACGAAACAAAAAATTCATTTAGTGCCCATCTCTAGTCTTAATTGTAGTGAACTGTATATTATCCCTCATTACTGTAAGCCTCCTTGGATTCTTTTCAAGGTAAAAGGCTGGGTAAAAATACCTTAAAATAATAAATAATTAAGTTATGTTGAATGTACTTTCCATATGTGCATCTTATTTATGCCAATAATTTTTTTATTTGATTTATTTGACAGAAGTTCATTTTTAAGGTTTCACCATGTTTCTCTTTTTTTACTTGTACTTTTTATTTTGTTTTCACCTATGACTAACACAGCTACCCCTTCTAAAGATGTACAGAGAAATTTACATGGACCCTGCAAAACCAGTGTAGCAAAACATCAGCCACTTGACCTCGGGATCTTGTGTCATTCCTTAACATTTCTTATTTAATTTTAAATCATGTTCTCCTGGGCCCTGTTGCCTGTGCATATGTTCAACTCATTGTGCATGTAGTCTGAGGCTAAACATTTGATCGAGAAAGCCATTCAGCTGGGCAATGTGCATTGGCTCCACCATTAAGTCAATTGGAATTGATCTTCATAATTTAAATGTATTTCTCTGTGGCTGCATGGTTGGCCTGTTAAGGATTCCTAGAGTCTGAACTCTGCAGTGAAAGCAATTATAGTGGCAGAGGGGAGAATGCCACATTCATTTCCACACGGAAGCTATCAAGAGAGGGACAATTTTGTGAGCTAATAGAGCAAATATTATTTGCTCACCGACTCTGAGTTTGGAAATTGGTTGAGCCTGGTCAGTGACTCAAATCAGAACCTGAGTATCAATTTGAGCTGGTGTGTTCGGTGCCATTTCTCCAAGCCTCATCAACCCATCAAACCCATGAAATTGCTCTTTTTACCGGAAAGTGATTTGTTGTGACAGTGACTTGGAGCCATTTCTGACTAATGTGCAAGCAAGCTGAGTTGCGTTTAATGCAGATCTTTTTCCAGCTGAAAAGCACACTTCTGGTGAGAACACGCAGATGTTTCCTGGAAAACCCTCTCCATTTGGAGGAGAGATGTTGCCGCTTTAAATTGAACAAAGCAATTCCTAGATTGCTTTCTAGGTGGGAAAAAACTCTGGATTTGTTTTCTAGAAAAGGTTTCTTCTCTTCTTCAGCATCTCTTTCTGATGGGGGTGCTTGTGTGTTTGGTTGATTGTGCCATCATTGGTTGATTGTGACTTTTCCTTCTGTCCCTAAGCATTGGTGTCTAGGACTACGCTATAGCTTCCTCTAATCTTATTTAGGAAATGCAGGACATCCAGAGGGAGCATTTGGACCACTCTGTTCTGCCCTTCTATTGTCACTTGGGGCTGAAAGACCAGTGGATTTGCCAGAACTAACCATTGTCTGCCACTAAAACAGAACATAGCTTCAGCATAAGAGCACAGAGAGAACTCCTAGTTCCCTGAGCTCCTTGCCCTCTGAAGATGCCGGCCACAGAGTCTGGCGAAACATCAGGAAGAAATACTTCCAGAACACGGCCAAACAGCCCAAAAAACTCACAACAGCTATCAGTATTTCCCAGCTTTGCGCACCAAGGGGTTAGCTTGGCTGCCAAGTTTTGTGCCAAACAGATGCCCAAATGTTGGCTCGTTCTCTCTTGGCTCCATGTATGCAGCCAAAGAAGCATGGCCCATCTCTCTCTCTCTCAGGCCACAATCAGACCTTGAAGGTCTGGAGGTAAGGAAAACGTGGGGGAGCAATCTCTTTTACTGGACTTCTTCTCGTGCTGTTTGCCTGCTTCTTCGTGTTGTTTAGTCTTGCCTGCCCTTGAATGAAACCCTTCTGTTGGGAACTAAGCAGCCAAGGAAGTAAGGCAGGAGAGAGGGTGAGATTTCAGTGTGCTTTGTTGATGGAAATATTTGTATTCATACTTTTGTAATGTCTCTTATTTATGTTGGTTCCTTTTAGGGTTGATTCATATTTATATCTATCCTTTCCAGTGCTTTCTAGGTATAAAGTACTCATAAATGGTTTTTCATTCCCTTCTTTGTGGGGTCCACTGTGGCTGCACAGCTGGCTCAAGGCTAAACAAGTTAAAAAGGACTCCAGATGGTTTATCCCTTTAGCTCTGTGCACTTGGGTGGTAAATGTTTCCTGCAGTGCTATCTGTCATACTCTAGAGTACCATGCTGCGACTGACACTACCAACATGTTTTTCTACCCTTTGGCTGTGCAGTAGTTTGTCTCACAGCTATTAGAAGATGGTCTATTAAGGATTGATATAAAATGGAAATCATTTTCCCTAAGAAAAGGGTAAGAAGTGCTACTAGTTCTGTACATTTTGTAATCAACTGGTTTGTACTAGAGATGGGCACGAATCGAAAAAAATTGCCTTTCGGATTTTTGTTTTTCGTTGAGGGGTCCGTTTTGGTTGTCAAGTTTTTAAAAGATATTTAAAAAACATAAAGGAAATATTAAACCTTCTTCACAGAGTTTGTGTAGAGCACACACAGGTGCAAAGGTTTTTAGGTAAAAACTTTGAGGCTGCAGCAGCAACGGGCAGCTGCAGGTAATTTAGTGCTTAAAGCTTGTATAAATGTGGAAAGCAGGAATCACTGTTTGCTGACTTGAAACAATCAGCAAAAAATTGGAATATGCTTTTAGATAAAAAAATTGAAACAGTTGGGATTTAAAAATAGCATTGCAGACCTATGTGTTTATTGCAAAAATGAAGGAAAACAAATCATTTATTTGCTAGTTTTTGTAGATGATTTATGTCTGATAGTTCAAAACAACCAGCAGTTGGAATGGTTTCAGAAAAATTTAAGTAAACATTTCAAGATAAAATATCTAGGTGAAATCAAAAGTTATTTAGGAGTAACTGTAAGTAAAGATAAGGAAGGTCATTATATTTTAAGTCAAAAGGATAAAATTGTTGCTTTGCTTAAACAATGTAATATGTTAGAGGCAAATAAAGTTGCAACACCAATGGTAACAAAGTTTTATAAAGATGATGATACAGGAAATTTTGAAAATGTTACATTGTATCAATCAATAATTGGGTCATTGTTGTATTTGTCAACATGGACAAGACCAAATATAGCAGCAAGTGTAAATATACTTAGTCAAAAATGTTCAAATCTAAAAAATAATCATTGGGCTGCAGTTAAAAGGTTGCTAAAGATATCTCAAAGGAACTTTAGACTTTAAGTTAAAGTTACAGGGGTCTGAACTGAAAGCTTATTCAGATGCAGACTGGGCATCAGATACTGCAGATAGAAAGTCAATTTCTGGGATGACTATTTGGATGATGCATGTGTTATGTGGAAGTCAAGAAAACAAGAAAATATATCTATAAGTTCTACAGAATCAGAGTTTTGCTCTTTACATGAAGTATCTAAAGAGCTGGTATGGATAAAATAATTGTTAAAAGATTTATGTATAAATGTTAATGAACCAGTTTCTGTATTTGTTGATAATACTGCATGTATAAATGTAAGTGATAACAATTGTGTTAAAGGTAAAAGTGAACACATTTGTATATTTTTTTTTCAGTAAGAGAAGCTGTTCAAGAAGGGAAACTAAAAGTAGAATTTTGTTACAGTAAAGATAATGTAGCTGATTTATTTACAAAGCCTCTATCTGTAGAAAAACATGAAGCATTGTGTAAAAGAGTAGGAATGTTTAATATTTAATTTAGGGGGGGTGTCAAGTTTTTTAAAGATATTTAAAAAGCATAAATGGAATATTAATTAAACCTTCTTCACAGAGTTTGTGTAGAGCACACACAGGTGTAAAAGTTTTTAGGTAAAAACTTTGAGGCTGCAGCAGCAACGGGCAGCTGCAGGTAATTTAGTGCTTAAAGGTTGTATAAATGTGGAAAGCAGGAATCACTGTTTGCTGGCTTTTCTTCAAAGCCAGCCAATGGTGCTGTACAAGGTCAGTCACTGTATTTTTTCCTAATGTGTTAATATGTGTTTTTATGCTGAAAAAAAAAGGTTTCTAAGTTGAATATATAAATTATTTTTCTAAAGATATTGTCTGTTGAAGTTTTTTGTTCCTGAGCACTGAGTTTTTCTGCTGGCTCTCAGAGCTTCCAGTGCACAATATTTTGTGGAACTGAGCTGTGTTCTGCCAGGGTTTGGGGAATGCTGCACAATATACATATTATCATTTTCTAACATTGGTTTGTTTTCGTTTTCTGTGAATTTTTGAAAAAAATCATTTTCATTTATTCATTTATTCGTTTTTCATTTTTACCCGCTTTTTGCGCAATTCTTAAACCATTTCCGTGTGTGGGTACCCCCAACGCCCCAGACCAGAGGGAAAACACTAAAAAAAAATGATGCTGGCAGAGACACAGTTAGACTAGGTACGCAGGGAGGCTGCAAAGGCAACGATGGGCATTGCCCAGGGTGCAAGGCAGCCACAGAGTGACTGCACTGCGGGGCAGAGGAGGGTTCTCACCGAGAGGTATGCACGCGCACACACAGGGAGGCTGCAGGACTGAAGCTAGAGAGAAATCTCTTCTTTATCTCCCCTAAGAGCCAGGCTGCAGCCGGCAGGAACACAGAGACACACACCTGCATGGCTGGCCTAAAGTGAAAATAACAAGTCGCAGAGACAGCAATCCCACCCTAACTCTCACTGGAGACTGCAAGGAGGATGGGGGCTGCCAGAGCTTTTTATGCCCTCTGTGGCGGCCAGACCTGCCCAGTCTGCAACCTGGGCATGCTATTCGTTGACGTTGTCCAAGAATTTACATGATCCCATCACATGGCTTGCCTCCATTTTGTGGCTGGTGACATCCATTTTGTCATCCTTAAAGGGAAAAGAAAAATGCATCGCGATGGGAGAAGACAAAAACAAACGTTTTAAGGATCCCACGCCCCGGTAGGTATTATCAGACAGTATTAATAATTATTGTTGCGTTTTTATGGATGTCCAGGGTGTTTTTTAACATTTAATACAGCTCATTTCATTGTGTGTCGCCATTAACGAAAAACTAAATGTAACGAACCTAATTTTTGTGGTTCTGTTCGATTTGTTCCAATTTCATCACAATGTTCGTTATTCGTTTTGTTACGTAATGAAACAAATAACAATAACAATAACGGAAATGAAATTCCGTTGCCCATCTCTAGTTTGTACTAGTGTTTCTTTCAATAAAACCCTTCTTCTTTTTCTTTCTTTCTTTCTTTCTTTCTTTCTTTCTTTCTTTCTTTCTTTCTTTCTTTCTTTCTTTCTTTCTTTCTTTCTTTCTTTCTTCCTTCCTTCCTTCCTTCCTTCCTTTTATTTTATTTTAGCAATAGTACTTCGAGTATTGAAATGATCCTTTAAATTTATAACACAAAGTTGACATTACATGGCTGGTACGTGACATCTGGAGTAAGGTCAAATAGCATTTTTGGAGTATTTTCAATGCAGTCTCCACAGCAGGAATGGAAACCCTTTGACATGGGCAACTCTGTGAATACCTCGGACCATTTCTCTTCATTTTGTTGAAGCCATGGTGGACCGATGGTACAAGGACACCACCCGGGCTGTAGACCGGATTGCCCCTAGGCGCCTTCTCCCCTGCAGAGCTCGCTCCTCGCCGTGGTACACGGCGGGGTTGAGGGCGATGAAGCAAGAACGGAGAAAGCTGGAGAGCAGATGGAGGGCAGACCGGTTGGCATTTAATAGGGCTGCTGTTTGTAACCAGACCAGGCGCTATGTCCATGCGATCAGGGAGGCCAAAACATTTTTTACTCCCTGAGAATTAGTGAGGACTCAAACCGCCAGGCGGAGTTATTCTGTGTGGTTCGTGACCTCACTAATCCTGGTCTGGTTAGGCCTCCTCCTACTGAGTTCAGTAGTGAGACTTTTGCAGCCTTTTTCAGAACAAAAATTGAGGCCATCCATACTGGTCTTGACTCCAGTTGCCCTAGTCTCTCCTCGGGATCCCCTGACACTGCACCTCCTCAGTCTCCTCAGTTGGTCGACTTTGGGCCTGTTTCCTCTCTTGAGGCCTCCAGGGCTCTGGCTCATTGCAGGCCAGCGTCCTCTTCCTTTGATCCTTGCCCATCTTGGCTCATTAAATCTGCCGGAGGGAGCATGCCTGAGCGGGCTTCAATTATTTCCACTGCCTTCTTCAGGGAAAGGATTTTTCCCTCTCGTCTGAAGGAGACAGTGGTGAAGCCCACCCTAAAGAAACCTGGCCTGTCATCTGACAAATTGGCAAATTACTGTCCGATTGCCAATGTTCCCTTCATGGGCAAGGTTATCAAGAGGGTGGCTGCTGTCCATCTCCAGTCGTTCCTGGAGGTAGAACATGTCTTTGACCCATTCTAGTCGGGGGACTGAGACAGTCTTGGTCGCACTACAAGATGACCTCCTCCAGGGGGCTGAGAGGGGTTGTTCTACCTTGGTCCCTCTGGATTTGTCAGTGGCCTTTGATACCATAGACCATGGTATCCTGCTGGACCGGCTCTCCGAGATAGGTATTGGAGGCACTGTGCTCAGTTGGTTCCGATCCTTCTTGGAGGACCGCCCCCAGTATGTACAGCTTGGGGGGGAGTTGTCTGCCCCGTGGATACTCCCATGTGGGGTTCCACAGGGGTCGGCTCTCTCTCCCATGCTGTTCAACATCTATGTGTGGCCGTTGGCTGAGGTCATTAGGAGATTTGGAGTCTGCTATCACCAGTACACTGATGACACGCAGTTCTATCTCTCCTTTTCCACCTCCGCAGTTGAGGCTGTTCAGACCCTCGACCTGTGCCTGGATGCAGTCATGGAATGGACCAAGACCAACAGACTCAGGCTCAACCTAGAGAAGACTGAGGTTATGTTCTTTGGGACTTCCCCTTCCAGATATGGAGGCCCTCTCCCTAGTCTGGAGGGTGTTTTCCTCCAGCTGGCGGATAGTGTCCAGAACCTGGGCGTGGTCCTGGACACAGCTCTTTCTATGGAGGCTCAGGTGGCCGCCGTGTCCAGGACTTCCTTTTTCCATCTTCGACAAATCGCCCAGATTCATCCATATCTGGAAGGGGAGTCCTTGAGAACTGTTGTGCAAGCGCTGGTGATCTCGAGAATAGATTACTGCAACGCTCTCTACATGGGGTTGCCCTTGACTCTTATTCGGCAACTGCAGTGGGTGCAAAATGCGGCGGCCAGACTGGTGGTGGGTGTGCATCGATATGACCACATCACCCCAGTACTGGCCTGCATTGGCTACCCGTTGTGTCCCGAATAAGATTCAAGGTCCTGGTTTTAATTTATAAAACCCTCCATGGCCTGGGACCTGAATACCTGGCAGAGCGAATCTCTCAGCGATCAACTTTGGCCTGACCAACTAGAATGTCACGGGCGCACTCACTCCAGGTGGCCATGCCCAGGGAGGCTCGGAAAACAGTCACCCATAACTGAGTCTTCTCTGTGGCTTGTCCTGTGTTATGGAATCATCTGCCAAGTGAGTTGCACCTTGCACAGTCCCTGCCAGCCTTCAAAAAGGCTTTAAAGACCATGCTTTTCTGGGAGGTGTTTGGTGACAGTTAAGTTTCCCCCCCCCTGTTCCTGTCCCACCATCTTGCCATTGTCGCTATTTGGTTTTCTTATTGTTTTTATTGTTTTTAATTGTGATGCTGTACCTTACTTGCTTATTGTCATGTTCTCCTTTGCTGTAAACCACCCGGAGTTCCTTCTGGAAGACGAGTGGTATATAAGCACTAAAATAAATAAATTTTGCTATTCCAGTCATTTTCCCGCATCTCACCCAGCCCCAATATCGAGCCCAGATCTGCCTCAACCAACAACAAATGGCATTTTGATACCGCTCCTTTATGTATTTCAGTTTAGGGCAGTAATGGAGGAATTAGGAATGATCATCATTGTAAGGATGTCTCACTGGAGATGAAGACCAAGATCACCCACACTCTTGCATTTCCAATCACCATGTATGGATGTGGAGCCCAGTGGTGCAGTGGTTTGTGTACCCAGCTTGCTGGGGGGGCAATGTGTATCCTGCATACTGTAATTTAAAACTGTTAACCCTCCAGAGACTACTTGAAGTTGTATGGGACGGTATATAAGCAGAACAGTTTGCTTTTTGCTTTGCTTTGGATGCTGGACAGGAAAGAAAGCTGACCAGAGTGGGGTGGGGTGGGGTATTTGAAACATAGTGCTGGAGGAGACCTTTACAGACACCCCAGATTGCCAGAAAGACTAAGGCGGTTACTTCACGTACCTCTCGCCGCTGTTCGTGGCTCCGCTGCGGATGCAGTCGGCGAAACGGAGCTTCACATCCCTCTGGGGTTGCTACATGGTCGATCCAACCATGCCCCCTGAAGTGCGCTCCAAGCGGGGTGACTGATTCCCTCCCAGGAGCTCGGGAATAAGCTCTACCCGCTTCTCGATACGAATCGGTGGAACGTGTGGTTCCACTGGATTCGAACGTAAGCACATTTTCATCGTATCTGGGCTTGTTCCTTTGGTTTTCTGGCTACTGGAAACTGAAATAGCGACATGTCGACATTTCACCGTTTCTGCACATGTTTCTGTGCATCTTTGCCTGGTCTTATCCGTTCTAGCCGCAATGACTGCAACAACCCCGATTCTCCCTTGTTCCTGTCCGGCAGATGGCACTCTACCTGGTTGTTTAAATACCCCCAAGATATGTTCTCGTTTCAGACAACCATGCGGTGGCGATGTGGTGCATTTTCTGGTGTTGGATTAACATGAGTTTATGTTGCCTACCCACCATGATGAAGCATCCTGTTCTTCCCCTTCCTCTCACTGCAGCACTCCATTCCAGGTTTTCAGTTTGCCACTCTGAGCAGATATTGTCCTATGCTGTGGCCCGACCCTATTACCTCCATTGTAATGCATGGGGTATATTTGTCTTGCTATTTTCAATTTGGAACTGGATAAACCCACCTCGGATAGTATTTTCAGGTAGCCATACAATGTGTGATACATGACTTTTGCAGTCCTTTGGAAATTTGAAAACCAAAGTGCCCTTTTTTTCATAATTTATCAATCACCTTCTAAAGTTCGAGTGCCGATAGCAAGTTCCACTGCATGCAAGGCATACCAGAGCTATTGAGCTCCCGCTGCATAATTATCGAATCTTTGTTTTTTACTCACCCCGTGATTGAATACCTAGCCACACACATCCCCCGTGGAAACCTTTTGTGCAGGAGGATTAATAAAAACACTTCTTTGCAGACAGTAATCATTCCCGCTCCTATCTGAAATTCCTCTGAGCACGTACAGAGTGCAGAAACTGTAATCATACAGGTATCTGCGGGTTTCAACACCGGCTTGTGTGCCATTTTTCATTGGTTGTGTTATGGCTTGTTTTAGGTTGCAAATTGCGATACTACTGAGGTGGTGTATTTTAAAGAAGGCAACCCATAATGCTGCTGAACCATTACGGTTCCTAATGATAACATAAGAATGCTTTGCAACAGCCGCTTTTATAAATCATTTCTTAACAGGTGGAAATTCTTTTTCCTGTCATGCCAAAGAAAACAAGCTGTTTGTCCAATGTTATTTATTGGATGCACGCTCTGACCTTCCGCTTGTAAATTTATGTAGGAGCCCTTTGTTCTTCTGTATTACGGATTTCAGAAATGTACGGAAGTTTCCTGAACTTTACTACGCCTTCTTTTAGGAAGCATGTTCCCACTCTCACACTTCAGAAACTACCAACAGTACTGGGGGTGAATATTGAGAAGTGCCATAAACCTTTCCCCCCCTTTCCTTCGATCGCAATCCTGACTAGAAGCCAGTAAACACGGAAGCGAGCGGCAGAGCATTTTGAACTGCACGTGTGCGAGATTGCTGACATCTGAAGGCC
Organism: Phrynocephalus versicolor; assembly: GCA_023846285.1. Classification (NCBI taxonomy): domain Eukaryota; kingdom Metazoa; phylum Chordata; class Lepidosauria; order Squamata; family Agamidae; genus Phrynocephalus; species Phrynocephalus versicolor. Next base: position 10,230,618 of record JAHTLZ010003542.1, on the reverse strand, counting down.
GGTTTTTCAATCTGCGCTCCCAGGTTAACATCGCAGTTCAACAGCCTACTTTTATGCATGCATTAAACAGATAAATTAATCATTGCAACATTGCAATGAACTGGTGTTTGCATCTGTGGTTTCTTTAAGCATACTGATAAACCTCTGGGTATTCACGTCTCTCTCCTGCAGATCACGGTACTAATGTCCCTCTGTTTTGCAAATGAATTTCTGACCTCTGCTAGCAGCAGAGAAGAAAAACAGCCTCCATTGAGATCTTATCTAAATGACCCTTCCTCCCTTCCAGGGAGGCTGAGGGAGAAGCAATTTACATCTTTCTGTGAGGTTTTTTCTCCCTGAGTTCAGTTCTTCTTGGCTGCTGATTCATAATAGCAGAAAAACTCAGGTTCCATTTTGCTGCACAGGGGGAAAGTTGATGCTTGTTTTCTAGACCCATTGATGGCTGAGTTCTCATTCAGCAGCCTGTTATCTTCCAGATATAACTATGTGCCTCCCCACACCTAGATGTTGAATGGTTCTTTGTTTAACAGAAGACCTTCACATTCTTGTTGAGCTACTGAATTGTAACATTAAAATACAGTGCTTAAAACTTTCTGCAGAACTCTGCACTCCCAAAGACAACATAGCCAACATGCCTGCACAGCTGCCTGTGCTCTGTGATTGGACAGCCAGTTGACCTTTTCTCCTGGGGATCTGCTCAGGAAAAATTTCTCACTCTGGGGCTGAAGGGCCACAGGAGTAGAGCCTGGTTTTTCTGTTCATTGAAAAAAAAAAAGAAAAATCAAATTTCAATAAAAAAACAATGGCACAGCGACTGGGTCATTTTTGGTCGCCGCACGAGATAAGGTCCTTCTTGGAGTCCCTTATTCAGAACCATTACGGACCAGTCTTGTTCGTGGACGGGGCCTGCCGCAACGAGCATGCCTTCGTGTGTGCTTCGGAAGACCTGCGCCTCATTGGTTATCAAATATCGAGCAGGCAATGTCGATCAAAATTCAAAATATTGAAGCAGCAGTTTAATTTGGCCATTGTCAATTTCGGCGAGGATCCACCACTGGAACATCAATCACCTTTTTGGCATGAAATGCGGCAATTATGGCTTCAGGCTGCCCAGCCTAACCCTGTGAATGCCTTCCCGCCAGGTACCGCCTTATTTACCCACTACATCAATGTTTGCGTTGTTGTCATAGTAACTGTTAAGAATAGTTTTCCTGCTCCTTAGGTGATGCTGGGAATGGATTAGCTAGGCAAGTTCCAAAAACCTAACTGTGTTAGCCTTTTTTAATGTTTTTTGGTTAAATTCTAAATTACTGATGTTGAAGTTCTTTGTATGCAGTCTCAGTTACCGGTTCTATAACTGTTCCTCCATTGCTCAGTACATTTCTCATTCAAAAATCTGATTATTATAGCGTATGGAGCAATGGGCACACCAATATAAGGTTTAAAAGAAATTAACACCCAAAGTTAATTGTGGATACCGTTATTGTTCCAGTATAGCAAACAATAGAAATCTTATAAAAAGTACTGTATGCTACTGTGCAACAATAAACTTATTAAGGGATAACTGTTGTACAGTTATCCCTGTTATGCATTAACCATTTTATTGGTGGAATTACTGAAAAAAAATCGGTTGTCATGGAAAAAAAGCAGATTTTTTTGGACATGACTAGTCCTATATGAGCGTGCGCACCCCCCATCTCAGGGGTGCTCTTTCTCCCCTTTATAAGGTGGGGAACTATTCTACAGTACTGACAAAACAGGATTTAACATTTGCCCTCCTGAGAGCCTTCCCTTAACTGCTTCATCTTCAGGTATTCTGTGGTGGTGCTCAGTTTATGGGTTACGCATGCAGCATACTAAATCCCACGATACAGCTTGCTTTACCTGTTAATTTATTTTTAAAAAAAATTTAATTCTGTTAATTTTTTTTATAAACAGCTCTGCTTTGAATTGTTTAACTGAAGAATTTCTAGTCAATGACTTTCCTGCACTTCTTACATAGGTGCAGGCCCCGCCCAGGATATTGGCCTGAGGTACTTGGCAGCAGTGCGAATAGTGCCGGGCACCCATGCCAACCTACTTGCACACGAGCAGCAGCAGGAGGGAGAAGAAGGAGGAGAGCAGGAAGAGGAGGGTGAACAGCCAGGTAAGAAGGGCTCCATTATTGGTGAGGTTTCTTAGGTAATGAGCAAGCCAATCATACATGCACTGATTGCAATGGATCACTGCACGCCCACCTCTTGTGACAACATAGGGTCAAGTGATCCCAATCCTACTGGCTACAGTAGCATCACAGAAATTGTGGGAGTGCTCTTACTGGGTTAGGTTCAAAAGCCATGGTGGACAAGCAAGCTGATAATTATGCTAATAATTCATTGGTTAACACTCATTTTTTTAATGTTTCAGCAATTGTACCAGGAATGGACACCATGATGCTGGGCGTGAGAAGGCAGGAGCTCCAAAATGTAATTGCTATTGTTCAGGAACTGGCGCAGAGAGGTAAGCAATACCTACCATAACCTATGTGTTAACTTAAATTACTCATAACTCTTTCCAAGCATAAATTGCATCAGCTGCCTACCCAGAAGTTATAGCAGGAGAAACAGTTGTAACCATGTTTGCACTTAGTATTTTTGGACAGTGCCATGTGTACACATTACAGTACCGTACCATCACCATCTGTAGTTTTTGACCCAATAACATTTTCATATCACATTAACAATTTACCTTCTCCTTTAATTGCAGTTGCTGCAATTGAGGAGCATCTGGACATTATTGTCCAGCAACTGAACAGGCCACGCTGGCGACGACGATGAGCACAACCCAACTGTTCTGTGCTCTCCCTGTGTTGTTCCACATGTTTCGTTACTGGTTCTGTAAAATGTTTATTCTTTCTAATAGTTGGCCTTGGTGTTCCTACTATGTAGGAACATGGACCCTTAAATGTTATATTTATATTGAGTACTCCAATTATTATTTTCTAGTTCTGCAATGGCTGAATGAAAGCCTACTGCAATGCCCTTATTTATAACACATATAAGTTTATTTTAAGTAGTCCTTTGGAAATAAAAATTATTTTCCTATAAACTTGTTTGTCTATTATTGAGGATAAGACAGCAGTAACATAGTACAGTTGTTTATGCATATTACACATTGTTTACCTATTAGATGGAGAAAAGTATTAAATCACTTCAATTTTATGGAGTATATATCTGCTTCTTCTTCCTCAAGCACTTAACAGGGGTCCTTACTACTCCCCTAGATGTGCCCTCATCCTCGGGCTTTACAATTAGATACGGAGAAGGTGCAGCATTGCCAGTGGTGCTCTGAGTGGTGCTGCCTGGTGTTGAGGGGAACACCTTGTTTTCATTTATGCAATCAGGCACAATTTTTTTTGGGGGGGGGGCTTGGCAGTAGGTGTACTGTGAGTAACCCCAGACTTCCCTCCACCTGAGCACAGCATTGAGTCCGTTTCAAGGATGGAGTAAGAGCAGTTCACCTCTAGATCACTGTCTGTGTCATTGTTGGACTCCTGGTTATGGACAGAATCAGAATCGGAGTCACTGACAATGGCACCACATATACCTTTGTTGGTCTCACTGCCAGAGGAGCGGCACGTTGGCCTTTGTAATTTCTTTGCAACCCCTTTCCCATGTACTCCCTCAGAGTCACATTTCTTGGAGCACCTTTCAGAGCAGTCACAAGAACTAGAAGTAATGTAATCTGTTAGTTTCTCCAGTGATCTAGATGCAACCCTTAGGTTGGAAATAACCTCATTTTGGAACCATTTCCCCGCCTCATCTCTTGCATTCCTTCTTATGTTGTTAGTTTCAGTGTTCCGCTGCACCCAATTAACAAATCCAGATAGGGTGCTATCCAGGTGAGCTGCAGCAGTAGCTCTTTGTTTCTGCTTACGCAGCATCGCGAGTCTTCTTGCAGGGTCTAAGGTTTCCTCATAGTTCGTGGTTTCCGATGGATCTGCTAGGAACATAGAATCAGCCAATTACTAGGTGGATTGGAGATAAGAGGTTAATAGGGTCGCAGGGAACTGCATTACAAAATAAGTTGTAGAAGTCGTGCAGATCTGCTAATCCCTATGAAGAGGTGAGGTCTACCTTTACATAGTAGAAAAACATATTGTGTGTTACCCATAATATAATGCTGGGAAATACAAATATTAAAGTAAAAACTTGTATTTGTCTCGGGTGGTTGTATTTATAGCTGCACTTTTCAGCAAGGTTAGATTCTGATAGCAGGACACACTCATATTTGTTTCACTACCACAGTACTGACTCTTCCTTCAGTTGACTGCTGCCTGCATCTGAGCACTGCTGGAGGACCACTCCATGCAGTGGTCTCATATGTTGGATGATAGCGTTGCCAATAACGCATTGGCTATGATCAAAGTTCTGTGTGGCATTGCATGGAGACATGCATGTTGACTTACATTACAACTTACCCATCCTCCTAGAGGTTTCTGTGTTGGAAGCCACAGTACTAACAGCAGTTGAACACCCAGAGGTTGACAGCTCACAAACATCGGTGGACTGTGTTTCTGGGAGGGAACAATGTTAACCAATTAATCTTGCCACCAGTGGGATTTCAGTTCCACAAGAGTAATATAACAAGCCTACAGCACGCACATCGACCATGAGAAATATCTACTGTGCTGATAGTGAAGTGTTACATAGCTGCTACTAGGTCCACAGTCCCTAAGGCATACTTTATTTTAACACCCCCCCAATCTCCCGTCTGTCCGTAATGATCTGATGTCCGGATATTGAAAATCAGTGATCCACTCATAAGTTATCCAATGGCCAATAAAATAGAAAAAAGGCACCCCAAAACAGAGCAGAAATGCATACCTGTACCTGAGACATCTGATCCCCCCGAGAATAGGACATCATTTGATTTGAATAGGTCGAGTGTAACAAGCATCTCCTGCCCCTTCCATTGTCTCCATTCCTGTGGATGGAAATGTAAACGGTAAGCAATAAATATAGAGGGTTTACTTTGGAGTCCCTAATGAGGTAACAATCCAGTTGTGCATCCACAGTAAGGCTGCATGCGGTAAATATCTCGTGCCGCCATCCTGCAACCGAAAATAGCACTTCCGGTTGCTCTTTGAGTTCCTGGTTGGTAGGGTAGCCCGGAGGATGGAGCGCTGCAAAGCATTGTGGGAAGTATCCCTGATTTCCTTCGCGGGCAAAAAGCCGTTCAGTAACTAAGATTAAAAAAACAAAAAGGAAAACAGGAATATCGCCAAATCGGTTTTTTGATATTCTTCGATATGCTTCTGAAATAAAGCGCACCATAGACTATCCTCCTGAAATACACACCGTAATGAGCCATTTCATCGTGAATGAAAACAGGCCGGTGGACGGTTTGGGGAGCGTAATATCCTTACGGAGTTGAACTGCAGTAAATGCTTTTAAAGCCTTTGATTAAACATTCAGTGCGTGGTTCCTGAAAGTTAGATAAGCAGTAGATCCAAACCTGCTTAGGTAACTTTTAGTATACTTGTCTAGCAGAAGAGGAAGTACATATAAAATTATGTACTGTAATATCAAGTACTTAAGACTTCCCCATATTTTCATAACCCCAGAAAGCAGATCACCTGAATCATGAGATTGGAGTGGTGTCTTATAGGAAGTAGGTGGAGAGAAGTAGCAAGCAGGAGAAAAGAGAGGAGTACGTAGCAGGAATTCCCGCACACAGTGCTACCAGAATTTATGGGAAATTGGGGGCCACAGAAATAAAAGTGGGGAGGAGAGAGATTTGTTTTAGCTGTTTACTTACATGTATCTGCGGCGAACTCACTTTCAGTTGTTCGTAGAGGAACAACTGAAGTTCGATCTCCCAGACCCAGATGTGTTGTTATGTAGTACAGCCTGCTTATAAAGTTTCCTTAAAGATTTCATCTTGGTCTGACATTCCTCAGCGCTTCTACTGAAACCAATCTTATTCAGCTCAGTAGAAATCATTTCAAATATCTCGTAGTTCCGTTTAAGAGATGATAGTGCGTACTTTATTTCAGCCTCACCCATATTTTGATTAGTGCAGAGGTTTCAGCGTTTCCCCATATTATCCCCCTCTTTCCTTTAACAGTTCTTGTACTGCCATGGCTTTCATCAAGGCTGTCATTGTTGTCCATCCCGATAACCTTTGTGGAAGAAATGATTTGTGCCCTTCAGCAGCCAGTTTCAGTGGGGTACGTTGCTACCGGACCTTTCTGAGGGTGGAAGAGAAATGGCTTACTTCCTGTTCTTCCAAACATGCCAGGAGTGAATTAGCATTTCAAAAGGCAAGGTAGATGTACCAAGAGGCCGAGCCATTGGTCCTGGGGGAAACCTGTTTTTCAAAAAAAGGGGCTGGTAAACAGCTTTACAGTTGTAAGTGCCCTAAAATGGTAATGATGGCACACCAAATGAGTCAAGGTTTGGGGGGGGGGACCAAATGGTACTATGCAGGTAGCTATGTCAAGCAGTAGTCATGCAAAATGGACTTTATTTTAAAGTTCCATGATGCTATGGTGCCGAATGTAACTATAGTACTTTAATGAAATCTGCCTAACCCTCATTCGATGAATTAGACCTGCATTGGAGTGATTGTTGCAGAAATTTATTATCTTAACTGATAATGTACACAAAGCTATGTAAACAAATGGCGGATGTTGATGAAGTTTGTAAAGTGAAGTGGAGTCTTACACAGGATAGACACAGAAGTTTATTAACACGGCCCAGAGAAATATGACACTGGGAACCAGATGAGTGGCTGCTTGTGACTGTACATTCATTTTATATGTGTAAACAGGTAATCAGCTATAGCGGTTCTAATTGCTTCAGCCTCCGTTCTTTCCCTAGTTCCCCTTGTGGGCTCCAGGTCAGGCACATCTATTTCTGCTATGGTAGGTGTGTTTTGAAACTCTGTATCCTCATCTGGTATAAAGTGTTTCTTTTTCTCACAAATGTTATGGAGAATAACTGCCGAGGCTATTATAGAGTTCACATTTTGAATATGAGCCTCCATGTGCACAGACAGTCTGCGGAATCTGGCCTTGAGTCGGCCGAACGCACGTTCCACAATGTTCCTGGTACGGTTGAATACCTTGTTGTAGTGCCTCTCCATATAATTCCTAGGGACAGCATAGGGTTTCATAAGCCAATTACACAGAGGATATGCACCGTCTCCCAAAATCAGTGGTAGAATGGAGACCCCCCCCCCATATTGGAACATGGGATTCCCTGGAATTAGTGTTCCTTCCTCCATTCTTTTAAACCACAATGAGGAGCGGAACACATGTGCATCATGGTTTACGCCGGAATGACCAGCAAGCATGGAGAAGAAGATTCCATCGCCGTCACATGCAGCCTGGAGTAGGATCGAGTGAAAAGATTTCCTATTAAAATAAGCCTGCCCCTCCTTTTTAGGCACGGTAATTGGGATATGTGATCCATCCACAGATCCAGTGCAATGTGGGAACCCGTGTTTCCTCGTCAAGGACAGCATCTGTAAAAGAGTAGAGAATTTTTTGGTTAGGGAAATGACAAGATACTTACCATGGATGTCGGGTCAGAAGTGGTCTACAGAATAGAGATAACGAACCTTATTCAAGTCAACCACTCGAACCTCCTCCTTCAGAAGCGTATGTTCGATCACCAGACACACTTCAACAACAACACTTGTGATTGTAGAGGTACCCTTTTGAAAAACATGTGCAATGGTGCGATAACAGAAATGACTTGCAAGGAAGTAAACCCCGATGGCCACTCGTTCTTCTACTGGAATTGCCGAGCGCATGACTGTGTCCCTCCGCATAAGATATGGTTGAAGCACATCAGCGATTTCAAACAGAGTCTGCTGGGTCATTCTAAAGTTCTCAATCCACTGTCTGTCATCCCAGTACTGCAGTACTGCATCGTGAAACCATGGCGAACACCAGGGTAGCACCAACATAATTTTTGTCTAGGTGATGTGACCCTCCACTCAGCAACAGCCCAAAACACAGTTTGGACAAGTGTGTTTGTAGAGTCAAGGAACTCACTGCTGCCGTCATCCGTATCTTCCCCCCCATGCAGCGCCACAGAACAGAAATGCAGTTAAGAATGATGTTAACTCTCAAAAACAGCAGCCAAAAGGGACTGCCTGCATCGCACCGATTTCCTACGGCATCCGTCCCGCGAGGGAGGCATCGTGACCACAGTAGGCAGTGCCGGAAATTCTCACCCTGAGGTACAATCCCGATAAGACTTTCTGGTGACTTTGGAGGACCAACACGACGGATGTCGATCGATGGCACCTGAAGCCACCTAGTGCCTGGATTAGGAACTGGCATTAGAGAGAGCAGCGTCTATGGAGTTTGTCATGGAATGCTTGGCCGAAAAATGAGACATATAAAAAAATTATGCGGAACAGACAAATGACGGGAGACCGTCGATTAATCGAAAGACCGAAAAAGGACAGACAGGTCCCGTTTTCTGAACCAGCGGCAAGCAAAGAAAACTTGCATTTGGAAGTGCATCAAAGACATGAGGTTGGAATGCCTTCGGCTTCACCCAGTATGCATGTGAGTACACAAGAAAGAGGGGCAGCCCGGGTTTCAGGTCATGTGATCGAATCCGAATTCAGATTGGAGCCAAGCTCACCTCAGCACGAGGAGGTACGTGAAGTAACCGCCTAACAAGAAAACAGCAGGAAATGAGGAAGATTAAATATAAGAGGAACTGACTTCCTAAACGAACCACAGGCTTGAGTCAGCAGGAGGTGGCAGAGGGTTAGTGTTCCATCACCAGCATGGAAGTGAAGTTTAACTGCCAGTGAGGCTGACTCCTATGCATAGACAGTGAGGAAAGCAAAGCAAAACAAAAGTTATAGTGTAAAATGTTAATACTGCTAAGATACAAGGTGAAACGTATTGTTGCCATTTCCTTTCCGCCATCGATGGAGTGGCAACTTTGCAAAATCACTGTTTTATTTTTGGGGAGCTTTTACGTTTCTCTTTTTGTATTTTTGTTTTTGTTTGTTTGTTTTGGATTTCAGGAAGCAGAATAAGCAGTGATTGGCAATTGTTTTGGACTGGCAGCGAAAGATTTTGGAACAACTTCAGTTGCTGAAATTAGTATAGGGAGGATGATGACTTGATCTTGCCTCCCTATCTTCTAGCCTTTCCCCCTAATAATGTTTGGTTATTTGCAATTTCTGCACTTGTGAGGTTGCCTGTGGAAAAACTCCCAACTTCAAGTAAGATACATTTTTCTTTTCCACATATCCAGAAATATTATGTCCAGCTTATTAAAATCAACTGTAATGTTCCTGATACTTTGCTTGTCTCATTACAATATGGCAGTTTCAGTTTATCACCTTGGAGGCAGCTGACGTACAACATAGAATAAAAGATGCTAGTAATCCATAATAGAGATGGGCACAAACTGAAAAAAAAA
>JAHTLZ010003542.1:10152699-10206596 GCA_023846285.1 Phrynocephalus versicolor | reverse complement strand
CACTCCCCCCCCCCCATAAACAGGAATGGACTGATGCAGAGGCAATCTCCATCCATACTGTATGCTGTGAACGTTGGTGAGTTGCAATTGCTCCTTTGGCTGAAAGGCTGTTTTGTTTTGTTTTGTGGCTGGGAGTTTGCCAGGGGTATGTGCTTTGCAGAATGTCACAATTGTCTGCCTTATATAAAATAAATGACAACTCCCAAAATGTTTTCTTTGGAAGAGTGTGGTTTTATGACACTTAAGAGCATTGCCCCCAAACATTTTTATCTGCTTGAATTCATGTTTCTATGAATTCATTTCTTCACGTGTTTGTGTGTATGACTCTCTCTCTCTCTCTCTCTCTCTCTGTGTGTGTGTGTGTGTGTGTGTGTGTGTGTGTGTGTGAGAGAGAGAGAGAGAGAGAGAGAGAGTGAGTGAGTGAGAGAGAGAGAGAGGTGTTGTAGTCTGAGTTGTATTCTGAGTCTTGTGGTGCAGTCATTCAACTGCTGTACCACAGCCAAAACTATGCTCACAATCTGGATTCAGTCCCAAATATCTGGCTTGAGGTTCACTAATCATTCCATGTCTGTGAAGATTCTCAGTCCTCCAGGTGAGTTTATCTGGAAGTTGAGTCATGGCAACTGGACTTCTTTTCTTCAGAGAGTGAAACATTTCGCTGGTCATCCAAGCAGCTTCAAGACTGACGAAGCTGTTTGGATGAGCAGCAAAACATTTCAATCTCTCAAGAAAAGAAGTCCAGTTGCCACAACTCATCATTCCATACTTCCAAGGTTTGTAAAATGAGTACCCAGCTCATCGGGGTGCGGTGTGTGTGTATAGCCTGCATAAATAGTTCGTAAACTGCCCAGAGAGTGCTTTAAACACTATGGAGCCAGCAGAACACTTTGCTTTTTGCTTTTGCTTCAAGTTGCCTTTTACCAAAGTCTTTTTTCCCAGCAGAAGCTCCTACCAGGGGAAGCAATGATGCCTTTTCCTCCCACTTCGCCTTATTGATCCACATTGTATTCTTCCCCTATTTACTATACAGTGTTACGTTTTTGTGTCTGAGAGGAAAAACAGTGTTGTTAAAAAAAAATCTGAAGTGGAAGAAAGTTCACAGAACCTGAAGCTCCAAGCGTAGAGTGGCCTTGTAGCTAGAAAGGCAGCCTATAAACAAACAAACAAACAAACAAACAAACACATGTTTACTCATCGTCTGCATCTCAGGCAGTTTCGGACTCCACTTCCTGGACCTTCTGCTGTGAATTAGCCAAAGTTGCTCCTTCCAAACTAAGGTGGGGATCAGAACCAGATCTATCATTTCAGTTTTGCTCTTCCCCAGATTTTGTGATACAGTTCTCAGCTAAAAACAAGACGACCCAAGCATGCTCACTCCTGAGTCTATATTTCGTGTGGAAGATGTTCAACACAGTATTTTTAAGCGTAAGCTGACATTATGGGTTTTCATGAAGAGTTTTAAACATGCTATCCCATAATGTAAAAACAGTGTGGGAAGCAGCTATGAATGAACATGGATTGCGTTCACAGAAGTCAGGATAGGCTGATGTGTCCATTTGTTCTGTGCACATTTCTGGCACCAGATATAATACATTTGCAAATTTTCCCCCATATTTTGTAACACAAGATTATGCTACACAAATATGCAGCTTGCAGCTTTGAGCCACTTGAAATTTTATTCCAAGCAAAGCTTGGAATCAGTGTATTAACATTAAATGCAAGAATGCTGGTATCCAAGAAATGAATCTGCTCTAGGTTTTAGTACAAACACAGAGGAGTAGTCCAAGGAACAGAATGTAGTTTGAGGAGATCGTTCATCAGCGATCGACCCTACAAATGTTGGGACTGAAATCCAGAGCGCCACTGACACTGGGACTACCTGTCTCCGCTGCCCAGCTCTACACAGTTGTTCCAAGGGAGATCAGGGCACAGCTTGTTTGCTTGAGAGCAAAAACAAAAACAAGACAAGACAAAACAAAATGAAAAGAAAAGAAAATATGATTATCAAGATTTCACTATACAGTATATTTGTACCTAGTAGTGGAACAGCATCTCTGAATTAACACTCTCTGTGGTTTATTGTAAGTTTTCAAAATAGCACAACAAAGAAAGATGGTTCTGTCTTTTCAGAGGTGGGCCTGCAGAAGGAGAAGGAGTAGCAAGCCAAGACATCTAGAAGTTGAGTGTAGACAGTCTACAGATTAAAAAAAAACAGGATCTGTGAGGAAATGTCAGCGACCAGCTGTGCAGACAGCATGATTTTCCTGTTGTGGTGGTTTTGATGGCATGTGTGAAGCAGCATAAACCCCTGGAGATCACTCTCTTGATAGCACCAGCAGGATTGAAAAGGAAACAAGTGGGTGTTACCTGCGACTCGGTAAGGATGATGAAGAGGGAGGAGGAACATCTCTTCTGCAGAACAGGAAAAAGGCTGAGATGGCTTAAGTCAGGTTAACAGAGAGTACCCACCTCCTCTGATCTCAGCAGCTTCCCCATCTCTACAGTATGAGAAGGATAAAAAGAGAACCTAGTGGAAGGATTGTGGGTCATTTTTTGTTACAGTTACCTTGCACCAGGTGAATGCAAGGCTTCCCACTGGGGCATTGTGTTGAACTAACAAATGGCCTCCATTAGACTGGATCAGTAGAGCAGGGGTTCCCAAACTTGGAGTCCCCAGATGTTCTTGGACTGAAACTTGAGGACATTTAGATGAAGGATCGGATGGCAGTGAAGAGGGCTGCACTTAATCAGTTGACCGGCCGCTATGTTCGTGCGATCAGGGACGCTAGAACAGCTCATGTCTCCCTGAGAATTGGCAAGGCCTCAAACCGCCAGGCGGAGTTGTTCCGGGTGGTTCGAGACCTCTCCAATCCCGGTCAGCTGAGGCCTCCTCCTAGTGTGTTCACTAGTGAGAAATTCACAGCCTATTTTAGATCCAAAATTGAGGCCATCTGTTCCAATCTGCCCCCCGGTTGCTCTAGTTCATCCTCTGATGTCCCTGGGGCCTCACACACACACACACACACACACACACACACACAAACACACACACACACACACACACACACACGGTCTCCTCGCCTGGTTGAGTTTGGGCCGGTGTCACCAGGAGAGGCCTCCAGGGCTATGGCTTATTGCCGGCCGGCGGCCACTCCTTTCGACCCTTGCCCAGCTTGGCTTGTTAAATCCGCCAGAGGGAACATGCCGGAGTGGGTCTCAGCTATTGCCACGGCCTCCTTCAGGGAGGGAATCTTCCCTTCCCATTTGAAGGAGACCATGGTGAAGCCCACATTGAAAAAGCCCAGCTTGGCGTTGGATGAGTTAACCAACTACCGTCCAATTGCCATTGTTCCCTTCCTGGGCAAGGTTGTTGAGAGGATGGCTGCTGTCCGGCTTCAGACATACCTCAAGGAAAATCATATCCTGGATCCCTTCCAGTCTGGGTTCAGGCCACTTCGGGGGACCGAGACTGCCCGGGTCGCTCTTCAGGATGACCTCCTCAGGGAGGCCGACAGGGGGTGTTCCTCCCTGTTGGTACTCCTTGATCTGTCAGCCGTCTTTGATACCGTCAACCACAATAACCTGCTGGTCCGGCTTGCTGAGGCTGGAATTGGGGGCCTTGCTTTGAGCTGGCTCCATTCCTTTCTCAGCGGCCGGTCTCACCAGGTTGAGCTGGGTGATGACTTGTCGGCCCCCTGGACTCTCCCTTGCGGGGTGCCCCAGGGGTCGGCAATCTCACCCATGCTGTTCACCGTTTATATGAGGCTGCTGGCGGAGGTCATCAGGAGATTTGGAGTTTGCTGCCATCATTACGCTGATGACATGCAACTCTATCTCTCATTTTCTTCCTCTGCAGAGGAGGCAGTTCGCTCCCTCGACCTGTGCCTGTAGGCAGTCCTGGAATGGACCAGGATTAACCGACTCAAACTGAATCAGGAGAAGACGGAGGTTCTGTTCTTCAGGGTGCCCTCGTCTGGGGACAGTGGCCCCCTCCCTAGACTGGGGGGGTTCTCCCTGGAAGCCCAGGTGACGGCGGTCTCCAGGGCCGCTTTTTTCCACCTCCACAGGATCGCCCAGATCCGACCGTACCTCGATAAGTCCTCCCTGAGGACAGTTGTGCAGGCCCTCATGATTTTGAGGATCGACTATTGCAATGTCCTCTACGTGGGGTTGCCCTTGACCCTCGTCCGGAGGCTCCAGCGGGTGCAGAATGCGGCGGCCAGACTGGTGGTGGATGCTCGTAGATTCGAGCGCATCACCCCAGTTCTGGCCCACCTGCATTGGCTACCCGTTGTCCACCAGATACGGTTCAAGGTCCTGGTTTTGATTTTCAAAACCCTCCACGGCTTGAGACCAGAGTATCTGTCGGAGCGTATCTCTAGAGATTAACTGGGACCAGGCCCATGAGAATGCCACAGGCGCGCTCACTGAGGGTGGCCACACCTAGGGAGGCGCGGAAATCGCTCACGTGTAACCGCTCCTTCTCTGTGGTGGGCCCCACGTTGTGGAACCATCTCCCCAGTGAGCTGCACCTAGCACTGTCCCTGCCCGCCTTTAAAAGAGCTTTGAAAATCTACCTTTTTAAGGAGGCTTTTGGCGACCTTTTTACCTAATTTTTTTTTGCCGCCCGCCTCATCCTTTCTGAAGGATATTTTATTAGATTTTTTGTTTCTTTTTTATTTCTTGGTTTCTTTATTGTAATTTGGAATTTGTTAGCCGCTCAGAGTTCCGTTCCGGAAGATGAGCGGGATATAAGTACAACTAATAAATAATAATAAATAAATAACTTCCAGAAGCCTTCATCATTAGCTGGGGTGACCAGGATTTCTGGGAGCTTGTAGTCCAAGAACATCTGGGGACCCAAGTTTGAAAAGCACTGGACTGGACAATTACCAAGGTCTTCTGAAGTTTATGGACAAAGCCGATGGTGAGGGTGCTAAATGGTGATCAAGGGGGGAAACAGCTAAAATAATTGCTCCAGAATCTCTTTACCTACCAATCACCATCATTGATTCACTAGCTGAATCTCATCCTTCCCATTATAGACCAACAAATCAAATGAATTCCACAGAGAACTACTTTTCTACTGTGGCTATCTGGAGATGCCATAAAGGTCTGGTTTCTTATCAACTGGGGGCGCTTTTACACAACCCCTAAGATCTGCTGGCAACTTAAATTTGGACCAGAGATCTTGGGGGTTTATCGCTCTTCCTGTGTTCCCACCCCTCCGCACTCCCTTGCTCCTGTCTGCGTGACGGGAGGGAGAAAAAAAGGGAGAAAAGAATGCAGGCTCACCTCCACTCTGCCTTCAGGAGCTGCCCTGGGAAGCATTCCAGTCTCTTCCAGTCTCTTAAAGGGGCAGGGGCCAAAAAACAAAAACAAACACAAGGCGAGGAGAGCCCAGCACTCACTGCTTTACATCCGCATCAGAAATTTTTCACCTTCGGAGACCAGGTACTTGGAAAATGCGCGGGGACGCGCTTAGGTGGGCGTGGTCGTACTTAATTTTTTTAAAAATCTGGAGCTGGTGGGAAAATAATTTTAAGCTCCGGATCTGTGAGCCCTTTGCCTCGGATTTTAGGGGTCGTGTAAAAGCGCCCTGAAGCAAAACATTGATGTGATGGCCACTTAAAAAAAGATTTCTCCTACAGCTTTCCTCCAAGTAAAAGGAATGCCAGCTTGCTCCCACCTCTCTGCATATTATTTCCTCTTGGGGCGGGGCCTTGTTAGTACTGGACCTGGACTGTGCTTGGTTATCAAGTTGTAGAGCAAGACTGTGGAAACAGTGGCTCTCTGGAGGTTACTCAACATCAGCTCCCACTGGGCTTGACCAGGCAGGTCAGTTCTGAAGCATCTCAGCCAGACCAGGCCATCAATATCTCTAGATGGCAGGTTGTCTCCTCACCCCTGTTGTGGTGCTTAGATAGGAGATCAGTTCTTTCCCAGACTTACGATTTAAACTACAAGTACATGTTAGAGAATGTACATAATTAGAAGACGGAAGTCCTTAAGTGCTAAAAGAAATCAGGTTACCACAAGATAAACTTCCCACACTTTCTGGAGTCTGCAGATCTACATGCTTTGTTTTGGGAGTCGTTGTCAGGAGCAAAGATGCATAATTTCTGGAGATTTGGGGGGGGGAATGGGAGAAAAACAGAATAATGGGGAGGAGTGGTTATTGACATTTCCCCCCGAAGTTTCCAGAAATTTTACATCTCTGGTCAGGATAGGAGCACAGGCTCTGTCTGTAAGTACAATTGCTCAGTCACAAAAGGATGGCTGACTCACATTTTTAGAACACTAAAAAAATCAGGTTCTAATGCTACCTATAATGTCTTATTTGACAGAAGGCTACAGTCTGAAGATATGTGCATCTAAGTAGGTATGCATGCGATCTATACCACATCCTTTACAATTTACATGCATGAAAAAAAGATGGAGGTGCTAAGGTTGCAGCCGAGCGGTACAAACGTGATTTTACAAGTGCAATAAATGCTTAATCATCTATCTGAAGTCACATTTCCTCTTAGATGGGCTTCTTGTTTGACACTTTAAAGCTTCTGACCCTGTTTTTGTCAACCTCAACAATGTGTTTCCCCCTCATTTCATTTTTGAGAATGGCTGAAAGCAATATGTAGTGGTACAAGCAGTGTCCCACTGCTTAACCTAAAAACCACATGTGAATTCCGTCTCGTTCAACCACTCTGCAGGATCCCCAGTACCCTGAACAAGGTTCCTAGGTAGCTTTGGTCTTTTCTGGCGTAGGAGAGTTACAACTGTGTTGGTCTCTGCAGTTCAGATGAGATCAGCAGTGTTGCCTTAGTAGCAAAGCCGCAGCTAACCTGTGGATTCAGCATCTGAAACATTAGAATGGTTAACCAAGCACACTTCCTCCTTTAGAAAGAAATCACACCCACTTTTCTTATTCTAAGAAAATAAGAACATTTGTGTTTCCTAAGAAATGCATTGGGATTGCATTTGTTGCTGCCAGAGGTAGAGATATACTCTGGGCCGACTGCCATTCATCCGTAGAGATGGGCACAAATAGAAAAAATGGAGTCTTGTTTGTCGTTTGTCGTTTAAAGGTCCATTTCGGTTCGTTTCCGTTGTTCGTGAAATTTTTCAAAAAAAATCATTTTCGTTTCGTTACCGTTTCATTACCATTTATTCCCATTTTTAATGATTTTTTTTAAGCATTTAAAGCCGCCCACTTCATTGCAGTAACGGAAACAAAACGCATGACCAAAATCCCCGTGTTTCTGTTCATTTCGTTTCATTTTAGCGACAAATTTCGTTTGTTGTTTCGTTGTATAACGAAACAAAAAACGAACAACAGAAACAAAAAATTGTTTGTTCCGTGCCCATCTCTATTCATCCGTATCTGTTCTGCCTGGGTGATTTGTGTAACTGCAAACACTCAGAAGACTTATTTTTCTCTCTCTGCTAATATCTCTAGTTAGAGATTAAAACTCCAACACCCCCCCCTTTTGAAGATGGGGACAACATTAGCCCTCCTCCAATCGATAGGGACTTCTTCTGTTCTCCAGGACTTCTCAAAGATTATTGCCAATGGTTCTGAAATTACTTCTGCCAGTTCTTTTAATATCTTTGGGTGTAATTCATCTGGCCCAGGAGACTTAAATTCATGTAATGTTTCTAGGTGTTTGTGTACTGCCTCTCTACCTATTCTATGTTGCAATTCCCATCCTACCACATCTACTCTTTGTCCCAGCAGATCTCTTTTTTTCCTTTTTCGAGAAAACTGAAGCAAAGAAGGTGTTGAGTAGTTCTGCCTTTTCCTTGTCTCCTGTTAGTAACTGGTTATCATCACCACACAGAGAGCCTATCATTTCCTTATTTTTCCTTTTGCTGTGGACATAACTAAAGAAACACTTTTTGCTATCTTTAATCTCTCTGGCAAGTCTAAGTTCATTTTGTGCTTTAGCTTTTTTTTAACCATCCTCCTGCATATATTAGCTGCTTGCTTATATTCCTCTTTGGTGCATTCCCCATTTTTCCATTTCTTGTACAGTAATCCCCAACCACATAACGGTTCCTTTAATGCGGTTTCAGTATATCACAGGTTTTTATTTGTAGAGAAGGGACCAGCCCAACAGAATGAGTAAGTGCAAGTAGGGGGAGGAGTTGCACAGCGCAGCTTTCCCCCTCTCAGCACTGCGGAAACCTACCTAGCGGGACTGGGTACAGTAAGTGCAGGTGCGCAGGTGGAGAAATCCACACCTGGCGGCCAGGTGCCAGCCACCCCATCCCAGAGGCTGGATGGGCTGCAGAGAGCGGAGGGGAGATGCAGTGACAGCTTTGCTGCTTCCTTCCAGTGGACTTCTCGGGATCCCTGGACTTGGTGATACAACGTCCTGGTGGCTTTTCCACAAACACACACACCACACACCACAAGGTCTCCAGTGTACATGTGGGGCAGAGGTGGTAGCGGTGGCAGCAAGCCTCCCTTGGTTTCTAGAGGTGATCTCACCAGCCTTGCTGGGCCAGGGCGGAAGCAAGCACTCGGCACACCAAGTCTACGGTCGAGGGGAAAAGTGGAGTCGTCCCTGGGCGCTTGGCTCCTGCCTCGTCCTTCCACCCAGCAAGGCTGGTGAGGTCGTCTCTAGAAACCATGGGAGGATTGCTGCCACCACCTCTGCCTCACACGAACGCCTGGGAGCTTGGAGTGTATATGCACGTGTGTGTGTGTGCGTGCGTGCGTGTGTGTGTGTGTGTGTGTGTGTGTGTGTGTGTGTGTGTGAAAGAAAGCCCACTATTCCCAGGCTTAGGCACGGAGGATTTGGTGGAGACAGAAGGAAGGGGGGGATCTCCCATGGAGGATCTGGAAGTGTGTTTGTGTCTGCGTGTCTGTGTCTCTCTCTCTCTGTGTGTGTGTGTTCGCCCACCAAGTCTAGGGAACCTGGGAAAGCTGGGTGGAAAAAAGCAGCAGAGCGGCTGCTGGGCACTCACCATCTGTCTCGTCCTTCCAGGCTTAGGCACAAGGAGGGTCTGGTGAAGAGAGGAGGAGTGGGTGGTTTTTCACACAAGGAGATTCCTTCTCTCTCTGCCAATCCTCCGTGCCTAAGCCTGGGAAGAGTGGGGTGTCTTTCACACACACACACACACACACACACACACAGAGTCCTGCAGATTGGGTCCCCATCCCTGCCTACCACTTGTTGCTACCACTTGTTAGCAACCAACTGAACAGATCAACAGCTTGTGGCTTGCCCCGCCACTTGTTGCTTGCCCCACCAGTGCTAGCCAATATCTCATCCACACTACCCAATCAATCTCCATGGTTATGGAGAGCGAAGCAGTGGGTACATCAAGGCAAGAAGACTTCGCCATCAAGAGAGCAGAGATGTCCAGTCTCCATGGAGCTACAACGTGTGATGCAACCCAGGATCAGGGAACCTCCAGCCCTCCCACTACTTCAGATCAAGTGAAGGATGTTCACTCCATCCTTCCTTGAGGTCCCTGAGGTCTCTTCCAACTCTATGGTTCTATGATTCCCACTGAGGCTCGGGACTGTTGGAGTTTTATTTGCAACCTCGCGTGCTATTTCTGGTTTGAGTGACTTTTCCAAGCCAGGATGATTGCTTTCTATGAGAGCCCTGCTACTCCCCTGAGTTTTCTTTCCCACTCTTTCTTCAGCTGGTAGCAGTTGTTCATTTGCTGTTGATCTGTTCAGTTGGTTGCTAAGTAAATGTGCACTATAGAGAAAAGCATGCACAAGTCTGAGATTTCAACCAACTGTAAGTAAAGAAATGTTCTTTATTCTTTCTCTTACAAGCATCCACAGCATAGCTAAACAAAAATTTACCAGAAATTTAATATTCTCTAACAGTACCTAGCAGGCCATGCAGAAGGAATGGAAGAAAATGAGATCAGACAGGGGCAGAAACAGGAGCAGTTGAGGCCTGCATCATCTTCCAGCAAGCCAGGACAATCCTTACGTTATTTTAATTTCCGTAAATACAGAGGTTGGTTTATGTCTCAATCAATAATGTTAGTTGAGAGGCCTCTTGCGTGTAGTACTCTTTTGTGATCTGGTGATCTGGTGGGAGATCTCCTGGAAAGCATCAGGAGGGCCAATCTTTTCCCCAACCCAGAGTAGCAGTAGTATTTTTTTATTTATATTAACATTTCATAATGGGGTTCTCTAACTCAGGATAGGTGAGTTTTACTCTCAGAGTCCATGCAATATTTGGCCCTTATCAAAGTCTCTCAGATCTTTTTGCTTGCCCATACTTGCTTCCGACACATGAAATTCAAGAACTGACTGTTCACTTGCTGCCTAATATATTCCATTCCTTGACAGGTGCCATTGTAAAAATATAATCAATGTTATTCACTTCTTCTTTTTTGTAATGTTGGAGCTGATCAGTGTATTTTGCTTGTTCAGTATGTCCAGTGATTTGTTCTTTGACACATGATTCCGATATAATAAACCAATCTCAGAGCCTTTGCTACAAAGCCGTGTGTGTGTGTGTGTGTGTGTGTGTGCGTGTGTGTGTGTGTGTGTGTGTGTGTGTGTAAACAAAACCAAACATTAAACTTGCCACTGCCAAATCCCACGTTCAGCCCAATAATGCAAGGCTTTGGTGAGCACGAGGTGAAGACCGCCATTTAGACGTCATCAAAGGTTATGTGGGGCTCGCAATTAATGTTCTGTCTTAGACCAGTGGTTCTCAACCGGTGGGTCCCCAGATGTTCCTGGACTGCAACTCCCAGAAATCTAGTGGAGGCTTCTGTGGGTTGCAGTCCAGGAACATCTGGGGACCCACAGGTTGAGGACCACTGACCTAGAGCGAAGAGACATTGCAGAATCCAGAAACAAGTAGCAACTCTTTCCTTTTAACTTCCTCTTTTGTATGTACAATATGTGTGACGGAGAAAGCCAATGGAGTGGAGTGGAGTGTACAGAATGGATCAGGACTCAGAGGTGCTGTGTTCAAATCCCTGCTCAGTCATGGAGTCTCTTGGGAGGTGTCAATGGTAAACCATCTCACCTACCTCAAAAACCCAATTCGGGTGACCATAAATCCACCGTGACTTGATAGCACGCAACAAAATGGGTAACTTTTAGCTCAGTTGAAACCACTGCCACTGCCTAAATTGTATGGCTTGAGCATTGCACTCTCTAACATTAAAGAAGGCATTTGACAAGTCCTGTTAACAGTGATCTCCAAAGGAAGCAAGCCGCATGGCTCCGGCATCACCCACATGGCTACTGTAAATGTCTTGACTGAGATATGGTGCCGCTGATAACAGATGCCGAAGGCACAGGCTGAATGAGGAGAGAGGCCTTGCTTGAACTAGGAGGTCTTCTACCCACCCTTTTAGGACATCCGTCATTCTGAGGTAATAATAAGCTGTGTTATCAAGCCTCCATGATGAGGGGCAGGCCATAAAATGTGATTTAAGTGAGCCAGGCCTTTCAGGGACACCCTGTAGGGCAACGGGGATGGGGGGAAACAGTTCAGGCAGAGTAACGGGCTAGGATTTACATCTGCCGCCAAAATAACAGATACAATTGTTGGAAATGAAGAGTCGTTGCTGTTAAAAGTTGTTGCTTCCCTCGGCACACTATGAAAAATGATAAAAACCCTTTTTTAAAACACAAAGGCCATGGCCAAAACAAGGCTAAGAAACAATGGTTGGAGCCCTGTTTGTGCCACTCTGGTGAGTACAGCTGATGACACCATCAGCCACTTGTGTGTGTGTGTGTGTGTGTGTTTTAAAGACAAAATCTCCAATTCCCCTTCCTTTAAGGTCCCAAGGCTCTCCTTTTCACCAGTTAGAAGATTTGGCACATTGAATAATGAAATATATGCCATCCTGCCGCAGAAGCACTACCAAGAACAAGGCGGGTGGGTAACATGTGTGGCCCTCCAACTGCATCTCCCCTTTCACCTCACTAGGAGAGCTAATGGTGGGTTTCCGTTCAACGAGATTTCAAAGGTCAATAGGTTTCTTGCGTAGAGATGGGCACGACTCAGTTTGTCCTGGAGTGAGAAAATTCAGATGCGAACATAAGAAGAGCCATGCTGGATCAGGCCAAAGTTGAATAAGGCTGCAGTTATTGCCCAGACCAGGCGCTACAGTCGGGCGATCAGGGAGGCTAAAACATCTTATGACTCCCTGAGAATTAGTGAGGCCTCGAACCGTCAAGCAGAATTGTTCCACATGGTTCGCGACCTCACTAATCCTGGTCTGGTAAGGCCTCCTCCTACTGATTTCAATAGTGAGACTTTTGCAGCCTTTTTTAGATCCAAAGTAGAGGCCATCCGGATCGGATTCGATTCCTGTTGCTCTAGTCTACTCTCGGCACCCCCTGACGCTGCACCCCCTCAGTCTCCTCGCATGATTGAGTTTGGGCCTGTTTCCTCGCTTGAGGCCTCCAGGGCTATTGCCCATTGCCAGCCCGCATCCACCTCCTCTGACCCTTGCCCATCCTGGCTTATGAAAGCTGTTGGTGGGAGCATGTCCGAATGGGCTTCTATCATCGCCACAGCCTCCTTCAAGGAAGGGATCTTTCCCTCTCGCCATTCTGAAAAAAAAAAGGCATGGCATCGGGCGAATTGGCCAGCTACCGCCCGATTGCAAATGTCCCCTTTATGGGCAAGGTAATTAAGAGGGTGGACACGATCCAGCTTCAAACATATCTGGAGAGAGAACGGGCCCTTGACCCATTCCAGTCTGGGTTCAGGCCGGGTTGGGGGACTGAGACAGTCTTGGTTGCTCTGCAAGATGACCTCCTCCGCGGGGCTGACAGGGGTTGCTCTACCCTGTTGGTCCTTCTGGACTTGTCAGCGGCCTTTGATACCGTCGACCACGGTATCCTGCTGGGTCGGCTCTCCGAGATCGGGATCAGAGACACTGTCCACAGTTGGTTCCGGTCCTTCTTGGAGGGCCATCCCCAGCGGGTACAGCATGGGGGGGGGAGTTGTCTGCTCCTTGGATACTCCCTTGTGGGGTTCCACAGGGGTCGTCCCTCTCCCCCATGCTGTTCAACATCTATGTACGGCCGTTGGCAGAGGTCATAAGGAGATTTGGGGTCTGCTGTCATCAGTACGCTGATGACACGCAGCTCTATCTCTCCTTTTCCACCACTGCATATGAGGCTGTCCAGACCCTCGACCAGTGCCTGGGTGCAGTCATGGAATGGACCAGGGCCAACAGACTCAAACTCAACCCAGAGAAAACTGAGGTTATGTTCTTTGGGACTTCCCCCTCTGGTTATGGAGGCCCTTTTCCCACCTTGGAGGGTGTTTCCCTCCATCCTTCGGACAGTGTCCGGAATCTGGGCGTAGTCCTGGACCCGGTGCTCACTATGGAAGTCCAGGTGGCCGCTGTGTCCAGGACTGCCTTTTCCCATCTTCGTCGCATAGCCCAGATTCGTCCCTACCTAGATGGGGACTCCCTCAGGACAGTTGTGCATGTGCTGGTGATCTCGAGACTAGACTATTGCAACACGCTCTACATGGGGTTGCCCTTGACTCTCCTTCGGCGACTGCAGCAGGTACAAAATGCGGTGGCCAGGCTGGTGGCAGGTGTGCGCCGGTTCGACCACATCACCCCAGTCCTGGCTCGTCTGCATTGGTTGCCCGTTGCGTCTCGAATCAGATTCAAGGTCTTGGTTTTAATTTACAAAACCCTCCATGGCCTGAGACCTGACTACCTGGCAGAGCAGATCGACCAGCGGTCAACATCGGCCCGACTGAACAAGTTGTCGCAGGCGCACATGCTGCGGGTGGCCACGCCCAGAGAGGCTTGGAAGACTTCCACCCGTATCCGAACCTTCTCTGTGGCTGGCCCTACTCTGTGGAACCATCTCCCCAGTGAAGTGCGCCTTGCAGAGTCCCTGCCAGCCTTTCGGAAGGCATTAAAAACTCTACTTTTCCGAGAGGCATTTGGTGACTAGTAATTTTCTCTCTCTCTCTCTCTCTTTACCCGCCATCTGTTAATTGTTTTTTTATTTGTCCTGTTAGATTATTCCTTTTTTAAATTGTTTTATTTGTTGTTTGATTCTGTTTATATTCCTTTTGATGTAAACCACCCGGAGTTCCCCCGGGAAGACGGGTGGTATATAAGCTCAATAAATAAATAAATAAATAAATAAATAAATAAATAAATAAATAAAGGCCCATCTAGTCCAGCTTCCTGTATCTCACAGTGGCCCCACCAGATGCCTCTGGGAGCGCACAAGACTAGATATCTGTCTCCTGATACCACTGCCCTGCATCTGGCCCTTGAAGTACCCCGATTTTAAGCCGGGAGATGACACATCTCCATCATGGTTTGTAACCTGTGATGGACATTTCCTCCAGGAATCTGTCCAATCCCCTTTTGAAGGCACCCAGGCCAGATGCCATCACCACATCCTGTGGCAGACTAACAACGTGCTGGGAGATTAACAGTGCTGGGAGACTAACAAACAACGTGCTGCATGAAAAAATATTTTCTTTTGTCTGTTCTTAGTCTCACATCCCTCAGTTTTTGTGGATGTCCCCTAGGTCTGGTATTCTGTGAGAGGGAGAAGAGCTTCCCTCTATCCACTTTACTCATGTCCTGCATTATTTTGTATGTCTCAATTAGAGATGGGCACGACTCAGCGAAATTTTCATTTTCGTTCATATCTCTCCCCTTCTTCCCCTTGGCTGGCTGCCCCACCAACCTGCTTCTGCACACCGGCTGGGTCATTCCCCCTGGGCTGGCTGCCCAGTCTAGGTGGGAGCTCAGGCTTCCCTATCTGGCCTCCTCCTTTCCCAGCCACAGATTGCCCACACACACTGTCCATCTGAGTGGCCAGCCTCTGGAGGAGGTGGAAAAGAGGGGAAACAATAATGGTTATGACTACCACTTGGGTACTAAAAAAGAGAAATTGTGAGCTGGTTCTAGTTTAGTAAAGGTACCTTGTGTCTTAGCATAGGAAATTGCACTTGAGTAGGCTCAGTGAATCACTGAGGATTTAGTAAACCATAAGCTCCTCCATAATCACTGATTCAAACTGCGACTTACGATGCTGAAGCAAGTGACAACCAGAGTCGGCTCAAGGGATTCAGTGAAACTGGCGGAGGGATTGGCTCACTAAATCCCACTCCTTCACTGGACCTGCTCTAGCACAATTCACAAGACCAAGCAACCAGATTTTGCTCTTGTCTATAAAGCTGGAGCCACTTTGCAAAGAGGGACGTTTCTGCAGGCAAAGGCAGCCTTTTGCCTTAAAAAGCCAACAAATATTTATGACCAGATGGAAGTGGCAGGTCAAACCATACCAATCTGGGTTTGTCATAATCGGTCGAGCACAGGAATAAAATCATTCTCACTTTAAATATGAAACTTTCCTTTGTTACAGCTGCAGAACTATTTCCAAGGCACCATCCCCATTTCTAAACCATGCTTGATGCCAAGAAACCAAGTGCTTCCTCGCCAAGAAACCAAGTGCTTCCTTGCCAAGAAACCAAGTGCTTCCTTCTGTTATCTGTTATGCATTTCCTCAGGAGCCAAGGACAATTGGAGCATTATAGAATTAATCTACAATTAATTACAGTAATCCCTTGTCTCAGCCTGTATTTCTTTTTCTTTTTCTTCTCTCCCCCCCCCCAACTTTTTTTGTCTGCTTCATCATCTATGACTTTGCTCCAAGCTTTGATGAAAGCTTGTCAACCTCCAGAGACTTCCCATATAGTTATACATCCCACTCTTCCATCATATCCTTGGCAGGTAGACTGTTATAGCAGTCACTGGAATTTGTTCATGGGGGTTGGGGGCAGAACTGATACTCTATGCAGTTACAAGGCAAATACTTTATTTAAAAACACCATGTTCTTCTTTGCAAGGGCGGGACTCCTAAGCATGGTGTTTCTTCTCTCCTGTTTTAGACCCTAAATATAGGTGTGTGTCTTCCCCCCCCCACTCTTGACATGAAAGCCAACAGACCTTTACCTCTACCCTTTTCATGGCAGTTTTTCCCAGAGTTTGAGTGCAATTTATATACATGATACTAGGGCGGTTACTTCACATCCGTTTTGTCTCTGTTAGTGTTGCACTTAGGACTGGTACAAAAAACTGTTACTTCACATCCATCGTGCATCTACTAAAATTTGTCTCGACCATGCCCCCGGAGCGGCTGCTAAGTCCAACAATCCTGTACCTGGTGCTGGGGGAGGGTTTTCCCTTGTCATTCTTTGTTCCCGCTTTCTATTCTGAGGCGAGACACTGTGTAGTAACGACTGCCACGCAACAAAACATTCATTTCTCTTAGAAAACTGTGTCTGTTTTTGTTTTGTTTTTTACTTTTCAGAAGTGAAATATCGAAAAAGAATTTTTAAGCCTCCCCCCCCCAAAGGGAAACAAGAAGCTAGACAAATTCAGTGTTTGTCACGGTACAAGACCGTGAGGTAACAATTGTCACGAGACAAGTTATCACGACCATGGGAGCACGGAAACAGGGACAAAACCACGTGATTGCGACCAACGCTGTCATGGTACAAAACTAGTTGTGGAACAAAGAAGGAGTAACTGCCAAATTGAAAAACAAACAGGAAAGATCTACAATGGAGAGGGCACCAGGGTTTGCTTAAAACAGAGAATCGGGTTAGGGGACTACATTTACTATCTAATGTCAAATTTTCTTCTTTTGTACCATGAGTCTGAAACCTCACAATTTTTTTCTTTTTTCTTTTTTCTTTTTTCTCTTTCTCTTTCTCTTTCTCTTTCTCTTTTTTCTTTTTTGCCCTTCCTGGTACTAAGAACTCAAAGATCTGCCCTTTCCTCTTGAAAGCAGCCACAGAGAGCCAAAAAGGTAGAACGTCAGTCAGTTCTTGCTCTGTAGAGTGCAGGTCATGGGCGTGACCCAGGACTCATGGTTCCCACGAGCGGTATGCAGTGTAATTCCTTGCTGGAACAGCTGGTGGGTGTTTTTTCCTTGCACCATTCAAATGCCAGGGTGTCATGTTGAAATAGTCATTCCGGGCGATCTTTCTCTTCTTACTTTTCACCTACATGGAAAATAAGCGGGGAGAAAATCGCCGTATGAAAAACAGAATCGATGTGCTCATCCGTAAGAGTAGTAACACAACCAGCACCTTCTCCATCCTCTCTGCATATTTCAGTGGCCCTGCAAAGGAGAAGCATGTTCATTTCTGTTAAGGAAATGCATGGCCCCTTGATTCAGGCACACTTTCCCATAAGGGGAGCACCTGAGCTCCGACTCCTTGCCACAATTCCCAAAGCAATGGATGGAAGCAGATGAGCAAACTGCTGGCACATCAGGTTTCCACCCTTATGGAAGTAATTATATAAAGGGGATTTTTTTTCTCTCTCTCCATCACCCTTGTGAGAATACATACAAGGGGTATTGGGAACTCACACACAACCTCACCAGAGAATTGTGCAAGTCAACACTGTTTCCTTCAAGTGCTGGAGTAGCTGCCAGGAAGTGACATCTTTTGCAGAGAGTGTTAAATGCCCGTGTCTCCAGCTAGGCAAACAAGGAATGTTGTGACTATGATTTAATTCAGAAAAGTATATTTACAAATGATTAATCATCCTTTCAATAACATTGGCTGAAATCCTGTTGCTTTATTATGCACGCAGAAGGAAAAGCACATAACATGAAGTCTCTTCTACTGGCAATTAATGAGTCACCTTTGGAATTCCAGGGGCACACACTGGCTTCACTCACACTCAAGAATCCCAGCAGAGACTTGTCAATTGTCAGCTACAACGTACAGAATATGCCATTTACTTACCACATTTGTAACCAAGCAATAGAATTTCAGACAGTACGGAGTTTACCAAAGGTTCTGTCTTAAAAAAAATTATCTTACCAATCCAGATGCTAAAATAATTTGGATGTTACTGTACTGTACTGGCACAACATCCCAAATGAGAAGGTTTCTGTTTCCATGCTCAAGGGATAGCCTCCCTTGCAGAGGGAAGTCCTTTTGGTCTTAATGAAGCAGAGGGTTAGATGATTCATTTAGCCTTTTGTGTCCCCAACCAGGAAATTCATCTACATCACAATGCAGGGCTTGTCCAAAACGTTTTGCATATTAACTTGTACTGTTTACCACTATCCTCACACTGCACCATATTTTATTATTTTTACTTTATTCTGAATGTGTTTGCCATGGCATGTTACTTAGGCATATGGCCGAAACACTTGACAAGTGTGCCTCTTTGGCACCACCCTGCCTGTGCCTCCTGCCTGCAGCTCATAACAATATAACAATGGGGCTGGGTGAGAGTTAACAATTGGACGCCTTTCCTGATAACCAGAATAGGCTGGCCAAGGTAGCAACCATCTAACCCTGCCTAACAGCAGGGCCGGCCCTGTCAATCTGCAGCTTCCTAAGGGAGAATAGAAGATTAAAGCTGTTGTTGAGCAAGAACACTCTTTAATTCAATGTTAAAACAGAACACTTGCCAAAGGATCTAGGATTGTAGTGACAGACCAGGGGCTATCCATCCAGTGAACTCTACAGAGTCAGTTTCCTCACAAGGAAACCAAGCTGGAGGTCGCCTGGCTCTCCTGCAATATTTATTTGCATTTTCCCAGTCTTGTTTATTTTATCTTTGAAGGTACAAGCTAAAGGAGGATGCAAGCAGCCAAAACAACAACTGCAGCATGGATATGAAGGTTTTTAAAAAGGGAAAGGTTCCCTCTGACAGCTAAGTCTAGTTGCTTATGGCTCTAGAGGCTGCTGCTCATTAGAGGTGGGCACGAAACAGAAAACCAATGGTTCTGTCCATTCTGTTTCAGGGGGTCCTCACTTTGTTTTGTTTCGATTCACACGAATTTTTAAAACGAAAATTTGTACAAACCAAAACAAAACAAACTGGTTTGGCTTACCTGGATGGTGGCGCTGGCACCGGAAGTCCCTGGCAGCAGCCGCGCTGGATGGCAGGAGGCCTCGTCAGGCAGCGGTAGGCTTTACTGCCACATCCGGAGCCTGGCAGTGGCTGCACCGGGCAGTGGTGGACCGCACCGCCGCTGCCTCCAGAGATCTGGCAGCTCCTCACCACTGCCTTCAGAGCTCCCTGACCTGGACGCCAGGTAAGAGATGCCAGTGGGGTGGGGAAAACGAAAAATGAATGGAACAAAATGAAAATTTCCATTTCGTTTCGTTTCATTTTTCTTAGAGGGAGCTGTTCGTTATTCATTTCGTTACCTAACGAAATGAATAACGAATAACAAAATGAATTTTTTATTCATTTCGTGCCCATCTCTACTGCTCATCTCCATTTGTAAGCCAGCATGACTACATGTGCAAGCTTTTGAACTGCTAGGTTGGCAGGAGCTGGGACAAGCAACGGGAGCTCACCCACATTGTGCAGATTCGAACTCCCAACCTTTCATTGAACAAGCCCAGTGGCTCCTCTCCGAAAAGCATTCCCAGAACCCTCCAGTTAATGCCAGCTGAAGGGTTCTGGGAGGTGTCATCCAAAAGTAACTTTACCAACCTTTGGCATCAATATAACTCTATAGTTCCCTAAGGCCTCTTCCTGGCCCCCTGCAAAGCTCTCGAGTCAGATTAAAATTGCAAGGCACCAGCTCCTTATATGGTATGTGAATCACATCCAAATGGACACAGTAGCCGCTGCATTAGCTACCCATGAAAAATCACAAAGTCAACATCTTCTGCTATTAGAATGTAGAAAAAGGCAGGCTTCTCCAATGTAGATACAGGAGGGAGGGAGGGAGGTACCCTAGGTAGGTATTTGTCTTCTATATAGGACACCTTTCTCTCAATAAGACCTAGAGAGGCTCATAGTATTAAAAAGAATATAATTAAAAACACAAGGAGTTATACTGCACATTAAGAGATAAAACTGATTAAAATATAATTGAATAATTAAATACAAAACATTCAAAACTATTTTAAATAGAGATGGACACAACTTACGTTTTCCCTCTTTGTACGAATTGTAATTCACAGCACCACAGCTGCCACATAATCCCTCTCCCCATCCCTCGGCCAGTTGGCTCACTCACACATTTTCATATGCCGCCAGGGTTCACTCTCTCTCTCTCTCCCTCTGGAGTTGGGCCAGTCCAGACAGGAGCTTGGCTGGTCCTTCCCCACCTCCTCTGGCAGCCGACCACTCCAACAAGGAGGTGGGATGGGGATTCTCCCCACGCAGCCATTCAGTGGTCACTGCTGGACAAGGCAGGGAAAGGCAGGCTGGCTGGTCTGATGGAGGAGGAGGACCCCAGCAGTGTGCAAGTTCATGTGAGTGGGCCAACACACCTGGAGGTGGAGGGAAGGAATGTGAGGCAACTGTGGTGCCATGCATTACACTTGGGGCAAAAAGGGATGACTTAAGTCATGCCCATCTCTAATCTTAACTTTAAAAATGGAACTCAGGGACTCAGCCGTGATTTCTAAAAACCTGACTGAAAAGGTAGGCAGTGCTTTTGGCTGCTGTGTATCCAAGCAGTATCGTGTTGCGGCAGACCAAGCCAAAGCAGGAATGGAGAACACACGGCTCTTCAGAGACTGCTGACCACACAACCTATCGTCTCTGACCACTGCCATGCTGGCTTGGACTGAGGGACATCCTCTGGCCTTCTACCAGTACATGGGAAGCCAGAGGGTATCCTTTTAGTTACGGTTGAGAGAGAGCGCATGTGGGGTGCTTATTGAAAAAGTTCCCCTGCACACCTCTACTAGCTATGTCTTTTACAAAATCCTTTGTGAAGGTCTAGGAGACCCCGGGGAGGATGGGGGCTTCTTTAAAGGTGTCAAAATTGCCCCTGCATCCCTTTCAGCATGCAAGAATATATTGCAACTCAGAAGTACTCATGTTTTCTAAAATGGGGCTATATAGGATATGAGTGCAATGGCCCCCAACCGTGCTGTCACCAGGGACCGGTATTGTGTCAGCACAAGCACAACACCTTCCTCCCCTGCTCTGTTTCCATCATGACCAAAACAAAAATGGTTCTGACAGGTGTGCAGGGGAGGGGGAAAATGAGCGCAGAAGGGGAGAAGCATGGGCACCCACTCAGGTGTGCATCTTCAAAAGAACCCTGCTGATCTCTGAGGAGCTGGTACATACCCGGGGGTTGAGGTCCCCAGCATGAGGAGTGACCCCCATAATAATCCTTTCTGAGGGCACGAGATAACATTTTGACCCCTAAATTTTTAATTTTAAGCAATTGAGGATGTGACACATGAGTGTGTGGGGGTCCTAAGGAGTGCTGGGTGCACTTCTGGCCCATCATTCACATTCAAATGCAGCCTATCCTGCAAGCTGGGACATTGTTTGGTTTCCAAACTGGGAACATGAAAAAATTCTAGGATGTATAAGATTTTCCTAATGAAAAAAAAGAATCTCATCCACTTATGCTCACCTCTCCAAAAATATCCTTATTTTTATTTTAAAATAATCTTTATTAACCTTTGATTTTTCAAAAAATTAAATTACAAATTATCTTTTTTAAAACAAAAAATCAGTTCAAGTTGCTCTAATAAGGCAGACAGCTCCAGAGCTGGGGTAGCAGTAGGAATTATTTAGATTCCACATCCTTAGGATTCCTCAGCTTTAAGCTATGAATACATCCCACTCACGCCTGCCTGTAAAGGGAGCAGAGGTCCCCAAAGTAGTATAAAACGATTCCTTACCCAGCAATAGTAAAAAGCTACTGTTATTGCCACACCATACAAAACAAGGCCTCCAATGATCGCTGTCATCCCAACGTATTTGGATCCTCTCTCGGGGCACTGACATTTGGGGGCTTCAGAGGCACCTGCACAAACCATAACCATAGCAAAGTGAACTGGAGATAGAAGCAACAGGGGACTAAACCAGATGTGATTACTCATGTCATTTTACCAAATGCATCTAAGTTGCCCAATTTCTATGTCAAAGCCCCCAAAGCAGCAGAGCTCTAGTCCAGGGCTGTCCAACTTTGAGCAGACTGCGGTCTACTCCTTTGTCCCAAACGGCTCTGTGATCTACTTTGATCTCCTCAAAGAGATCCTCTACTTACAGGAGCATGCGCACGGCAGCCCAGCTTAGCCCTCCTCCTCCTCCTCCTCCTCTGTTGTTGCTGCGGCTACTGCCATGGCTGTGAAGCCACCTGGCCAGGCTGGAGAGAGTCGAGTGCACGCAGCAGGCTGGCCTAAGCCCGCTTTTGGAGCCCCACCAGTCTACTTACAGGGAGAGAGTGCATGTGCTTCGCCAGTGCTCCCGTTTAGGAGCCGAGCGAGGGGGTGGGGCATGGTGGTGGAAGGAAACAAATCCGGACCAAACATCCAGCCCGGCAGGTGGGCAAAACAACCCCCCCCAACACACCACTACTGGCGGCAGATCAGGAGACTGGCAGAGACCTGGCGGGCTACTTCCGATGGCTACCAGTCACCCACAGTTGATGCATTGTGCAGACTTCTGTGTGTTTGTGTGTTGTGTCCAAAACACGCTCCCGAGGAGGGGCAAATAGCTGCAGAGAGGGAGCAAAGAATATTTTGTGGCCGGCTTCCTTTCTTCACCAGGAAAAGGATGGACCCAATCTGAATTGGGAGGAAGGTCCAGACTGCTTTTTTGTCCCAAATAAAAGTTCTCCACTTGTTTGTGTCCCGCCGTTTTCAGGTCAATTATTGGTTCGTACTAGGCAAGCATAAACATATGGAGCTCCGTACTCGATTAGACCAAATATGTATCTAGTCCAACATCCTGCTTCTCTAGAGTGGCTAACTGGGGTCCTAGATGCCTACAAGCAAGACATTATCTCAAGAAACAACTTCCTATTCGTCTTCTCCAGCATCTACTGTACAGTGCCCTATTGCCTCTGATACTGAATGTCATGCAGAGCCATCATGATGGTTAGCTCTTGGTGGACCTCCCGGTGGGCGATAGCACCGTTACGTCACTGGTGCCAGGGATTCAGAGACATGAATGAATGGGATCCATCAGAAATTCTTTTTGTGCTCTTACCTGTCACATTGATGAAGGTCCCGTTGTTACTTTCGCTGTCCATGTAAGGGGGCGGGAGTGCAACTCCAATTTTGCAGGTATAAATGTCCGTCTGGCCTGTGCACAGCTTTTGCAGGTGAAAGGTCACCCCCTTTGCCTTTTTCGTCACACGGCAGTTGAAACCCACGGTGCTGTTTTTCATTGTGCAGGTGGTGGTGCTGCATTTAAATGAGCAGACACTCACTCTTTCTGGGAGGCCTTTAAGCAGCCACACGTTAAATTCCTTCACCTCCTTCTCATAGGTGTAGGTGCAGGAGATCTCCGCATTTTGGTTCACGACAGTGTGCAGGGGAGCTTGATGCACTGAAATTGCTTCTTTGCCGAAGGAAGTGGAAGGAAATGAATACATTTTGGTTAAGAAAGCACCATAAAATGGCTCCAGGAAAGAAAGAGAAGAGTGTGAAATGAGATAGGAAAGTCATCTCCAGGAAGTGAGTTGTATTTTATGGATTAACTCACCCCAAAGAGAACCACTGGTATCTTTCATACAAACAACTGTGAGGAAGCAAAAACTCTGGGGGGACCTTAAATGCCAACACATTCGTTGTATCACAATAAATAACCGATTTATACCATGAAGACAAAAATATTGTTATACAGGTATGTCAAGGTATACATTTATTATAATCAATGTTAGCCTTTGTCTCTTTGTCCTCAACAGGCCAATACAACTACTCTTTTGCAAATGTGTACTGGAACTAAGATATTGAATCAGGTTTTATAGGAACTTGGTCTTACACTGCCTCGTGGCACAGTGTTTAAATGCCTGTACTGCAGGTAAAACTGTGCTCATGACCTGGGGTTCAATCCCAGGTAGCAGGTTCATGGTTGACTCAGCCTTCCATCCTTCCGAGGTCGGTAAAATGAGTACCCAGCTTGCTGGGGGTGAGTGGGCAATGTGTAGCCTGCATACTGTAATTAAAACTGTAAAGCGCCCAGAGACTACTTGAAGTGGTATGGGGCGGTATATAAGCAGAACACTTTATTATAACCAACAGCAGGAGGCTGAAAGCCACATGCATAGCTAGTCAAAAAGTGTAACTCTTGGAAGCAAACTGCCTTAAGAAATCTGCATAGATATTATCTCATCCATGTTGAATCACGTGATTCAGTATACGAGAGATAATACCTGTGGAGATTTCTTAACTGGAGGCGATTCGCTTTGGACAGTTATACTTATTTGAATTACGCCAGTATAATAAGGCAAGACGATTTGAGCCTGGGAATTGTAGTTCTCAAGTGTTGCTATACTGCAATTCTGCCCTGACACAATTCAGCCTACAGTTAGGTAACACACGTTCTATGAGCAGCGCCCCCCTCCCCCGACCTCAACTGAGGCTGTTTGCTCTTGTGGTATTCCCCACAAATGGAAAATCAGGCCAATTTCATCCCAAAGAGAGTGCTGAAGTGAAAAGGAAATAGCAGTAGAGAGGGTTTAAAATGCCAGTTCAAGCACAGTGAAACAATGGGGAAATGTTCACATGGCCATAAGACTCTTGCCTTTCCCTTGGCATCCAGACTACAACAATAAGCTTGCTACTGTGGGCCAAAATCCTTTTGTGGGGGGAGCGAATGCATATCTAAAGGCAACTACTGCACAGGAGATTTTTCCCTCTCCACTTGCCCTCAGCCGTGCAACCAAGCATATGAGCAGGCATGCAACAGTTGCTCTCCTGACCTAAGGAAGCAAAGGAGAGCAATGGACAGGTGGCAGCACAGAGAGGCTCCCTTACACAATTGCGTATTTACACTATGTGAGTTCTAGATTCTGGCCATGGCAGTTGAACGCTTCAGTTCAATTCCTTTATTAGGATCTATAGATCAGATCAAGTCATAAAAACGTGGAATATCTGAAGGGCTTCTGAGTGGTATGGACTCCAGGGTCCCCCAACTGGCTGGCTTTGTAGGGAACAGTCCTCCATTC
This sequence comes from Phrynocephalus versicolor, assembly GCA_023846285.1. Classification (NCBI taxonomy): domain Eukaryota; kingdom Metazoa; phylum Chordata; class Lepidosauria; order Squamata; family Agamidae; genus Phrynocephalus; species Phrynocephalus versicolor. The sequence continues at coordinate 10,181,680 of JAHTLZ010003542.1, read as the reverse complement.
TGCACGCTATTTGTTTAAGGGGCTACCCAGTCAAAGCTCAGTTTAAACAACCATCAGATAAATCTGCCCATCCATAGAACTGGGGTTGTTGAGTCTCAAGATGTTGGCAGAACTGTCCTTCATCTCCAGCTCGCCATGTAGAGAGCAAGATCTAAGGGCAAGCTTGGATGGATGGATGAATGGATGGATGGATGAGTCGGTAGATAGACCGACAGACGGATGGACTGATGCAACAGTTGACATCCATTCCCAGATGACCCAGTGCCTGGTGAGCACCTAGAAGGCTGATGGTACATTTTACATGTAAAGGGAGAGAATATTTGCTGTTCTTAAGACTGAGAGACATTTAATACCACCAAATCCTGCTAAACTAGTTGATTACTGAAAGTCTAATTAGTGTACACACCACAAATCATAAGCTTTCTTTTAAATTATATGTGAAGTAAAACCATTCCTTGAAAATTCTAGTTTCCTGTATCTTCACACACACACACACACACACACACACACTGTTGCTCTCTGGGGACCCCAATTGCTGTTTTCCTTCTAGAGAGATTTAGCACCTTCAAACAAAAGCTGTAGGGATTTTCTCTTTAAGTTTTAGGACGATCAGTACAATAATGAGCAACACAAGAAAAGCTGGATTATTGTTAGCACCCTTGGGGCTTTTTCATGTGTTTCATGGGAGAAAGAAATCCATTTGAAAAATGTGAGCGTTCTTAAAAGGTTCCATTGTTTTGTGCTTACTCAATAGTCAGATTAGTGAACATCCTGTTTCGTTTTGTGCGTTCTTTTTACAGTTTTCTATAATGGCCAGTGGAGGTCTTTGTACTTTGACGTAGAACACTTACCAGAATATTAATTAGTAATACTGCTTTATAAAAGATCTTTTCAAAAATAGTTGTCTTTGGCAAGCTTTGGTATGCTTTAAGGGGAAACGGATGGAAAAAGGAGAAGGAATACCGGTAATTAAAAAAAACTTAGCACAAAAACGAGAAGAGCTATTACCTTGGATCCTCCAAAAATAAGTGAAAAGTGTGCAGATGTGTGTGCAGTTGCTTATGCACACAGGCAGGCATTAGAAAGAACAGTAACATCTTATTAGTTCTATAGTACCCACAAGTATAAAGCAAAGTGCATCACGGGGGCATGAATTGCCTCAGTTTAAGAAATCACTTTGTCAGCTGCCTAGATGCCCTAAGCACATCCGATCTCACCTGATTTTGGAAGCTAAGCAGGGTTGGCCCTGGCTAGTACTTGGATGGGCGACCACCAGGGAATACCAGGTGCTGTAGGTGTAGGAACTGGCAATCCACTCCAGTATTCCTGCCAAGAAAACTCCATGGATATGGGGTCACGAAGAGTCAGTCACGACTGTAATGATGCAACACAAACACAAAAACAAGAAATCTCTTCATTCATAATGAGATGGTAGGACCAGCAGGGAGAATTTTGCCAAGTACTGATGATGATGATGATGATGATGATGATGATGATGATGATGATGCAACTTGGTGCTCAATAGATAATGTCTACGGTGATTTCTCTCCCAAAATTATGCAAATCCTACTGGCATCAAAGTAGGATGTGTCCCACTGGGCAGAATCCTATTCCTACTGGGTCAAGTCCACTGATGTAAAGTTCAGTGGAAAATTGCCACTAAATAAGAAGTCAGCTGTCGCAGTTCCTGTTGCACAGCAGTTGCACTAATTAGCATGCAACACACACACAGGCTCTAGTGAACAGCTGTAAGACTTTTGCCAGGGTTCCCCCCCCCCCACGCGTTTGCTTTTTAAGGCATAGTAAAAGGCCTTTTTCAACTGGAAGTAACCAGTTACTTTTTTACAAAAAGATGCTCTCCTGGCCTTAAAACCTGGTGAAGAGTACCTGATGAAGAACAACACCTGGTGAAGAGCAAAAGCATAAACCATCAAGGAAGGACAGTATGGGCTTCCATGGCCCTTATTCTTTGCCCCTTCTTATGGCTAAGACAAAGCACCCCAAAAGTATCAATAGAAAGTACAGTAGGACCTCCATATCCACTGATTCAATAACCACTGGTTCAGTTATCCATGGTTGGCAGAGGAAAACATTAAATAAATAATTTAGTAGTCACAAAGCAAGCTACTGTCACAAACAGCAGCTGTAAAGCAAGCTAATGTCACAAAACAGCAGCTGTAAAGCAAGCTACTGTCACAAAACAGCAGTTTGGTTTGGGGGTTGTCTCTTATCCACAGTTTTCATTATCCACAGGAAAGCCTGGAACCGATCCCCAGCGGATCCCAGGGTCCTACTGTAATATTAAAATTGCAAAAATTGCTGCATAATATGTTCATGTGAGAGAACTCAGCTCTTGTGTTCATAGCAAATGGGTTACCCTGGTGTCAAATATATAGCAGAAAGGACACGAAAGCCTGAGACACGTACAGAATGCTAAAGTTCAGGCGGAGGGCAACAAATGGTGCAATCTGAAGAGCGAAACCGTTAGAGCAGAATCTAGACAGCAGTCCAGGATCAGTGCCAGCACTTACGTGCCTCTTAAAGTTTGTTCCAGTGGGACACTTCGATACAGAGCATTAGCCCAGTTTGGAACATTTTCTATAACGCTTGTCTGAGGGCCAATCGTATTTAACACAAGATCCTGGATGTTACTTCAGTCCAAGGAGGGACTGGAAAGTTAGTGGGACATATATGTTAAATAAATAACCAAAAACTCCACTTGAACTATCTTTATGTTGAAAGGGGGATGTTTTAAATGTTTGTGTTAATGCTGAATCATATCAAATGTACCTCCAGGGCAAGATGGGTGATAAATAAATAAATAGATAAATAGATAGGTTGAGCTTTGTCAGTCGTGACCCTCTCCCTCAGGAATAAACTTCCTACTACAGAGGTGCACCAGGCATGCTTTTACGAAGCTAATTAAGGCAGAATTATATAAAGCTGCCTTCTACCAATTGTAAATATTGTCCTGAAATGTTCAAGGGGCTTTGATTTGGGCGTTTTGATTTAAATGAGGTTTTAAGCTAAGCAATGGGGTAGATTGTGTCTTATTGTATTTTGGTATTATTATATCACAGTTTTATGAGTTTGCTGCATGCTGTGAACTGCCCAGAGAGCGGCCACATTAATGGAACAGTAGAGAAATGGAAACAGACAGACAGACAGACTTTTGAGCCAAGTGAAAAGGGGAAAACTCACAACATATTCTTGGCTGGATCTAGAGTTAAAGATTCTCTAGAGATTGCGGACTTGAAGATAAGTTAAAAAGAATCATAACGAGTTTCCCCTCAATGACTATAGTGTCATTTTATTATATCAAGAACTGGTATTTTGCTGGTAGGAGGAACAAACGCCTAGAAACAAGGAAATCCCTAGAAAAGTTGAGCATTAAACCAAAACAATGACTAGATATGCACTCTCAACAACTAGCGAGGGTGATTTTTTTTGACCTTTTGATGTCTTTCCACCACTGGAATTCTACATTGTAGATGCTCCAGTCTCAATCTGACTTGGACCTGGTTGCTTATTGGCAGGCTCAAGGTCACCTGCTAATCTTCACAGTTCAGCGCAAACTTGGTTCTGGAGGTCCCAAGCCACTGTCCTAAATGCATCTAATTACACCTGCCTTCCACATCAGCCGTCAAAGACAAATTCCAACGAAGCTGTGTTTTAATTGATGCGCCAGTGCCTTCGTTACTTAACTGGAATTTGGCACATAGATGTGCAGTATTGGCTAGTTTGGTGAGTGGCAGAATGTTATTATTTATATTCCCATCAAACTGCTTTTCCTCCCCCTCCCACCCTCCCTGCAAGCTCAAGGCAGTGGCAGGACTCTGTCGGAAAAATATTAGGTGTGTAGATGCACAGCGTTCCCCCTCAAAAATCCTGATAGAATATAACATAGTCTTAATAAAACATTGCATACTGGAAAATAGACCTGAGACTCAGCAGAAACCCAGTGCTTTTCAGGATACCAAAAAACTTTGCAGACAGCTTGTGTTAGAAAAATAACTTTATATTTAAACATTCAACTTAGAGAGCTTGTCTTCAGCAAAAAACATTATACATAAAAACATGCCTGGTAACATTACCTTGACCAGCTAAAACTCAGCTAACCTTACAAAGAAACAGTGTGACTGGCTTTAAACAAAGACCAGTAACATGTGATCCCTCTGTGCTACATTTATACAAACTGCAGCCACCATCACCAGCACCTGCCCGATGCTGCTGCAGCCTCAGAGTTTTCCCTCACAATCTCAACAGCTGTATGTGTTTTACCCACACACAAGCTCTGAGTTGCTGTACTCCTCTGAGTAACGTATGTTTCAATAATTTATGTCTTTATAACTTTGTTGAAGTATAAAAACTTGACAGACTCTCCCCCAGCCCACTCCCATTGACTCTTCCAATAGAAACCAAAATGGCCGCAGTCCAGAAGGGCTGAGGGTTGCTGGATTCCACTTCTTTTCAGGCTGACACAGCAGCTTTTGTCATTCAAAGCAGTGGCTTTTGTCATAAAACAAAACCATTGTGAGCCTCATAAGGAAAGGGAATCCTGGCAGCCCATTAACTGGAAAAATGTTCCTTCAAAAAAAAAAAACACGCCCATTTAAGTAGATCATTTTCACTTGAAAAACACTTCCCCCCCCCATCCCCGGGCAAATGACTCTAAGTGGCTATTTCAGACTCCCACATTTGGACTGGTGGCTCCAAATTCGTATTGGGTGAGTTGACAAACTCAAAGTGACAAACAAAAGCGTTCAAAAATTGGAACGTTCATTTAAAAAAAAAACATGGAAACACACCCCAGGGCTTGCAAAACGCGAAACGCAAAGGCATTCCCCCAAACCCGCCTGAAAAGAGCTGAGGATTGTCGTGGGTCAATGTGTCCAAAATAAGCTGTTTCCACATGAGAGGGCCATTGCTTTTGTCCACTCAACTGGCAGTGCCATTAAAACCGTTGTTCTAAAGGGCATTTATACTGCCACATTTTCTGACAGGGCTCTTCCTTGAGGGCCAAAAATCCTCCGAAGATCTCTGTTCAGAAGCTCTGTTTTTTTCAGCCAACATCACTTGCAATGGTAATTAGTGGGGGGGGCTCTTTTTTGCACCTCCTGTTTATTGTTTCCTGTTCAGTGAAGCTGTAGGGTGAATAATGATTAGTAGCCATTTAATTAGTCCGGTCCTCTTCTTTGTGAAATGTGATGGTTATGTGTGTGTATTGTTTGTTTTCTTGGGTCATTTTTACAATTTATGGGAAAATGGATTTATTGTTTGAAAAATCAGCAATTAAAAAGAAACGCCACCTGCCTCCAGGGAACAGGGTATGACTAATAAAGAGACTATTATGCTTATTGGGTAGAAGGGACAATGCCCCAGTAACACTGAACAGGAAGTCACAACTCAAAAAACGCCAAGAAGGATATTCTAGTAATAAATGTTACAGAAACCCTGAAAAACCTGAAGAGGCATTCGCCTGCCATTTTTTAAAAATCACCACCACATATCATGCCTGAACAATGGCAGGAGAACAGCAGCCTGCCAACGGAACAAAAACAAAACACCCCTGCCTGCCAATAATGTCATCTGTAATTGCCATTTAAAAGTGCATGAACAAAGAATTCCATTTCCAGTCTAGAGAAACGTAAAGTTGGAAGCAACCTCCACAGCTGAGAGTCATCGGATGTTTAGTGATTGCTGTCAAGTCTTTGGAGCCAAACATTTCTCCCAGATCTTAAAATGTATGGAACAGATTCATTTGGAGTGGTCTAAACATAGTCTAAAAAGCAGCGTTCTGGCACAATGGTTTGCCTTCTCCTCTCTTCATAATCAATGTCTGCAGCTATTTTTAGAGCAGAACCAGTTGCGGCAGCCAGCCGCTGAAGCCTCTCTGTCAGCAGCAGTCCTGGCACATCATGGGAAGATGGGATTGCATCATGCTCCCTACCTGTGCCCACAAACAAAAATCAGGTTGTTGCGCTCTATGATCTTGATTCAATGTTCACATTATTTCAACAGCTAAGTACAGGCTAACTCCGTTGAACATCTCAGAATGGAAAACGCTGCCGTCAGGCAACAGAAGGTTGTTGTCCATTTCATTTTTTTTAGGAAATATCCAAATGCATTCAGCTGATCATTGCTGAAAATAAGATGCTGTACTAGATGGGCTTATACAGAAAGGTGTTTCTTGTATTCTTAATAACATTTCGTAATTCTTAGTTCAGAATCTGTTAAGGTTGAGATGAAGACATTTGTTTGGTTTTACAGTCAGAAAAACTGAAGTATCTGTACAGGTGATACATGTATTTTCATAGAAGCATAGAATAATGAAGTTGGAAGGGCATGAAGTACAATTTCCCCACCCCCATACAGGGATAGAAATCGCAGGATTTTGAAATCATCACCCCATGAGGGGGGTGGGGAAGGAAGCTGCCCTGCAACATTGGTTTTACCCAACATTGGGTAAAACATCACTCGCTGCGACCTCATAACAGCAGTTCTGAAAGTATGGCAGTAGGACTGAGGTTTGCAGAGCAACAGAGAAAAGCAAATGCTTCCCAGAATATGAAATTTAAACTCACCCCCAATGTTTAGCCATACTGCCTAGATGCCCTGAGCACATCCGATCTCGCCTGATTTCGGAAGCTAAGCAGGGTCAGCCGTGGTTAGGACTTGGATGGGAGACCACCAGCAAACGCCAGGTGCTGTAGGCGCCTGGAATAGGAACTGGCAAGCCACTCCAGTATTCTTGCCTAGAAAACTCCACGGACATGGGGTCACAAAGAGTCGGTCATGAGTCATGACTGTAACAACACAACATACACACACACCAATGTTTAACCACTTCTACCACAACAAGTCTTGATTAACCCACAGTGATTCATCACTATTTATTTATTAATATTTTCCAATGAGGTTGCTTTGTTTACCTGAGAATTATATCCCTGGGTCAAATATATACTGTTGATCAAAAATAGTTGGGATCTTAAAAAAGATCAATCACCTTTAAATGCTTTTTTAAGAAAGGAAGGAAGGAAGGAAGGAAGGAAGGAAGGAAGGAAGGAAGGAAGGAAGGAAGGAAGGAAGGAAGGAAGGAAGGGGAAAAGAAAAAGAGTATCAAAGGTTGGTAAAGCTTACTTTCAAGATCAGAACTGAGGTTTTCATTTCTTGGGAGTGTTGTTCTACCTCTCTGTATGATACTTATAATTTAGTGGGAGAAGCTTAGAAAGTGGCTTCAGCAACCAGAGATGAAAGGTGAGATTGTCATAGCTGTTGCTGCTGTCATAGCTGCTGCTGCTTCTTTTTAATTCCTTACATCTGATAATTCCCCCAGAAAGATGCAATTATGGACTTCACAAAAAGTCATATTCAAGATGTGATACCAAGAGGAAAAGATTACCAAGAATAAACAGTTCACAGTCTGTAAAGGTTTCGCACCGAACGTTTTCACAGATACACCAACTGCACAATTACCGTATATACTTGAGTATAAGTTGACCTGAGTATAAGTCGAGGCCCCTAATTTAACCCCAAAAATCTGGGGAAACGTATTGACTCAAGTTGGGGGAGTGGTGTGTGATGTTTAAAATGACTTTTAGCCACTGATGCAAGTGCTTGGGTCAGTGGCTAAAAGTAATTTTAAACACCGCACACCGCTCCCCTGTGATGCAGAGGGGGGTCATGAGAAGTGGCACACAATGTTTAAAATGACTTTTAGCCACCGACCCAAGCACTTGCCTCAGTGGCTAAAAGTATTGACCTGCATATAAATCAAGGGGCCCTTTTTTCAGCCCAAAATTAGGGCTGAAAAACTAGGCTTATATTTTAGTATATACAGTACTTAGAATCTCTACAAAATATGCTGCTTGTTTATTTTAGATAGTTTGCAATCTGAAAGAAATAGGCAGCATACTCCTCAATCCCAGTTATGGTATCTCACAAGTGCAATGATCAGTTCAACAAGTTTATTCCAGTCATCACACCTGTTCAGATCCATGTCAACCGATTTGCACAAAATACAAAGAACTCAGAAAGTTTTTTTTAAAAAAAATCTTCCAATATGTAGGCCCTTCTTTGTATTACTGCATAAGAAAAAAAATAAGAACTAGAGTAGTAGCAGAAGGATTCTGGTCTGACAAACCATATACTGTACATAATTAATCATTTATTTGGATAGTCATGTTATTTTTGCAAGATGGGACTACTTAAATTACAGTGGACCCTTGTATAACAAACGATTTGTATAACATAAAATCTGTACAACAGAATCGCCTATTGGGCAAATCCGTACAACATAAAAATGGTTGCGATTAGGGATTACTCCATTTTTAAATCATTCCTTTGAGAAATTTGTATAAAGGAAAATTTGCTTAACAGAATTTCATTTGGAACGAATTAATTCCTTTATACAAGGTACCACTGTATTCCTTTTTTGCTCATAAAACTTACAATATAGAAGGTCATGAGACAAAAATTCAGGAACCCCAGCCATACATGGACAAGGATTGTAATCAAACTCTGTATCTGTTACTTTTTGGTCCTTCAAAGCAATGCTAGCAGTAAATAGAAGAAAGAGAGATCACTTACAGAAATAAGTTATGCAGCCTCAACTTTGGTTACACTATATATATGCAATCTGATAGCAAAGAGAAGAGCCAAGAACATAATTAATATTTAATATACACTCAGTGATACTTTGTCCCAAAGATAATAAATTCCCATTTTTATACACAGAATAGTACCCTTAAGGAAACCTTCAAATAACACCAACATGAGATATGTCTGTGAAGATTCTCATTCAGGTGAGTTTATCTGGAAGTTAAGTCATGGCAACTGGACTTCTTTTTCTTGAGAGATTGAAACGTTTCACGGCTCATCCAGTCATCCAGACTGATGAAGCTGTTTGGATGAGCAGCAAAACATTTCAATCTCTCAAGAAAAAGAAGTCCAGTTGCCATGAGTCAACTTCCAGATACCAACATGAAATCTTCATGCTATCAACTTACTAACGTGTCTATGGCATTTAATAATACTGTAAGGTATAAGAAGATGGGCATCTATCTAGTCTAGCATTTTCACTCATGGCAGCCATCCTAATGCCTCTGGGAAGACCACAATGCAGATATCTGTGCAATAGCACCCTACAGCTCATGCTGTCCAGCAAAGGTATGCAAGCCCTCTGATACTGGATAAAGCACATATCTACATTTAGTAGCAGTAAATTTCAAAATTCAGCTATGTGCTATCATGGGAGAAACGATTTACCTGTGGAACGGGCGATCTGAATAATGAGTGCAGGAAGGAGGCTCCAGAAGGCTGGACTGTGAAATGGAAGGGCAGACATCTTGACCTCACAGATACAGAACAGAAGATTGTGAAAGGGTAAAAGTAAACCAGCCACTTGGGTCAAAAGATACCACGGTCTCATCGATTGAGTTCTCATCTTCAATAGCGGACAAAATGCAAACGTGTCATACTGCTCTCTTAAAAAAACAGGAAATAGAGCTCTTTGATGGGTTTTCTTTATTCATCCTTTCTGGTACACCTCCGTTTCCTTGCTCGTTTTCAAATGTAAATAGCTGACGTGTGTTACCTACCTCCTAGCCAGAACCTCTTGAGATGGCAACGCCAGACCACAATATCCTCATGAGTAGGAGTGGAGCCCAACTAGCATCTAACACCAGTAACCAAGGAAGTCACTTGTGCCATTTAGAGCTGGAGCTCAACGGTTTCAGTGACCCGTTGCCTGGCACAAGGATGCCCTGCTTCATTTTCAGCCCACTCTGCTGAGTGAGATCCACTGGCGGACCTGCTGGCTGCTTGACAATTTTGTTATGATTTTATTGCCAAGAAAAAGGATCAGTTGGCCAAGTATTCTAAGTCTCGTTGTGCCACATGTGCTGGAATCACTGGACCCGACTCAGGTGCCATGTTTCTTGATGGGGACCATTGCTGCTCCACCCCGGAGAACAAAATGTCTCGAGAGAACTGATGACGACGACCCATTGGAGTATCCCCAGCAACGTAATAGGAGTGTAATTGAGAAGTATTTCTTTGAACACTTATATCCTCTCCTCTCTGACCCACACATTTCATTTTGAATCCCATTCCAATTCCACACACACACACACACACACACACCAATAAAATTCAACAAGTCAGAGAACAGGGAGACAAAAGCAGGCACATATTGAAAGACCTCATCACCCGTGGGAAGCCAATAGCCCTTGAAGTCCTTCTGTTCAAATTAGAAGGAACAAAAGGCTAATGGGTTCCAAATAAACCAAGGCACGGATTTTATCAGAAAAATCATTAACACTCATGGACCACTTTGATCAATAGCATAATTTAGGGAATGGAGAGACTGAGGTATACGTAGACTAGAAGACGCCATGGCCCATGGGAAAGCCAACAACACTCGCAGGACTTAAATTTAAATTAGAAGGAACATAAGATAATCGGTTCCAAATAAGAGTAGGCACAAATTTTATTCAAAAAATAATTAACACCCATGGTCCACTTAGATCAATAACATAATTTAAAGTGAGGTGCAATAGCCACGCAAATACAAGATGAGGACAAATGCCACCTTGGATGGTGAATGTAAAATTTGGGAATATGTGCAGAGTAAAACTTGCTTGAGAAACAAATCTAACAAATCTCAGGGGCAGAGGAATAAAATACACTTGTCGTTTCTGACCATGCTCTGGAGAATAATAATCCAATTAAATCTCTTCACACACATGTGTTAACCCAGGTATACTGAACACAAGGAGTAAAATACTTAAATGTGACAGGCCCGGAATCTTTTGTTTTAAAAATGTAGGATGCTAAACTGTTTGTTCTTAGCTATTAATAAGTTCCTGCAAAAAAAAAAATCTGGTTATTTAATGTTAATGCACATGAAATATTCCTAATCAGAAAAATGCAATTGCTGTTTTTCTGTTAATATTTCAATAATTCTGAAGAAAAAGCCAAGAATTGACCTGATTAATCCACTCCACATAGCACGGCTGGTTAACATTACATCACTTGTGTGCTTTGGATATTTGAACAGGCTCTCTCATGGGGGGGGGAGGAGTTCCTTATATACACTAAGTATAATTAATCTGCTCAAATGCTTATTTTCTCCGTGACTGACTCATCTGAGGTTCTGAATATTCTTCCATTAGTATTTTGTGCCACCAAAAAGCAGGAAGCATTTTTTAAAATTCATTCTGCATTGCAACACCAGATTATTACTGAGAAAATACTCTTTGGATTCATATACTGTGAGAAAAACAGCTTTTTTGCTTGCTTTCGGCAGATAATAAAATATTGGCAGAGTCATTGGGGCAATAGAGGCTTTTTACAGATGGCACTCACCATATGAGCACAAAGCCCCTCTGAGGCAGTGAGAGGGTTCAGAACACCACTGATACCATGAGCTGATCAACAAGAGCATATAACTTATGGACTAAAAATTGTGTGGAAATGCAATTTTTCCCGTTTCTACTGGCAAATTACCTGTTAATTTAAATTTCTCCCAGCTTTATTCCGAAAAGTGCAGGCTGGATATACTGTAATAAATTCAGACTTTGGGATGCTGCAAGGTGGGGTGTGTATTCTGCCATCACATTCGTTCATGTGTGGAAATTTACAAGAGGTCCAGGAGACATTGTGTTCCACTTACAGCCTTACGGTATTTTTCCCCACTGCTGCTGCTTCCGTCACCTTTCTTCCAACACAGAAAAGTCTGTTCAAAAGGAAAAAGGAGGAATAGTTGTTACAAAGAGACCTTGTCTTCATTGCGCTAAAAAATCACCCTGAGTCATCTTGCCTGCGAACACTCCTGTTGATCTTGGAAAGTGGGAATTTTCCAGTAGTCTAAGGGGTTGGAAATTGAAGATCTATCATTGTTAAGGCAGGGACCCACCCTGTGGCGGACATCAGAGAGAAGGATTTTTTTTAAAGGATCATAAGAGCTATTCTAGAAACATTTTTTCCGGTGTGATTTTTTTTTTCATGGCTATCAGAGTAATAGTGCCACCCCTTGGAGTTTCCTACAATGGTTTCCTATCATCCTCCTTCCCCCACTTTGTACAGCTCTGTGTCTCGCCTGCTCTGCCTAGTACTGTAATCCAGTTAACCAACTAACCTAATGAAACTGCTAACAAGCAATCTCGGCCAACAAATAAATTACTTCCAAAACGCTGTGGTTCAAAATGGGGCTCACCCATCCCATTCCTTGCCGGTCTGTGTTTCCATGCTTTCTTAGGGCCGACTGCCATGTGAACGGGCATGAGTTCAAATATGATGCTAAAATATGGGTTGGCCATTCCTGTCCACAATTTAGCATTCTGTGCCCTTCCCATATTCTCTCTCCCTTCCCTTTGCATGGTCACCTTCTCTCCTTCGCTAACCACAGTCTGGAAATCACAGAGCACTCCACCCTAGAGTGCCTGGTATGTTCTATGATTGCTAAGAGCATTTGTCTCCCTCTTATTAGAACAAGCAGTGGCAGTGAATTGGAGGACCTGGAGGGTCAGGAGTTTACTTCCCACTGGGCCTCTTGGGAGAAAAGCCACCCTGCATGGCCTTGGTCAAATTGGGTGGTTCCAGAGCACTTTAAGGGACTGATAACCAATCCAGAGTATTTTAGACTTAGGAAACCCTAGTAAGAGTCGCCCTAACTCAGAGTCCACGTCATGGTAAGTTATTATGATTATGCTTCTGTTATGAACAACAGAAAGAAGCACAACATCTACCATTACAAAGACTAAAAGAATTCCATTTAGGGATGTGTGGGAGGGGGGAAAAGATTCCTAAATTAGGTTACTCCAACCTCCGTCACCTAGAGCTGAACACAGAGAAGGAGCAGACAGGAAGTTGCCTCAAGGAGAGAAGGAGGAAGACAACCTGAGCGTAGTCATCTGCATGTTGATGTAGAAAAGGCAAGACTGGGAGGAGACACTTGGGCCACCTCTCTAGCAATTGTCCCCCTCCCAGACCCATGGATTGATTTGTCTCTCACCACATGCACTGGTGCTCTGTTCCTGCAAGCTAGACGTTACAACTTGGAGTGCCATTTGAGGCGAGGTTTGAAGTCAGTCTATAATTTGCACCAAGAGACCGGGGAAACACGTGAACCATGCGCTTGGGCCTGAGCAACCAAGGCACTGTTTGGACTGAGGAAAACTGGTACAAAATCCTCATCTTCGGGATGGCCCCATTCATATTATTTGAGCTCTCCTCATGATGCAACTGTGTAGCAGGAGTTGCACTTTTGTAAAGGAGAGGCAGAAGAAGCCAGAAGGTCTGCGGGTCCTTCCAGAAGACACTTGCAATTCCTCTGCCTCTTTCACCAGATGTCCAAACATAGTCTCTTTATCTTCCGTGATCTCCCAAGGTCAACCACTTCTTCTGCCTTTCCTCTTACTAATAAAACACAATAATCCATTCAAAAGGAAAAGGCAGATGAGGGTACCAGGGCCTTCTTGCTGATAGTGCTGGGGAGCCCTCTGTTGGAAGCACCAATAATTTCACCAATCATGTACTTGTTCCAGCAACATAAACACATTGAAATTAAACCATTCGAGGTGGTTTGAAATTGTGCATAGGTGCAAATTAATGTTCTAAAGGAAGAGGGTGGAGCTGACCAACTTTGTGACCCTGCCTCAGCAACCCCAATTTGACTCCTGCTGCAAAGTACTGCCCATAACACCCGATCATCTCGGGCAGGACATTTGAGGGTGCCGTCACTGAAGGAGGCCCATAAATCTTTGACGAGAAATCGGGCTTTCTCAGTGGTGGCCCCTCAGCTCTGGAACCAACTTCCTCCTGAGATCTGTCTGGCACCTTCCGTCCCAGTCTTTAAGAAGCATCGTGAGGTTGGAGTGGGGGTGGTGTCCCTCGCCCCCTTTTTATATCCAGCCCCCGCCGCCGCTCGGCCTCTTCTCACCTGGACAGCAATGCACCCACCTGCCCACCGCACATTTAAAGTCTAGTGTGGCATGATGTGGTCGCCTTAAGGGGCCAGATAGGAATTTTTGCCTTTCCTTCCGCAATTGGCTCTTAGGAGGGCAAGGATTTTTCACCTATCTCACACTAGCTTCGTTGGCGTGGCATTGGCCACGCTGGCGGATAGTGCGGGGAAATTGGCATTAGGTGAGCCCCAGATGCTGGCCAACAGGTCTCTGACCCCCAGGCACTGCAGATCCTGAGATCACAGAACCTGGAGTGAAGGGGCATTTGAAACCCAAACAGAGCAGGGACCGCCAGACCACGGCGCCCTGCCCCTGCTGGGAAAGGTTAGCTGGGTCGGCCTGGGGGGAGCCGCACTTGAGCAGAACCCCCCAGGGACCGGGGGGCTCACCCGTATCTGATGATGCCCTTGGGCAGGGTCCAGCCAGTGACCCCAGGGCCAAGGGTTGCCTGCACGATCGCAGCCCCAATGGAGTTAATGAATGTTGTCAAGCTTCAATAAAGCGTGGCCCGCAGTGGCAACGCAGCTCTCTATCTCGCCTATTATTCCAATGGGGGGGGCAACGGGCTTTCTCAGTGGTGGCCCCTTGGCTTTGGAACCAACTTCCTCCTGATATCTGTCTGGCACCTTCTGTCCCAGTCTTTAAGAAACATCTAAAGACGTGGCTATTTAAAAAGGCTTTCCCCCAATATTAATCTGTTCTAATTATGATTGCTATTATATATTTATTTGCTTTTCTCTGTAGCCCATCTTGCTCCTGTTCTATGCTGTTGTCATATATTGTTTACTAGTTGTAGTGTTTTTATTTATATACTTGTGCTTATCTGTTATATTGTATTTTATTGTTTATGGTCTGATTTCTGTTCAGTTTTGTAAACCGCCCAGAGTATCCATGTAGCTAGATGGAACAGTATATAAATTTAATAAATAAATAAATAAATAAATAAATAAATAAATAAATAAATAAATAAATAAATAAATAAATAAATAAATAAATATACACTATCGTTAAAATCATTGTCCACAGAGAAGGAGTAAATATCAATTCTATTTGACACCACATTTAAGTAGAGTGGCCCAAAAGGTCTCAGCCCAGACCTAAACTCAACCCCATTCTATATCTCTGCACTCCTTTTTCTGTCTGGTGCTTGATGGCTGGTACATGAGAACAAGCTCCTGATAACGCCCTTTCTCCCCTAAATATCCCTTTCTATCATGAGGGGAGTGGGTTTACCCTTTTCAGTCTGCTTTGGACATATGGCTGTGGCACTTGATCCTGAGCAATGGCCCTTTACTACTGGCAAAAAGTTGAAAAAGTTCTTCCTTTGGGCAAGGACACCCAGAATACAGCCCTGCTAGCACAGCCACAGCTGAAGAGGAGTTTTGGAGAGCTACAGTCCAAAAAATTAACCTGCCAAGCTCTGGAGTTGGTAAAGGAATCGGAATCCAAGAAAATCACTTTTATAAGATCTGACCACTGCCCTTACAAAGACGTGTGCTCCTCTTAATATGTCCCAACTTACATCTTAGAATTCTATCTTTTGAGCAGTTTAAAACCACTACACTATAGCATCTAAGCCCGTAACAAGGCTTAAATTACATAGTGGCTGAATTCCAGTTTGTGCAACTACACTGTATAGGTTTTTGAGGATGAAATTTTTTGCAGTTCCTCCACCCTCTGTCACATATCCCACCAGTCCAAAGGTTCTTGTGGAATCACTTTTGTCATGGGGAAATCATTGCAGGCTGCCAGATTTTTTTTGGGGGGGGGGAGTGGAGTCGTCGGTTTCTGGAGATTAACAGAAGTTCCCAAGATTGGGAACCACTGCCACAGAGCCGTCCTACCAACCTTTAGCAATTCCAAAAACATATATTGGAATTTTTTCCAACCTTGTATGCTGCCTTTAGTAGGTGTAGCTGGGACTGCCTCTCACAACATTAACCAGTACCTCCTTCCCTCTCTCTGATTCAAAGAAAGTCCAGCCTCTCTGCTCTTTTTATCTCATTCCCTCTCCCATTGAAAGCAGTGAGTCTATTGACACCTGTTGTTGCAAGCAGCCGTGTTTTGTTAGTTTGCTGTTTGAGTCATTTGGAACTATATGTAAATAAAATGGATTTTCATTCCTTCTCCTACTAAAGTGCCAGTTGAAGAGGGGGAAAAGAGGTGGTCTACTCTTGGGAACCTGAAGCCTATTCTGCTTTACGAATCCCAGCAATTTTGTTGTGCAAATGAGGAGATTTAAGCAAAAGTCTGCACTCTGAATCAGCCAAGTCATCCCAACAGTGGCAATTTTTGGAAACTGAACATTTTCCCCTTCTGTTCCACATCCCTCAACAGCTTCCCCATGACAAAACAGATTCTACAGAAGTTTCAGGACCTTCATAGGGGAATAAGATTTTTTAAAAATTTCTATATAATAAGCCACAGCTGATTATATCATCAGCCTTATGCGGTGCAGCTGCACCAACATCTCTATATTTACCACTGCCTTCACCTCCTACTCCAACTTCCTCTTTCAGATTCCCTTGTGTTGCATTCTGGGCAATAAATTCATTCAAGCACAATGCTTCCTTTGGTTATGACATCTTGTTTGCAGTGCTACAGACTTGTGGTTCCCAACTGTGGGACCCCGGATGATTTTGGACTACATTTCATGGATGTCTTCATTGCTAGCTGTGCTGGCCGGGATTTCAGGGAGTTGTAGTCCAAGGACATCTGGGGCCCCACGGTTGGGAACCACTGCTACAGAGCCTTCCTCTGTCACATACCCCACAGTCTGGAGGGAGTTTCTCTCCAACTGGCGGATAGGGTTCGGAATCTGGGTGTGGTTCTGGATCCAGCGCTTACCTTGGAAGCCCAGGTGGCTGCCACGACCAGATCCGCATTTTACCATCTTCGTCAAATTGCCCAGGTCTGCCCATACCTAGATGGTGACTCTCTGAGAGCTGTGGTTCAAGCACTGATGATCTCGAGGTTGGACTACTGCAACGCTCTTTACATGGGGTTGTCCTTGACTCTCCTCCGGCGTCTGCAGCGGGTACAAAATGCAGCAGCCAGACTGGTGGTGGGTGCGCACCGTTACGACCGCATCACCCCGGTTCTGGCTCGCCTGCATTGGTTGCCCGTTGCATCCTGGATCAGATTCAAGGTCCTGGTTTTAGTTTATAAAACCCTCCATGGCTTGGGCCCGAACTACCTGTCAGAGCGGATCGTCCAGCGATCAACCTCGTCCCGACCAGTTCGGCAGTCGCGAGCGCACTCGCTTCAGGTTGCCACCCCTAGAGAGGCCCTGAAAACATCTACACGTAACCGGGCCTTCTCGGTGGCAGCCCCGTCTCTATGGAACAGCCTTCCAAGAGAAGTGTGCTCTGCAGAGTTCCTGCTGGCCTTCCGTAAAGCTTTAAAAACTCTGCTTTTTCTGGAGGCCTTTGGTGAGTTTTTGTAGGGTTTTTTTTTTTTCTTTTTTCCCCCGCCACCCTCATTTGCACTCGCCGAGAGGGCCTGTTGCTGGGCTTTGTATGTGATGCCAGGGCGCAAACTGTTTTATAGTTAAATTGTATAGTCTCTGCTCAATTATGTTGTTATTGTTTTCTATCATGTTGTAAGTTGCTTTGTCATTTTTGTAAGCCGCCCAGAGTTCCTACGGGAAGATGGGCGGGGTATAAATCTAATAATAAATAAATAATAAAATAAATTCCTTCCAACCTCCAACAAGTGAACTGGCCAGCCATGTGTTTCTGTGGGACACAGAGACCACGTGGCTTGCCTGGAACTGGAGTTCTTCTTCACGTGGTCACCTGTGGGCTCACACAACCCACCTTCTGCAGGAGGGATCTGAAATGGGTTACTCCCAGTGGGTGCAGAGGAAAGACTACCCCTCCCCTCGCTCAGAGAAAGGGACCAATAGATGCTTTTTGGTTGAAGGAAATCAAGGATGTTTACATAAGGCAAGTGCTTTCCTTTCCTTTATATCGGCCCTCTACTCACAAGATGTGTATCTGCTGATTTGCTTGTCCGCTGCTTGAAAATGGTAAATAAAAAAAACCCTGGGTGTATTTACCAGACCTGGCCACTAGAGGGAGACCATGCAATGTATAGCGTTGAGTCTGGAGGTTGAATCATGGCAACTGGAAAGAAGTCCAGTTGCCATGATTCAACCTCTGGATAAATCTCATCTTACCGTATCCTTTTGGTTTCATACAATTTTTGCATGGGATCTTTCCCATTCACCATAAAAAAACCCTCTGCACTGATATATCTGACAGACAGCCCATCCCTTCCCAAACGGATCACTATATCTTACTGGTACATCCTCCATTCCTAGTTCCCACCTCTCTACACATAGATTGCAATTTCCACTGTGCTGTCCTAACTTCCTATTAAGGTACTGGTGTATTCTGATTAGAGAAGATAAAATGTTTCTTTTCCAAAATGGAAAATGGCATTTTGTTTTCTTACTTGATAGAATGCTTGCTTTTGTTTTGTAATGTTTCATAACCTGATGAAACAACACATCATCTTTTGTTTTGTACCCATATGTAAGTCCCTTCTTCGGTCCTTATTACTGACTTATCCCATCATTTCTCACTCACTTCAGACCACTGGACATCGTCCACATGTTAAAAATCAATTCTATTCTCTATCTTGGTCTCCATAACCTAAACACTTGGTATTTTACCTGGAATGGTATCAGAAAGGATAAGCTATCTCTGGCATTTAAGGAGAAACTGCTAGCTAGCTTCCTGTTTATTAGTCTTCCATCCCCATCTGTAGACCATCTGCTTTACTTCTTAGCACTAAATTTTAAACAAATAGTAGTGTCATGCTAGCCAGTACATTTTTTCTCTATACCCCAAATATTAATGGAATCTTTTCTGGCCTGGCTTGAAAATTCTTTGCTGACAGGACAGATCCTTAGAGGAACAGAAGGGGCTGTTTATCATTCACTAAGTGAGGGCAGGACCCAAGCATCATTTGGGGCAGGACAAGCTCATAAGAGCTTCCCCCTCCCGTCCACATAACACAAGCCCCTTCTGTGCATCCAGTCTGTTGAGTGAAGGAAGTTTCTATTTTAACTCTGAAAGGGTATTTCCCGCATGTCCAACATTACAGTCGAGCCCGGGTAGAGGCATAGCTACCATGCCTCCTCACTTCTATTTTGTCCAACATCACTCTCAGCCTGAAGAAATGTTGACACTTTTGGGTTGGTCCCAATAAAGATGCTTTGTTTCTATTCTGAAGAATACGGACTAAGGGCAGTCAACGCAAGCCAATGCAAACATGCACTTATTATTTTGACCCTGATAGTCATGGTATCTCACCGTTGCCACTTGGGTAAGTAATATGTCCCTTCACTGAAACCAAACCAAACGCTCACCAGGCTTTAGATGTTATGACTTTGAAGCACTGGTCACAGAGCGGAGTGGAGGTGATGCTTTGAAAAGTTACTTTTTAGACTAGAAGCCCCAGTACCTCCCGGCCAGTACGTCCACTGATACTGCAATTTAGGGGATTTGGGGACCTGTTTTCCAAAGATGCAACTTCTTCAGGCACTGAGATATATTTAAGCAAAGTGGCAATTGGCAAAGATTGCCACATACCTCTCTCCCATCCCTATAAATAGGGGGGGGTTGTTTTGAAGTGCATGTGTGGCAAAATATCTAAAGGAAGGGAAAGTATGAGGTTGCGGTTTCAGCTTGGCACTGAGATTCAAGAAATCTGGACTTCATTTCTAGCTCCGCCACAGCCTTCCTCTGCACCCTGCTGGCTTAAGGAAGCTCTCTGGGTTTCAGTTCCCTATCTTCACCAGAACGTAATTGTCCTCTGTCACGTGACACACACACCGTCTTGCGAGCACTGCTCCCAATGGACTTTATGTAGAGGTATATCAGAGCTGGAAAGAAGCCATTTCCTGTTTAGAATGGAATGAAAGACATTAGAGTGGAATGAAGCATAGAAACAAAGAACAACAGAGTTGGAAGGGGGGGGCTATTTCATCTGAAATCTGGCTCCCTGAACATTGAGGTCATTATTATGTGTCTTGCACTCTGGGATGATTGAGAAAAGATCCTGCCCTTATTCTGTATGACAGCCTTTCAGATATTTGAAAACTAGTGCTCTCATATCTCCCCTCAGTCTTTTTAACTCAAGGCTAAACCTAGCCAGGTAATTTGGTCCTCAAAGATCTTGGTTTCTAGTCCCTTAATCATGCTTGTTGCTCCCTCTGAACTTTTTCCAGTGTGTTGAGATCCTTGGGGCTGCGCCGGACAGGGTGCAAGTGGGGTGTATGTCCCAGGTGCTACACTGGGATGGTGCCAAAATGCAATTTGTACTATTCTGCACACCACCTGGTGGCAGACGTGTGGAATCCATGTTTGCCCCAGGTGACACAGACCAGTGATAGTGAACCTTTTAGAAACCGAGTGCCCAAACTGCGATTCAAAACCCACAAATTATTCACAAACTGCCCATACAGCAATTTAACCTGAATACAATTGGCTGTGAAGGGACAATGTTGGGTGCCTACAGAAAGGGCTCCAAGTGCCACCTTTGGCACCCTTGCCATAAATTCGCCAACACTGACATAGACCATAATTCTGGGCCTGGGCATCCTTCTTAAAATGTGATATCCAGAACTGGACACCATACTCAAGATAAAACCTAGCCAGTGCCAAATGGACAGGAGCTAGTACTTTGTGGGATCAGGAGATGATACCTCTGTTGATACAGCCTAAAATAGCCTTGATTGTTTTTGCAGCCAGATCATACTATTGGCTAACATTCAGCTCATGATCTACAATCCTTCATCTTGTAATTGTGTCTTTGTTTCCCTTGGTATAGAAATTTGCAGTTATCCCTATTAAATTTCATTCCATTGTTTTCAGCCCAGTGCTCAAACCTATCGATATCATTGTCAATTCCCCCCACGCCCCGTCTTCCAGGTCAACTGGGTCCAGACCCACGAGAATGGCGCAGGCGCGCTCACTGAGGGTGGCCACACCCAGAGAGGCACGGAAATCGCGTACGCGTGACCGCGCCTTTTCTATGGTGGGACCTACGATGTGGAACCATCTTCCCAGTGAGCTGCGCCTTGCAGTGTCCCTGCCAGCCTTCAGGAAAGCCCTGAAAACCCATCTATTCAGGGAGGCTTTTGGCAACCTTTTTAGTTAATTTCTTTCCTTTTTTTCTTCTTCTTTCTTTTTTGCCGCCATTGCCATCTGTTGTGGGAGGTTATGGTCCCCCTCCTGTTTTTATTGCCTTTTACTTATTTTTATCCTTGTTTCTTTTCTTGTTTTTATTGTTCACCGCCCCGAGTTCCTATAGGAAGATGTGGCGGTATACAAATGCAACAAATAAATAATAGATATTAGTTATTTATGTGTCATCTGCAAATTTGGTCAGTGTTCCATGCATTCCCTCATCTAAGTCATTAATAAAAATGTTCAAGAGCAACCTGGCCCAGGTTTGAACCTTCTGATACCCCTCTTGTTATCTCCTCCCAGTTTGAGAAGGGATTATTGATAATCAGAGATCTTTGGTACTCTTGGATGTAGTTCATCTGGCCATGGAGAGCTGAACTCATTCAAAATAATAAGGTATTCCTTAATTATTTGTTTATCAGTCTCAAACTGCAATTCTGTCCCATCTACTTGAACACTGCATTTGCTGGGAGGGTCATAAGCTGTCCTTTGGAGGGAAAGACTGGTCTAAAGTTGGACTTGAGCTGCTATGCTTTTATAATTTTCCCACCCTTCCATGAGTAGATGAGCCACTGTTCCTTTTCTCTGTCTTCTGCTACACATGTATCTGAAATCATGACTTTTGTTGCTTGTAGTGTCTCCTGCTATCCCCAGCTCCTTCTCAGCTTTTGCTTTCATAATGCCATTCTTTATTAGTTGTCCATACTGATCCCTTGTGGCCCGACCTACCTTCAGTTTCTCCTTACAAAAAATGACACACTGTTTCGTCATGTCATAAGGTTACGAAACATTTCAAAATGAAACAAAATGAAATGCCATTCCCCCCTCTAAAATGAAACAATTTATTTTAGAGGAAATGGCAGGGGGTATTCCTCAAGCTCTCCCCTGTAACCCCTTGAAAATTGGAAAGCTTTGAGTTTCAGAGAACAGAGTTATTAAGCTCCAAAAGGGCTGTGGGGGGTAATTAACTGAAGGAGTATGGATCAGCATGCTGAGGGGGAGCTGTAAATTAACCCTATAATTGATAAAGCGTGCCTTTCATTAAGCACCCCTACACCTCTTTTGGAGCTTAATAACTCCATCCCCTGAAACCCAAAACTTTCCAAATTTCAAGGGGTTCCCAAAAATCACTTGGGGAAGCTAAGCCTGCCATTTGCATGCCTATATATATTTTTAAAAATTCAGTGGAAAATTACTGATCCCAGGCATGCGAATGGCACGGTTAGCTTCCCCAAGTGATTTTAGGGGACCCTTTGAAAGTCGGAAAATTTAGGGTTTCAGGGGCAGAGATATTAAACTCCAAAGGAGGTGGGGGTACTTAATGGAATGAGTGTCTTCGGCATGCTTTACCAATTATAGGGTTAATTTACCGCTTCCCCTCTCTATGGTAATGTGCACTGAAGGCATTCATTCAATTAAGTACCCCCCACCTCCTTTGGATTTATTTTATTTATTTATTTTAGAGTATTTTTACCCCGCCTTTCTCCTTGGAAAAGGGCCCAAGGCGGCTTACAGTAATGAGGGATAATATACAGTCCAGTACAATTAAGACCTGATAATATACAGTCCAATACAATTAAGATATGTTGAAATATTGAGAACAAGGGATTGAGGGCCATCTTACATCTTTGCCCTAAACTTTTCCAAATTTCAAAGGGTTCCTTAAAATCACTTTAGGAAGCTACCCCTGTCATTTTGGGGGAGATTCATGGCTGGGATCAGTATTTTCTACAGTGTAATTTTCTAATCTGTAGAAAATACTGATCCCAGCCATGTATTTCACCCAAAATGACAGGGGTAGCTTCCTAAAGTGATTTTAAGGAACCCTTTGAAATTTGGAAAAGTTTAGGGGGGTCAGAGGACTGTGTTTTGAAATTCTAAAGGGGGTCCGGGTAGTTAATTGTTCTGGGATGTTATCAGCCACTCCAGCAATTTAGGAGATTACTCTATAGTATTAACTCCTTAATTGCTGGCAACCTCCCTGCATACTTTGTCAATTAAGTATCTCTCCTGATTTTGGAAGCTAAGCAGGGTCAGCCCTGGTTAGTACTTGGATGGGAGACCTCCAAGGAATACCAGGTGCTGTAGGCGCCTGGAGTAGGAACTGGCAAACCACTCCAGTATTCCTGCCAAGAAAACTCCATTGATATGGAGTCACGAAGAGTCGGTCACGACTATAACGACACAACACACACGCACACAAGTACCCAGACCCCCTTTAGAGCCTCAAAACTCAGTCCTCTGACCCCAAAATCTTTCCAGATTTCAGGGGTGCCCCTAGGAAAAATTGTTTCTAATTGGAATCAATGGGGAGCCACAGCAGTGATATCGCTCACCCAATCAGCTTCCAATTCCAATTAGAAAGATTTTTTTCCTAGGGGCACTCCCTTTGGAGTTAATTACTCAGTCCCCTGACCTCCCAAACCTTTCCAAATTTCAGGAACTGATATAAATTCACTTGCTTCCTTGGGTCCTCACACAGCAGATGCTTGAAAACACCTGGCCGACGGTACTTTGTGCTTTGTACGAAGCACAAAGTGCCCATCTTTAGCTGAAATTATATATAGCTGCTAGTGATCAAATATTTCAAACTAACCCTAACCCTAACCCTAACCCTTTTCCTGTTCATTTGGGACTTATCAGGACTTCTTGGATTCAGGAAGACTTGTTTCCAACAAAAGATGCATGAGATTACACTGCAGGCCTCCCTTGAAAATGTATGAGAATGTACAGGAATATGTAATATCAGCAGGGGATGGCTTGAAGGAGTTGTATTCATCCACTGCAAATGATGACTCTAATGAAACCTGGAATACCATTTCAATCAATACCAGAGTTCTAACCAGAGCATAGCATCAAAACTGATAATCCTGCAAAGCACAATTGATTATATGAAGATGCTCTAACAATCTGTTAACCTAAAATGCATGTGCCGCATCTGGCATTGATCAACACTAACATGACTACCCAACCCAGTATGGCCTATAATCAAACCTACTGGTGGAATTTTCAGACTTACAATAAAAAAAGAAAGTAGCACTCCTCCTATTGCATTAAATGGTCTTCACCTCCACATAGACCCAAAAATATGTGTATAATATATGGATTGGAGCCATAGGTCTACATGGAGGTGAAGACCATTTAATGCAATAGGAGGTGGACAATTTCTGGCCATCCAGATGTTATTTGAAAGTGCACAGCCAAGAGTGAAAGGGAATGGCAATCCCACACATCTGGAGGGACATAAGTTGCTTACCACAAGAGAAAGATAGCCTTACTTTCTTTTGATTAATAATTTGTTCAGAACTTGTTCCCCTCCCATTTGGTTGTTTTCAGGAGGGCCATTAAAAAGCAGAGCCTTGTAGTATCTCAATGACTCAAAAACTTTACTTGGCATATTTCATCTATTTCATTTGGCCTTTGTTGTTGCATTTATTTTGCATATTTACTGTATTTTGCACCTGCATCTGATGAAATGGGCTGCAGTCCACAGAAATTTATGCCCCGTAAAATTGATCATCTTGAAGGTGCCATGAGAGTGTATGTTGCTCTGTTACCATCTTGATTTTTAAGCCTCTTCCGTACACTGACTTATTTCTATAGAGGTTTTGAAAATATTTATTTATTTATTTATTTATTTATTTATTTATTTATTCATTCATTCATTCATTCAGCTTCAATGCCGCCCATTACCCAAAAGTCTCTGAATGACATACAATTCAACAATTAAAATGAACAATTAATAACATTAAAATACAACACACTAAAATTGCCATCAGGACTTATTTCAGTTTAAATATATAAAGTCGCACTCATCATTTGTGGCTTTCAGAAAAGGCAGGTTTAGTAGAAGTGCAAATATCTGGCCAAGAGTTTATAACTGTCCATTTTTACTGTGCCTGCTCTGTTTCCAGATAATACTCCCATGAGGCTTAAAGGATGTTGCACTTCAGCTCATACTAAGTATAACACAATTTCTGGCGTTGTGGAAAAATACTGATAATTGATTTTAAAAAGTATACGCCTTCTCCACAACTACATAACTTATCAAAATGAGCTGTCATGAAATACATAGCAGGGCAGCTTAATCTGATATAAACAAGCAAAAACATTCCAGCATCTAGTTAAATAATCTGTGGGACACTTCCTGATTTACTCCCTTTTTTTCCGGTCAACAAAAGCCAGTGTTCTATTTGCTGATGAACTGGAGAATGCTTAAGTCTTTTTGCCTTGATCTGGATGAACTTAACTGTCAGGCCTAATTCCTCCAACAAACACCAGAGCAGGGATCTAATTTTTACTCTTAGTGAGAGCACAGTCCATCAAATAGATGGGATTTACCTCAGTACTGAGGCACTCATCTAAGTCGGTCTAGTCTCATTTGGCCTAGTGATCAGATCTAGGCTGAAAACTTCAGCTGGTTATGATTATTAAAAGGGAAGAATTTAATTGCATTCGTTTTTTAAAAATAACTTTCTAAAAATGGGGAGAATTTTATAAGTAGGATGAAAGAACTTGTGAGAGAAACAATTTGTGTATAGCAATGGGGGAGGGGAGAAGATTTGTCCTTGAAACACAGAGACAAATTCAACCAAGCTGAATAAACAAATCCACAAATTTCTTAAGACAATGCTGAAAATTCACACATTTGTTAATAAGAACTTAACATTCCAAATATTTATGTATGGGAGAAAGTTGCTGGTCACAACAAAGGGTCAGGCTAGATATTAATGGCAATGTGTTTGTTTTCCCACCTGGAATGAAATACCGGTACTTCCCCACAGATACTTGCCTTGGTGCAAATGCAGCACCGTGTTAGTTTCCTATTGACCAAACACGAAACAAAGCACAACAAATGCATGAAAGAGAGGTAGGGAAACCCACAAACCGATATCATTCACATCTTAAGGGAACAGCTCTTCTAAAAACTATCTATCATCTAATTTGACCTTAAGGAGCATCTGATATCCTGATACCTATGCTTGAGGGCCACAACATCTGGACCTCGGAGAAATTCATTTTTAAACTCCTAATATCTAACAGCTAACTGGGAGTTGAGTCATGGCTACTGGACTTCTTTCTTGAGAGATAGAAACGTTTCGCTGTTCATCCAAACAGCTTCATCGGTCTGATGAAGAAAGAAGTCCAGTAGCCATGACTCAACTCCCAGTTAAACGCACCTGGATGACTGAGAATCTTCACAGATCTAACAGCTAATTTAGCCAGTGATGATATTGGTACTGAGATTTGCATTTCTGGTAAAAAAATTCTTCTTGGTACACAAGAGAAGGACAGAGATTCTGCAAGGAATATAGCTTCAAGTTCCCGGGAGCCCATCCTTATCTGGATCTTAAAATCTCAATAACTCACTCTGAGATATTTGTAGGTGAAAGAATAAAACATGTTTACTTACAATCACTTGGAATTACAGACTTGTATACACCGCTGTCTTCAGTGCATAGACTAAAGATAAGCTAATACCACAGACTCTCTTTTGTTTAAAGCTTCACCTCTTACCCTTATATTGTCCGTTTTGTATCGTTCTTGTATTTCCATTCGTTTATTGAGTTTTATATTGTAAATTGCCTAGAGTCCCCTCCGGGGAGATGGGTGTTGATAAATCTAAATAAATAAATAAATACTAGCAACCGGTTTCACAGATCCACACCAACCAACAACTTAGTGAGGAAGTGGGACTCCCTTTGATTTCAAAAGCTGGAAGGAACTATTTATTGGTTAGTGCTAGATAGATAAGCAATCATGCCAGCCCAGAAAAGGCTTTCCGAGTCACTCAGATTACAGACAGCATTCAAGATTGTAAATAATGCTCCAACAGATACTGGTGGAGAATTTGAGGAATTGTAGTCATGTAACTACAAGATTGTTGGGGGACAGAGTCTCACTTAACTGGCCCCTCCTTCTCCAAGCAAAGAATGAAACCTTGCATACAGTTTGATAGCTTGTGTACAGTTTCCCACACACACCTTCATGAGAGCTAGTTATATGTGCCTCTGGATTAGAAGCCATGTCCTTCATGTTAGGTGTATTTATTACCCCACAAGACA
The DNA here is from genome assembly GCA_023846285.1 of Phrynocephalus versicolor. Classification (NCBI taxonomy): domain Eukaryota; kingdom Metazoa; phylum Chordata; class Lepidosauria; order Squamata; family Agamidae; genus Phrynocephalus; species Phrynocephalus versicolor. The sequence continues at coordinate 10,154,449 of JAHTLZ010003542.1, read as the reverse complement.
GGATAAATATATTTCTTATGTTGAGTCTATGTTTATTGTTGAATGCAGACTTCCAAGACATGCAAAATGAAAAAAACCAGACCAAAACAAAATGAAGCTTTCAAGATGGCGGGCGGTAGCGGCTTCTTGGTGTTTCCGCGTCCCAGCCTTTTATTTTCTTTTTCTTTTTTGCTGCCGCGCCGTGGGTTTTTTGCCTTTTTCTAATTTTTGGGCTGCCAGGAGCACCTTGGGTGGTGTTGGTACTTGGGGGGGGGTTGCTGAGGCTTCGGAGGCTCATCTTGTATTAGCTGAGCCGGGCGCCGGACGCCGGGCGCCGGACGCCGACGAGGACGAGGCGCATGGACATGGTAGGCGGCCTCGGTCGGGCGTCTTCTAAGCTGCGGCCTCTTGCTTTCCCTCCTCTCTCCCCCCCTCCTTCTTTATACTACCTAGCCCCCTCCCTGGCAAGCCCCCTCCCTTACCTGCCCTTGTGGGGGGTCCCGGGTGTGTGGCCGGTTCGTCCGTCCTCGGTGGTCTGACTGATCTGAGGACTGAGACGGCGACCGCCATTTCGGGTTCCCTCCCATGGGCTATGAGGAGAGAGTCGACTGCCTGCCGGGGACTGGTCGTTTGTCTCCCCGAGCTGCCTGTTTATCGCTCTGCTGCCCTGTCTCGCCTGGGTGGTTTGCCGGCCACCGGACCGGTGGCCAGCCTTTTCTGCTCGGAAGCTCCAGCCGGTCTCCCTTTGGTGCTTTGTGCCTGCTTTGTGCCTGCCTTGCTCTGGGATCTCGGGCGGCATATCGGCCACCGGCGCTGCCTTTTAAGTCCTTGGTGGCCTTCTGGTGGCTTCGGGCGGCAGTTCGGCCGCCGGTGTGCTGTCTCTTTTGGGACTCGGGCAGCATGTCGGCTGCCGGCGGTCGTTCTCCATCTCGCCCGTTGTGGTCTTGGCGGCTGGTGGTTCCCGGGCAGCAGACCGGCTGTCGGTGCTTTGGGGGTCTTGGGCTCCCTGTCATCGCCGGGTCTTTTCTTAGTGCCCGGCATCTATTCCTTCATCTGGGGTCGCCCTGCCCCCTTTCCATCGGAGACATCGGAAGCAGCTGGTTCCCCTGGTTCCTCCCCCCCCTAAGGATTGGTGTCCATCTCTGGGGGGGATATCTACCTATTACGTCATCACCCTCCAGTTCATCTGGGGAGGGTAGGAGGACTGGAGCTACTATGGCGAGCTTATTGGTGGAACTGGGGTGTGATGGGGGGGATTCCCTGTTGGGGGTTTGGAGTCCGGATGTTGGTTCAGCGTGTTGCTCTCGATCTGGTGGCAATTGGGTCTGGCTTATGCCAGCCTCATTGCCAAGTGTTTGCAGTGTAGCAACTTTCCATCAACTGTCAGAGCTTGATCTCCTGGATTCCATCCCCCTTCCACCCCCAGGTGCTTTACATCTCTCCTGGCGCTTTGCCCACTTTATTTGTATTTTTTTTATTCGTTAATTAAGATCTGTTTATTTTATTATTATTGTTGTAATCCCATTATCCTTTGCAGTTTGATCATTGTTTGTAACTTATTTATTGCATTATTGTAATTTTGTTGTGAGTGTTTTTTTAATTAGGTAGTATTTGGGTTCCTTTTTTTTTTTTTCCTTTTTTTCGCCATGCCCGCAGGGACTCACATACCAACTGTGATGGGCCGTGGGCGGTACGCTTGTAACCGGGGGGTTTGTCAGATCAGAAGAACCCGGGTCAGACATCTTGTGCCTGTCCCGCGTTCTGACCCCCC
>JAHTLZ010003542.1:10112882-10146465 GCA_023846285.1 Phrynocephalus versicolor | reverse complement strand
ATAATAATAATAATAATAATAATAATAATAATAATAATAATAATAATTTATTTATTGTCATTGTGTGTATATACACAGTATGCACATACAACGAAATTCAGACACCCAGAGACCAGATTCAACACACACACACACACACACACACACACACACACACATATACACAAATCCCCAAACACTCTCTCACACATTAAAAAACCCTTCAACACACACTCATAAAAAATCCCCGAACACTCCCCCACCCACCCACCCCCTAAAAACACAAGCATCTACACAACAGGCTAGGTAATCCTGTCCAAGTGTTCACTGCTGGTGGTCCTTGAGTTCATTATTAAGTGCAATTATAGCTCTGGGATAAAAACTGTTCAGAAGACGTGTGGTCTGAGTTTCAATTGTTCTGTATCTTCTGCCAGAAGGCAACAGTTCGAAGAAATTATGAGCAGGATGAGTAGACTCTCTCAGAATGTTGTGTGACTTCCTCAAACAGCGAGATGAGATGTCATCCAGGGCTGGTAGTTGGAGCCCAGTAACATTCTGGGCAATTGTAATTATTCTCTATAGAGCTTTTTTGTCCGCTACAGAGCTGCTCCCATACCATGATAGCATGCCATAAGTTAGGACACTCTCAGTGGTGCTGTGATAGTAGGACAGAAGTAGATGCTGAGATAAATTCATCTTCCTGAGCATTCTCAGGAAATACAGCCTCTTCTGTGCCTTCTTCACAACCATATTGGTGTTTGCAGTCCATGAGATGTCCTCTGAGATGTAAGTACCGAGATATTTAAAGCTACCAACCCTCTCCACCTCCTCACCATTTATGGACAATGGTAAATGTACATCTTTCTTCCTCCTAAAATCAATTATAAGTTCTTTATTTTTTTGGTCTTAAGTATAAGATTATTTTCTTTACACCACTGAGTCAACCCTTGTACTTCTTTCCTATAAGCAGACTCATCGTTCTTACTAATGAGCCCCACCACTGTTGTATCATCTGCAAATTTGATGATTGTGTTGGTGTTATACAGAGGGGTGCAATCATGTGTGTACAAGGAGTAGAGGAAGGGGCTTAGCACACAACCCTGAGTGGATCCGATCCTTACTGACTGTGGCCTATCAGTCAGAAAATTCCTTACCCACAAACAAATCTTCTGATGTATACCCAAATTGGCCATTTTAAAGAACAACCTATTGGGTAGAACTGTATTAAAAGCAGAGCTATAATCCACAAATAACAGCCTTGCATATGTTCCCTGTTGTTCTAAATGGCTCAGTACAGTATGGACAACAATGGATATAGCATCATCAGTGGATCTGTTACTCCTGTATGCAAACTGGAATGGGTCCAGAGTAGATGGAAGTCTAGCCTTAATATAATCTAGCACCAATCTCTCAAAACATTTCATAATAACAGATGTTAAAGCTATTGGTCTATAGTCATTGAGAGACCCCACTACTGACTGCTTAGGGACTGGCACTATAATAGATGTCTTCAGGCAAGTAGGGACAGAGCACTGCAACAAAGATAGATTAAAAATGTCCGTAAATACTCCAGCTAATTCTGCAGCACAGTCCCTGACAACTCGTCCCATGATTCCATCCAGTCCAGCTGCCTTCCTAGCATTAATATTTTGGAAAGCGCGTTGCACTTCAGAAATCTGCAGTAGTAGTGGTTGTCCATCAGTAGTAGGTTCTAATGGTGTGCAATTGGTGGTCGATGCTGGAGTAATAGTGGTTCCAGTTTCCACCTCAAAACGGCTGAAGAATTGATTCAGCTGATCAGCCAAAGACCACCTTATGGAATATCTTGATCTTGGCTTCCAACACATCCTTACACCTAAGGATCTGTTCTTATTCCTTCATAGCTGCCCTCCCAAGTTGCAAGTATCTTCTGATTTCTTGTCTGCCATCTCTATTTTGTTTGATAATTGAACCAAGATATAGAAAAAATCTGCAACAATTTGATTTCTTCAAAATCAGTGCTAAAGTTAGATAATTCTTCTGAAGTCATGATATTTGTCTCCTTAATATTCAGCTATTTTTGCACTTTCTAATTTAACTTCCATGAATAATCATTTGACAACATTTTCCACATCCCTTTATGGCATCATCTGCATATCTTAAATTGCTGATGTTTCTTCTAGTACTTTTCACTCCTCCACCTTACTCTAATCCAATTTTTCATATACTGTAGCATGTTCTGCATACAGTTTGAACAGATGGGGTGATAAAATATATTGTTATCTGAGATCTTTAGCAATTGGAAAATGTTCAGCTCTCCATATTGTATATCACTCTAATAGCCTCTTATCTATAGTATGTTACACATCCAGACAGACAATTAAATGTTGTGGCACACCCATTTCTTTTAAAATGAGCCACACTTGAATCTCTAAAGCACAAAGTAGTTTTCCCCTGAAATTCTTTAGTACAGTCACGAAGCCAACATATTTGCAATACAACCTCTAGTGCCCCTTGCCTTTTTTGTATTTTAAACAAGAAAACCCTTCTGGTAAAATCTTGAGTGTTGCTGGCATGAGAAAAGTAATGCACTTTTTGGTCTCTCCCTTCTTTGGGGTTGGAATGCACATTAAACATTTCCAGTCTGGAAGCCATGTTTCTTTTCTGGGCTAGGCTGTTGGTCTATCCTGTATTAACCAATCATTCATTCCAGCCTTTGAATTCCAAGAAAGTCCCACCTTTCTGTTGAGACAGTTGTCTGGATGCTGTGGATCTGTTCAGTTAGTTGCTAAGTATGAGTGCAGTAAGAAAACAACATATACAAATCTTCACTTTCAAGGAACTGTAAGCAAATAATTTGTTTCTACTCTTTCTACTAAAAAGGTCTGAGAATGAATTACTGAGACTTTAAGAGCCAGATAATGAGAAACGGATGCACTCGGGGGAACTAGCTATGTTCCTCTGTGGATTTCTGTACTTCAACAGCATAGCAAAAGGCATTTTATCAGAAATTTAAAACTCTGCAACGTTTTAACCTCTCAGCATCTCATATTAAACTACAGTATCTCTGCTCATCTTCATAGCCAAGGTGAGTTGAATTTCTCTTTCTCTCATCAACTGTTGTTTTTGCTAAAAAAAAATCAATGATGTAATTTATTAATTAATCAGGAAGGAGCTCGCTTCATTTAAATTAAATCCACATTGGATTTAAAGCATAAAGCCCATGTCTATGCAAGGTGGCCTGTTATTTAGGCTATACTTTGCTTGCTTCTGTTTCAAAACTTCAGTGAACACATGAAGCCATATGTCCAAAACCATTCCCTGAGAACATTTGCTGGAAACTTTTCCCACCACTGTTACTGGGTTATTTTGCTTTGCTTTCCTATTCTGTATTTATAAATTTCTCTCTCTCTCTCTCAAACATACACAATTGAGGGTAACATGATACCTCCCTTACAATGGCAAAGTGGCCTTTTATGACTCCCAGATCCCAGAAGCGCCGTACAGATGTTGATGTCATCCTGCTACAGGGATTCTGGTTCTCCCAGATTCTGTAATTTGAACATAATGAGTGGCTAGGGCTACAGTGGCTGAGCCTTACTGGCAACGGGGTCATTTTACACTCAGGAACATCTGTTCACTGAGCTACATTATAAACATGAACTTAAAATTAGTAGGTCTGGGTTTCACATCGGACTCTCTTCATTTTTAAGCTTTGTGAAGGAATAACCATATTTAAAGTTCTAGTCCTCATTTTGCCGCATTCCAAAGTCTTGTTTTTTATAACACATTGTTCCTGGCTGGTTTTGTTTCCCTCTCTGCCCAAGTGGGAACTCCATAATCACTCTGAGGTTGAAATCTGTGACTTCTGCATAGATATTTTAATTTTGGTTTTCAGAAGGAATGCGAAAAATTGAACAAGTCACCCAATATGAACCATTCCATTAACAGAAGAATGCTGTGGGTACCAGAAGAATGCTGTGGGTAGCACAGAGCGTAAGGGATGGGAGGCCTTCCAAGGTATACAAAATCTATATTAGATTATAAAGAATGCTAGTAGTGTTATAAGTCATTAGTAACTGTTATTTGTTATAGAAATGGGAAATACAGCTGCATTTGGCCTGACATTTACATTCAACAGCCAGCAGGTCCAAGGGCTTCCTACAGCATTCACGCACTGCCATTTTACATACCTCTCCGCCTGGCCGTTCTGCAGCTATGGTAAACACCATGTAACTCAAATTACTCAATATACCAATCTCAGATACTCATACTTTCTCTTGGAGCAGTGGTTTGCAACCTAAGGTCGCTCAGATGTTCTTAGACTGCAACTCCCAGAAGCCTTCACTACTAGCTGTGCTGTACAGGGTTCCTGGAAGTTGCACTCCAAGAACATCTGGGATACTCAAGGTTGCAAATCCCTGTGTTGGAGAACGAATGGAGAGATATGGGAACTGTGACTTTTTGGTTACTGCAACTCCCAGAAAAAGTAGCCATGTCGACTGGGATATTCTGGGAATTGTAGTCCAAAAACAGATTTTTTCCCCATCATTAGGAGTGACCTGCTCTAAGCAAGCTGGTCACACCAGGAGCGTGGTTCAGTATGTGATGGACTGGAGAATGTGAGGTTCCATAGAGAGCAACAGATGGCATCATGCCTCGCCCTTATATTTGAGGCACCAAACACCACCAGATCACCACTGTTTGGCAACAGAGTGGAATATATGAGGACTATAGCTGTAAGTCAGCCCAGGCAGGCCCCTTCCTCCATTCTCCATTTCGTTAGAATAATGATTAAAAATAATGGTTTTGACTAAACAGTACAAAAAAAATCATGATATTCACTGAATGGACCCAACCATCTTGTGAGAAACTGGGCTTTCCTTCCCTGGAGGCATTAAAAGAGAGACGAGATCTTTCTTTGTGAGAGATGCTACAGTTTCACGCTCCTCTTTGAAACACAGAAATGGACAGGATGAACTCTGAGGTCCTTTCCATCTGTAATATGCCATGATTCCACCACTACCTACTACTGTACATTTTTTTTGCTCCTTTTACAACAGATGCACTACCTATAATAATAACTATGCCATTAAGGGCTCTACCCCACGTTCCTTTAAATGCAGATTAAATTTGTAGATAAACTGTGTGCAAAAAATGTCATCCCCATGGCCACCGGGCTTTTTGAAAAAAACGGTAATGCCCCCTTAAGCAAAGTTTCCAAGACCTACTGGAGAGGCAGGGAATTTTTTGCCTCACTTAAAAAATCCACCTTTTAAAGAGGCAGACGTCGTGGGACCTCGTAGATGATCTGGGTTTTCTTCTTTTTTGTCATAGGGCCTGTCAGCTCTGTTTTTTTCTTTCTTTTAACTTTTAGCTGGTCCTCTGGCTGGTCTGGTGCTGGTTTTTTTTCCTTTTGATCCCCCCCCCAGCGCTGCTCAGCTTGACCCCTTTTTTTAATCCTTTGATGTGGGAACTGCTATCCCACATCTTCAGTCATGTGACGGGAGGAAGAGGAAAATCCAGACCTTTAGAAGATCAGGATTTTCCCCAGGTGTGATAAGTCTGACTTATCACAACCCTTTCTAGGGCTTTTCAGGTAGAGCATACTCTGAAGTTTGTGTACCATTCTCTTCTTCTGGCGAAAACCCTGGGTCTGTGCAGCTTGCCCGTGACCTACACAGGCTGGTCTTTTCCAAGGAGTCACAGGATGGAGATCGAACTCCCAACCCTCTGGCTCCACAGCCAGATGCCAAAACCAACCCAAACCAACCCATCTTGCTCTGTGCATAGCTTAGAAGCATAGACTTTGCTAAGAATAAGCACCATAGGCTCCCAGGCTTTCAGCCAACATGGCCGAGTCCCGTTTGCTGGCTGGGGATAGGTCCCTGGATCTGTGGTCCAGATGGCAGAAAATATTCCAGCCTGACTCTATCCCTCCAACCTTAACTTTTTGGTTTGTGTTTCACCCCCTCCCACCCTCCTACTGCTCAATGCATATCACTGGACTGCTGTTCCTCTTCTTTATGGCTGTATTTAATTCACAGTCTGCTACCTTTCATTCCGACTATGACATGCCAAATCCTTGATCCATTTTTCCTGGCTCCTCTCGTCATCTTTTCCACTTCATTCTTATATCCCTTTAAAGTACATTGACCGGAGCTTAACACATTACTCCCAACTGTGAGTGGTGCTATTATTACCTCTCTTATCTCCCATAGGGTGCTTCAGCTCACACAAAATCCTATGTCTGGCAGCATGGTGTTACCCACATTCCAACAGCTATCAGCTTTATAAATTACTGCCTCCACCGTTCTTAAAGCGTTGTGACTCAGAAACCCTTGCTCATCTTCTGAACATTTATTTTATTTCATTTTATTGGATTGTATTGGATTTTATTTTGTGTTATTTTATTTATCTCCCTCATTTCTCCCAGCAGAGGGATGCATGGCACCTCGCGGCAACCAAAAATAGAGACAGCTAAAAGCACAATATGCTACAATATTTTTTTAAAAAAACAGCATACAATTAAGCAAATTATTGGCCCAACTCCTGTTGCTTGGTTACGCTTGTGCAAGGGAAACAGTGCATTTTGCAGCTCGTTCTCATGGACAATTTATGAGTCTTTGCTTGCATCTTCCAGCTCAGACAAAGCTAGTGGGCAAACACAAGTCGGAAAATCCATGTCCGGATTTGTGTTTAGGGATGGGCTATTCATTTTGGAAGCTACCGGTTCAGAAACGACACGCAGGAGCCCAGCTGGTATTCAGAAGCCTCCAAAACACAACCAGCCAATCCCTTACCTTGCTCTGCACTCGTGCAATGAGGAAGAAGCCTCCTATGTCATTGTTCATTCTCCCTGGCACTGGCCAATCAGGAGCTGTGCAGGGACATGCATCATCCCACCTCCCTATTTGATTGGCCAGCGCCAGAGAGAAGGAACAATGATGTCAGGGGCTTCTTGCTTCTTCCTTGTTGGAGCTCAGCCCCGCGCAGGCGCAGAGCAAAGTAATGGATTGGCTGGTTGCATTTTGAAGGCTTCTCAACACCACTTGGGCTCTTGCGTGTCATTTCAGAACTGGTAGCTTTCAAAATGAATAGCCTATCCCTATTAATGATCTGCCCATAGATTTCACGATTTGCCATCCTTGGGCATAGTTCAACAACAGGATTTGGGCCAGTGTGTTAGCAGTGTGATCTAATTAAAATTAGCCTAGAACAGTGTTGGCAAAACTATGGCACTACTTCTAAATTTTGCATGCTAGGATTTTCAAAAAACTGAGGTTAGAGGTTTAGTCACCTGCATCCAAATGCTAGGTCTCAGTACATCAGCTGGAGACTCAGAGAAGTGATGTGCTTTTCTGGGTCTTAGACAGAAAGACAAATCTCAAGGCAGTAGTGTTGAAAGAGCAGCACATTTAACTTATGCATGTAAACAGATATCTTTAAAGCCTGGACATTTATCTCTACCATTTACCAGATATTGTCACAACTCTCTGCAGGTACTCTACATGGCGGGCAAAGGCTGAGATTTTCAGATTAACAGGTATGGTTGCATGCTATGTCTCCTCCCCTTGTTCCTGCCCAAATCCCCCTCTCTTCCCAGAATTCCATTCTGCCTTAAGTACTCACATTAGTTTTGTCAAATAAATACCTACATGGCTACCTACCTGAGGTGTTCCACCAGGTTATCTGTCATGGCAGTCCCTTGCAGCAGCTTGTCGGAATATCCATCAAATCTTGTTACCTGTCTGCCAGCATAGGCTGAGTACAGGACAGCTTTTTTTAAATATAATTTTCCTCTTATATTTTCCACTCACTTGAATTCAAGAATAAATCTCTGCTTCAAATTAACGTGCATCATGTATGTACTTCAAAAACTATTTATATTGCAGTCTGCCAGAACTACCCTTAGGAAACGGTAATAACTTACATATTTAAAAAGTTTTTAATGGGCATTTTCTTGATATACTTTCTCAGATAAGCAATCCTATTAATTTAGTAAGAAAATCATCTATTCACATGAGCAAGGATTTCAGGAACAAGGTTGATTTTGACCCTACATTCTATGACAGATCAACTTGTTTGTAGCTGACAAGGTGATTATTTGTTATTAATACTCTCTCTGATGGGAAAATTGAACTTTAAAATGTTGTCATATACATTAAGTCTATACATATTTTATCATCAGTTCACTCAAGTCAACAATTACTGTAGAAAGTGCTATTTTTTTTCCTTTGATTGATTGAAGTTTGCATATTGTCCTAAGTATTAATCCAAAATTTGTGTTCTCTCTCTCTCTCTCTCTCTCTCTCTCTCTCTCTTTCTCTCTCCTCCCCCCCCCTCGCCATTCCATTCTTAAATCTTCATACTGGAAGAAGTGGGAAGGAGAAGGTGAATTGACCTGTAGAACCTTTCTACAGTCTTCACTAGGTTTACACTAACAACAAAATAGTAACTAGAGATGGGCACGACTCAGGAAAAATGGTTTTTCGTTTAGGGGTCCGTTTCGGCTCATTTCCGTTTTCGTGAGCTAATTTTCAAAATTTTTCGTTTTCGTTTTGTTTCGTAACGAAAATGAAAATGAAAACGAAAACGAAATTTTTTCATTTTTCCCCATTTAGTGCCATTAAATGCTTTTGCCATAACGAAAAACGAAAATTGGCTCAAAATTAGTCGTTTCGTTTCCATTTTCGTTCCATTTTGGAGCCAATTTTCATTTTTCAGTTCGTTTCGTAACAAAAATGAAAAACGGAAACGAAAATTTTGCTAAGTCGTGCCCATCTCTAATAGTAACTAAGCAACTCTGTTTTGTTCTTTCTCAACATTAATCATCATCTTTATTACAACTCTTTCTCTTCCGGCTCATATTTAGGTTGTTGATAAACATAGAAAAATTACACAATAACAAATTTCTAAACTGTATGCAGTGTTATTGAATATTTACAGTTAAAATTCTCCTGTACTCTGGAGGACTCCAACTTTGTGTCTCTACATTGGCTCTTCTTCAACAGCAAACCTACCCTTGTTTATATATATATATATGATTTTCCAATCAGAGTATATTTTGGAGTGAGGAGCTAAGCCCTGGATGACTTTCCTCATACAGTATGGAATATTGGCACACTCTTCCGCCGCATCCTTCAGAAACAAAGTTGCACTTTGGCATGGTGTGAATGGGATACAGAGGGAGAAACATTTGCATATCAGTTCACACAATACATTTTGAAAAATACTAGAGTTCATTCTCCATCTTCTTGCCTCTTTATAATCTTTTTTAACCTTCATTTCCATTTCCATTAGAGCATGGTCTGTTACTTTTATAGTATTAATTTCTGTTTCAATTATTTTAGAAAGCAAATTATGGGATACAAGTATAAAGTCTATTCTAGAATAACTTTTATAGACCGAAGAATAATATGTATATCTTCTCTCATCACCCTTTAATTCTCTCCAAATATCCTTTAGACCTGCGATTTTCATTACTTTATTCAAAATAGTAGTTCTATTAGTCATATCATCCCTTTTAATATCAGATTTATCCTTTACTTTGTCCAGTACCATATTAAAGTATCCTGCCATAATAACCTTCTCCAATTCTTTTAGAACAGATTTATAAAAAACTTCTTGCTGTACATTAGGTGCATAAACATTTACTAGAGTATAGTCTTCTTCTCCCAATAAACCCTGAATTATTAAATATCTACCATTGTCATCCTTTATTACTTCTTGTACTACAAATTCGCAATATTTAGAAATTAAAATAGCAACTCCTTTAGATTTTGAAGTCCCATACCCTTTCTCGTAAATGTTGATATTCTGTAGCTTGAGTTCGTTGGTCCCATCTCTTGATTGACGAGTCTCTTGTAGGAAAATGATGTCCACTTCACTCTTCTTCAAAAGAGCTTCTATTCTTCTTCTCTTTATAACAGATCCTAGGCCTTTCACATTTAAAGTAGCTACTTTTATGTTAGTCCCCATGCCCCCTTTAAATCACATGTTTGTTTTGATCCTGTTGTGTTACATGTAACAAAGAAGCTCAATAAAAAACACAATAAAAAACAATAATGTAAAGTAATCCAAACCTATACAATTATCAATGTTACCTCCCCCTCCTTTATCCACGCTGCATTATATTCCAGTGCGACTCTAAGGGGAAGGGGGCGCCACTCCCAGCAACTTGAGTCACAGCCAGATCTCCCACATCCGCACAATCTAAAGTAATTTATCCTCTTGTTTTCCCCCTTAAACATTTATCAATTCTACTAGATTCTGCAATGTTCCCTTCACTCTCCCGCTACCCATTTCCCCTACTGTCAAAAGGAAGGAAGAAAAAAAAGAGGAAAGAAAAAAAAGGGAGGGAACAAGAGAGGTTGGGAGGGGGAGGGGATGAGGGAGAGGGGAAAGGAAGGGGGAAGAACAATGACTAAAATTCCAAAAAGAAATAGAGGGAAATGAACATATAAAAATGAAAATAGAAAATGGAAAAATGGAAAAATGAAAAAATGAAAAAGGGAAAAATGAAAAGGGAAGGAAAAAACCCCCCAAAAGTCCAAAAACCGGGGGGGGGGTCAAAGGGAAAAATAGATAAAAATTAATAATAGAATCTACTTTCTTCCCATGTGGGAAAAATAGAGAAATCAAAAAATGAAGAAAAAAAATAAAAATTGGAAAAAAATGGAAAAATGAAAAGAAAAGACCCAAAAAGACAAAAGGAGAAATATGTAAAAAATTAATACAGGAATCTACTTTCTTCCCATGTGGTTTCTTCACTTAACCACTCAATGTTGCTGCTCCTGGATCTTCCTGTGAGAGGCCCCATGCAGCTAGTAAGTGTTTTCCTTCTTCTGGGGAATAAATTTTATGAAGGATCCCATCCTTCCAAATCTTGATGAATACTGGATAGCCCCAGCTGTACTTCAAGTTGTTTTTTATAAGAACTGCAGTCACAGGTCACATATTTTTTCTCCACTGAGATGTTGCATAAGAAAGATCTTGATACACTTGAACAGAAGTGCCATTATAAGAGAGAAGTTCTGGCTTAGATCTTACCACCCTCAAAAATTCTTCTATTTTTGCATAGTTAAAAAATTTCAGTATTATGGGCCTATGCTGAATTTGGGGGCTGCCCAGAAAATGAATTCTCTCAACATCTTCCTCTCTTACAAACTGTGACTTCATAATTGTATTTATCCAGGAAATCACCTCTTCTTTAAGATTGTCTCTTTTCTTTAATGCAAAGTTCATAATCTTGATATTGGAGCGCCTGGAGCTATCTTCAAGGGAGATTACTTTCTTATTTATTTCCTCCAAACGTTTCTTTTGTTTTTGTATCCCATCCTCATTTTGCTTAGCCAGCTTTTCAACCTGAGTCACTCTCTGATCAAAGTTTTTAAAATCTGCTTGTATCTTTTCAACTTTAGTATTGAGAGCTTGAAATTCTTTTTAAAAAAAATTTACAGTCCTCACTGATCTGTTTGATCTCCTTAGGTAACCCCCCCAACGCTTCCAAGCCTTCTGTGAGAATGGAGAGTTGTTGTTCAATTTTTTTTCCATAGTACAGCTCGGATCCTCGCCCTGAAGGGCAGATGAGGCTTCAACATGCTGTAATCTTTGCAATCTTTCAAGGCTACGATCAGATGGTGCTGAACGGGCCCACTTAGCTTCTTGCGAAGGTTTAGATTTTTTCCTTCTCATTAAGCAGATTTTTTAAAATACAGACCCAGGTTATAAGACAAGAAAATCATCTTGTTAACTCACGGTAGCTTAAAATTGAAAGTACACGAGGAGTCAAAAATGAAAGTACTTTCTACCGGTGAATTATCAGATAATTAACATTCCAGACTGCTCCAGTCTGTAATTAATCACTTTAAAACTACATAGGAAAGTTACTCACAAGTTTTTGAAGGGAGAACAAGACTTTTAAAGCTGTTTACATTTCGATCGTACGGAGCTCAGCTTTTTTCAGCCGCTCATCCAAGCAGCCGGAAGTGTAGATGCAATTGAAAGGGTAAAAAATGAATGGCTAGAAATATGGTCTATAAATGAAGCAGCTGGAAGTGAAATGGGATTGATATGGGACACTATGAAGTCAGTTATGAGGGGATTAATTATAAAGGAAACGTGTAAATTTAAAAGATCAAAAGAGGAGAATATTAAGAAATTGGAAGATGTAATTAAAAACCTGGAGCATAAGTATCTTGTAAATAGAGATAATAGAACATTTTTAGAACTTCAAGCTAAAAGAAAAGAATTAGATAGCATAGAATTAGACAAAGTTCAGAGAGATTTAATGTATATGAAGAGAAATTATTTTGAATTTAGTAATAAAAACTCTAGATTTTTGGCACGGTTATGTCAAGCTAGAAGAGCAAAAAACGCCATAGGTGTGATTAGAGATAAATCAGGAAAGAAGTGTAGCCCGATGAAAGAAAAATTGCAAATATTTCAAGAATTTTATGAAGATTTATATAAGGGAGGGAATGTCCCAAAAGCAGACTTAGAAGATTATGTTAAAGAAATTGTTAAAGAAAAGATTCTAAAGACAGACATGAGGGAACTAGAAAAACCAATTCAAGAGGAAGAGATTGGAGCAATTATTGATAAGCTAAAGAATGGTAAAACCCCGGGTTGTGATGGACTAGATTCAGATTTTTATAAATTGTTTAAATCAGTTTTAGTTCCAAGATTAAAAATACTCTTCAATAGAATCTTATAAGGAGATAAAATACCATTATCTTGGAAACATTCATTAACAACTCTCATTACAAAACCTAACAAGGATGTGATGGACCCTAGTTCATATAGACCTATCTCATTAATAAATCAAGATGCTAAGATTTTTACTGCAATATTAGCGAATAGAATGAATGGGTTTATTACAAAATATATTAAGGAAGATCAAAATGGGTTTCTAAAGGGAAGACAAATGCCTAATTTAACTAGAAGAGTGCTGAATATTATATATGATACAGAAATGAACAAACAGAAGGCTGGCATTCTATCATTGGATACATTTAAGGCTTTTGATTGTGTGGAATGGCCAACACTAAAAATAGTGACTGAAAACTGGGGGTTTGGAATGAAATTTAGAGGGGTGATAGATCAATTATATTCTGAAAATACATCTGAGATAATAATTAATGATGGGATTTCAGATTGGATATCTCTAGGCCGAGGTACTAGACAAGGTTGCCCCCTCTCCCCAGTTCTATTTTGTTTAATGATTGAAATGTTTGCGGATAAAATAAGGAATGATGAGTTAATTAGCGGATTAGGTACTGATAATAAAGATTAATTTATTTGCAGATGATTCCTTATTGACAATTAAAAATCCACTAGAGAGTATGGATAGAGTTAAATATCATTTGGAGAAATTTGGGTCAATATCTGGATTGAGGGTTAACTGGCAGAAATCTCAGGTGATGCTGTTTAATCATAACAAGGAAGAACAAGAAGTGTTTACCCATAACTACGGATGTAAGATAAGTAACTCAATTAAGTATTTAGGTATAGAATTAGTAAAGGACCCATGGAAACTAAAGGAATTTAATTATAGTAAACTGAAGAAAGAAATTAAGAATAAAATGTTAGAATATTCAAGTCTAAAACTTTCTTGGTTTGGGAAGATTGCATTGATGAAAATGAAAATTTTACCAAAGTTAAATTTTTTCTTTATGATGCTTCCAATACAGTTAAGTAAGGATGACTTTAAATTGTGGCAAGATTTAATTAATAACTTTTGTAACAGTGGTAAAAAAGCTAGAATAAACAAAAAAATATTGGTATATGGCCCAAAATAAAGGTGGCATAGGTTTACCGAATGTTAAAAATTATTATTTAGCAAATCAAATAAGGTTTATTGGGGATATTGTGTTTAGTCCAGAAAGATTAATATGGTGGAAAATGGAATCATCGGAAATAAAGGAGGATATTGAAAAATACTTATTCGGCACTATTAAGAAAACAAACTTAAATGAGATTAATAACCCCTTTCTTAGATCTATGTTGAATGCATGGTATCTACATAAGAAAAAATTATGTCCCTCAGACTCACCATTGAGATCTGTAACTGAAATGGAGAATTTCCCTACAAATTTGAAAGTTTTCAAAAAAGTATTTAGGGATAAACAAGTGATTAGATTGAAAGACTGGATAGGTAAGATGAGAGGGAAAGTACAAATGAAGGAAATTCTCCAAGGTAGGGATATATCTTGCTTTAATGTTATACAATTAAAGAAATGGACTGATACTTAGATAAAGAAAAATAATAAATGCAGAGAGTACACAAAATATGAACAACTCTTATTGTTGTATGAGGATACTCAGAAGGAAATATTAGTAAAAGGTATTGTTAGTAAACTGTATAAAATTATTTTGGATTTAGATGAAAATAGGGGAGGATCTGGAGTGAAATTATTGTGGGAACAAGATTTTAAAAAAGAAATAAGAGAAGAAGACTGGGCTAAAATATGGAGAATGAGAATACAGTGGTACCTTGTATAAAGGAATTAATTCGTTCCAAATGAAATTATGTTAAGCAATTTTTCCTTTATACAAATTCCCATAGGAATGCATTGAAAACGGAGTGATCCCATTTTATGTTGTACGGATTTTCCCCATAGGCGATTATGTTAAGCAAATTTCCCCTATCTCCAGAATTTTTTATGTTGTACAAATTTTATGTTATACAAGCTGTCTGTTATACAAGGGTCCACTGTACTTAGATCTATGTCTGTTAGAATAAAGGAAAATTTCTTTAAAATAAGTTTAAGATGGTATTTGACGCCAGTGAAATTGAATAAAATGAATGCAAATTTTTCTAAGCTTTGTTGGAAATGTGATAATGAGATTGGTACCTTTTATCATTTGTGGTGGGAATGTAAAAAGATACAGAAATTTTGGGAAAGTATTTTTAAAGAACTAAGTGAAATACTAGAAATGATTATAGAGCCCAAATCTGATATTGCTTTGTTATCAATATTTGTGGATCAAAATTATGATGTTAAAACTAAAGAGTTGATTACAAATTTGTTGACAGCAGCTAGATTAATAATTGCTAGAAATTGGAAATCTAAATATGAACTATGTTTAGAAGAATGGTATAATGAAGTATGGAATATTGCTTTAAATGATAAATTGACTTGTTCTCTCAAGGTTAAAAAAGGAGAGTTAAAAAGAGATATTTTCTATGATATATGGGGTAGATTTATTGAATATGTGCTTGTATGGGATAAGGGTAAGGTTTCCGCGCAACAATCGATTTTGTTCTGGAGGGGAGGATGACGAATGTAAATATGAAGAGTGATCCTGTTGGTGAAGGGGTGCACTGTTGTTGATGTTTGTCTTTTTTATGTAATTTGTATATGTTTTTTAAATAATAATAAAAAAATCAGATCACACAATATCTATATCATACAATAGACAATATGGGAATGTGCAAGTTCGGTTGGACTAATGGTGACCAGGGTTTTATGCATGCAAGAGGGTAGTCTTTCACATCGTACAACATCACTGTACGTGGGACACAACACCAGGAAGTCTTTCAGAGATAGAGAGAGACTATGCCTTATATTCAGTAGATCCCAGTTTCAAAACTTGAAACCCCCAGCTTGGGTTAGTAAAATGTAATATATTAATCCACTCATGTGCTGAATGTGTCAGTTGAGCAGTAGGAGTAATTCGCTGGCAGAAACATTACGTTAAAATTCTAGCTTAAATGTTTACAACATACCTGCATTAATCTATTAGAATAGTGGCACACAGGAGGGATGTAAGCAGCTGAATTATATTAAGACTACAGCATAAATCTAGTTGGAAAGGGCTGGGGAAAAATAAAGCTCCTTGGTGCTGTTAAATTAGGCAATTCAGATTTCTAGATTCAGATCAAGCTCCTTGGTGCTGTTAAATTAGGCAATTCAGATTTCTAGATTCAGATCCCTTGGAGTGTGATCAGATACGAGTATAGACATTTGCCCTTGCAGTTTGGTCCATGTTGGGGATGGGCTGGTTTGATCACTTTCAGGAGCTACTTTTTGTTTTTGTTTTTGTTTTTGTTTTGGTGTGGGTAGGATTGCTTCATTTTGGTTCTGTTCCGGTATTTGAGGTCACTGTGATCAAACCAAATAGGCTGATTCAAACTGTCCTGCAAAATGGAAAGCTCCTCAGGGTGAAGGGAGAGGAGAGGAAGTTTTCCATTTATTTTGAACTGTTGCTAATGCATCACTAATAAGTTGTGTCATTTAGCAACAATTTAAAAGAAATGGAAAGGTTTGTTTTCTCTCCCTTTGATGGGAAGAAAGCTTTTCATGTCTCAGGTAAAGCACCGAAGATAATATAGCCAGAGGATTTGTTGTTTTTT
Source organism: Phrynocephalus versicolor (assembly GCA_023846285.1). Taxonomy (NCBI): domain Eukaryota; kingdom Metazoa; phylum Chordata; class Lepidosauria; order Squamata; family Agamidae; genus Phrynocephalus; species Phrynocephalus versicolor. The sequence continues at coordinate 10,130,147 of JAHTLZ010003542.1, read as the reverse complement.
CTTTTCCTTTAAAGGGGAAAGATTAGTCTATCATGCTAAATAAGACCACCTGAGGTGCAGTGCAGTTAGTCCTTGCACAAATAACATGACACATTGCAAATCAACCCTGTTTAGCACAATCTAGACCAATCCAAGCAAGACTACGTGGCCTGACTAGTCACATCTTGAGCTTTGAAAGGCTTCTTTGTAAGACCACAATTCACAGAACCTCCAAAGACAGCACAGCAGCCCCTGATGAGAGACGCATCTAATCATTCAGAAGCACAACTGTGATTGGGTTTGGTCTTACAGTTTGGCAGTTCCAATTCATTAAATAGAGTAAAGCAGGAGGTGTATCAAAACTCAATAAACTTTTATTTAACATAACAATTGAGAACTTTGTTTCTCAATATTCAACATATTGTCTTCAACTTGGTTAACATTTAAAGGTCCTTATTTAAAGAATATATTCTCTTCAGACCCTGTTAATATGGGTAACTCAGAAACTGCTGTTTTCTCATCATAGGTTTGTGTACCCTTCTATACCAAGTACAAACTATCCCACAACATGGGTGTCTGGCCTATTGGGGATGGGTCCCAGCTCTCCCTTCTTGAAGGGAAATCTCTCTAGTTTCTCCCATCCATGGACCCATTCCCCCAAGGTATACCTGAACTTTCCATTCTCACAGCTCACAGCTCTGGCTTTCTCCAACTGTCAACTTGATTCCCCACCTCCCAAATCTGTGTTTTGGCTCCTCCCTCTTTTCCCAAACATCTTTCTACTCATCTAACTCCATGTCAATTGCCATATACCCCTCTGCTACAACACCCTGTGTTAACCCTTTCCTTTCATCATCTTTCATGTACAGTATATTCCTTTATCTTCATCTTCACGTCTCTTATCTCTTCCTCCTTGTTCCCAACAATCTCTCTATCGGACTATTATTTTTTTACTATTCTTTTTGCTTTTCCTATTCTGATTAGACATGGGCACGACCAGAAAAATGACGTTTTGAGTTTTCATTTGTCGGAACAGGTCCGTTTTGGGTCGTTTCCGTTTGTAGCGAAATTTTTCAAAAATTTGTCATTTCATCGTTTCGTTTGTCATTTGTCGTTTCCACTGCGATTTAGCACAATTTGACGTCCCAATGTAATATATATTTAAAATAAATCCAAACCTCCTCCCAGTTGAACCTCCCCCTTTACCCAATATCAGAAAAAAAATCCTCACAAACTGCCAGAGGAAAAAAAAGAATAAACTGCTATTCCCTTCAGCAGACAAAGCTGCAGAGAATCAAAGAAATTATTTTCTAAATTCAATTCCCTCCCTGCCTGCCTAACTTAAATCTAAAGCCTTTAGCCTCCCTCCAATCAGCCAGCAGCAGCCAGCCACACAGCCCTCCACCCTCCACATCCAAGACCCGACTGCGACTTCTGGAAGGTGCCTCGGCTTTTTATGGCCTCTGGCACATCCAGAAGTGTCAGTCAAAACCTGGCCATGCCATTGGTGGAATGGTTCAAAAAATTGCATGGTCCCATCCCATGCCCAGCCCAAATGGGCAGGTCTAAAAAAAATAAAAATAAAATAAAATAAAATAAAATAAAATAAATGTGACATTTTATTGCTATAAAAACCCCACTGCTGCTACTATTAAAAATCAGGCATTTAAAATAAATAAATTTCACCCAATTTTTCTTTTTTCGGGTCGGGTTCGAGCTGGAGCGGCGTAATTATTGTTACCGTTTCCGTTACGTAACGGAAACGATAACCGAAAACGGAAACGACAATTTTGCCACTCCGTGCCCATGTCTAATTCTGATGGTTGAGATCCTCCTCACAACAACACATTCCAATACGTTCATTCTGTTATTTGCAAGGACATGCAAACACACAAAGCCTGTTTCTGAGATCTCCCTAGCAGGAATAAGAAGCCACTTCTAAGTGTTCCACTCTTCCCTAATTTTTAAACAGCTTGTTGGCCTTAAGCAGAAAAAAAATCAAGAGAGAGGAGAAATACAATCCACAATATTTCAAGTACTCGCCATAATTAGCACTGCTCCATGAAATGTTTTTGAAAGGCACAACACATGCAATTAGGCTCCATGTCTTAAACAAAATCAACTGTCTGCATATGGTGTCCACGTGAGCATGAAGGGTATCTTTGTCCAGAACCACGAAGACAAAACAACAGCCACTGAGAAGTTACTTGGTGCTTTGCCGCTGTATCGGGACATCTGACCAACAAGTATAACTGCATTCCTGGCCTGAAGGCAATTGCTAAATTTACTCTCAGGCTGTTTACAAAGCTGTGAGAGATGGTTGCTTTTCAGTGGCTTGGAGTTCCTCCAGAAACATAATTTGCCAACACCACTTTCTAGGTGCCCACATGTGCACGGAGCAAGGATCATGTTTACGGCTTCTCGTAAGTTTTGGTTTTGCTAGCTGTGGAAAACTGAAGCCAGTACTTGGAAATGCAAACCGTAGGGGAATCGGGCGAGCTAAGCAGCTAGAGCATTTCTGACTGAATGAAACTGGGGGGTGGGGTGGGGGTTTGAGGTAGGGCCAACAGCTGGCTGAGAAGTCATGTGGGAATTGCCTGTCTCCTTGATGATTACCAGGCCAAGAAAACTGGAATGGCTCTGATATTACTCGTCCAAGGACTATCTCCTTTGAGGCCCATCTTTTCTTTGTTGGCAGCTTCCTTCAGACGTCAGCTTGGATTTGGAAAATCCACTCAGGTTTGGTAAGAGGTGGAGGGAAAATATGTTTATTCCCTGGAAGGTAAGAGAGGTCAGCCAAGTTGGAAGAATCCCCCCACCCCCAAGCCACATGAACTGCTCTAACAAATTCAGCAGAACGGTTGCTTGACATGGCTGTAATTTAAACATTGTTCTGCCATTACAGTCAAGCTGTGGGTCTTCTTATATGGCCATGTGGGCACACCAGCATCCAGGAATTGAAAATTAGCCAGAAGGTACAAGAGCAAATGCTTCATTTGTATGGATCACCTACATGAAACTTCACATGCCTTCACAGTCTAATAGAGTATTTGCTCACGCCCTGTGATATCACAGACAATGAGGGCAGGAGCGGGCAACACATGACCTATGGGCCACACACAGCCCACAGCTTTTGTGACTCCCACATCCCCAGTCATTGCCTGTCAAGTCAGGAGCATGCCATGGCATTTCAGTAGTACAGCAATACAGTGGCTGCCCAGAGGTTAAGGAAAGAAGACCCATATAATTAATGGAAATGACTTATTTTTTCATTGAAATTATATGTGCATTTTAATCTTTTTATATTGTCTGTGAAAATTCTCAGTCCTCCAGGTGAGTTTATCTGGAAGTTGAGTCATGGCAACTGGACTTCTTTTTCTTGAGAGATAGAAACGTTTCTCTGCTCATCCAAACAGCTTCATCAGTCTGAGGAAAGTTAGTTGCGAGTCCTCCATTTTATAGTTCACTTTGACCTCATATCACCCTGGTTTGAAATAGGCTTAGGGCGTTTATACACGACCCCTAAGCTGCACTGCAAATGGCTCCCAGCTCCGGAGCTTAGAAATGTTTCCCCACCAGCTCCGGAGTTTAGAGAAAATTAAGTGTGACCACGCCCCCATAAGCGCGACCCAGCGCACCTTTCATGTACCTGCTCTCAGCAGGTGAAAATTCCTTGATGCGGATAAGAGTGCCAGCTCTCCTCGCTTGTCTGTTGTTTTTTTGCCTCCCGTCACTTTAAGAGCCCCTTGAGAAGGAACCAGGAAGTAACGGGGCTCATGGCAACTTCGACCGGCACTGGCAGGTTAGTAAAGGCTTCTTTTGTCCTTTTTCTCCCTCCCTCCCCTCACACAGACAGGAGCAGGAAGTTCTGAGGGGTGGGGACGCAGGAACAGAAACGAACCCCCAAGATCTCTGGTCCAAATTTAAGGGACCAGCGGATCTTAGGGGTCGTGTGAAAAGGCCCTTATAAGATTAACAATGGCCTGATTTCATAAGATGAACAATGAGCCTATTTTAGAGCCTATTTCAGAGCCTATTTCAGACCAGGGTGGCAAGAGGTCAAAGTGAACTATAAAATGGAGGACTCGCAACTAACTTTCCTCAGACTGATGAAGCTGTTTGGATGAGCAACGAAATGTTTCTATCTCTCAAGAAAAAGAAGTAGCCATGACTCAACTTCCAGATAAACTCACCTGGAGGACTGAGAATCTTCACAGACAAATGGCCTGAATAGGCTCATTAGGTGAACAATAGTTTCAATAGGCTCATTAGGTGGACAATTGCCCACCTTTATGACCTTCCCAACACCCATAAAGTATGAGTCATTAGCCATGCCCTTGTTAGTGGAGGTGTGTATTCTTGATTGTTGAAATGGCCGCTTGATAAGTAGCAGTAGTATATTCTGTTTTTAACCCAGCATTTTGGTGATGGTGCATATATGTATTGATGCTTTTTAAGCTGTTAGCATTATCTTTGAGCCTTTTCACACGACCGATAAGATCCGCTGGCCACTTAAATTCGGACCAGAGATCTTGGGGGTTTGTCGCTGTTCCTGTGTTCCCACCCCCTCCACACTCCTGGCTGCTGTCTGCGTGAGGGGAGGGAGAAAAAAAGGAAGAAAAGAATGCCGACTCACCTCCGTTCTGCCATCTCGCTCTGCTCCCGGCAGCATTCCAGGCTCTTAGTATCTCTTAAAGGGGCAGGGGGCAAAACAACAACAAACAGAAGCGAGGAGAGTCCGGCACTCACTACGTTACATCCGCATCAGGAATTTTTCACCCCCGGAGAGCAGGTACTTGAAAAGTGCGCTGGGACGTGCTTAGGTGGGCGTGGTTGCACTTAATTTTTTGTAAACTCCAGAGCTGGTGGGGAAACAATTTTAAGCTCCGGAGCTGGGAGCCATTTGCCGCGGAGTTTAGGGGTCGTGTGAAAAGGCCCTTTGTTAAATTGGCACCATGCTCATGCATATATTTTTACCTGTTGCTGAAAGTTGAAGGACCAAAGTGGTCAAATCAAGAAAACAATTCACCAAAATAAGACACCCCAGGAATGGGTGCCTCATTTGAAAGCTCACAGAAGTCTCTAAGAAATATGGTTCTTCTCCTTACAGTCCTTGTTTTAGCATGAGAACATGTCTGAGGGAACCTGGAATGGAATTTCGCACTTCCAGTTAGTCCACAGTACAGATTTCAAGGGTGTGGAGGTGGAGCAGCCCATAGCAGGGCACAAAGACACAACATTGTGCCACTAATAGCATGGTTCCCTACCCTTGATTTAGAAATCTTGGAAAAGCCATAAATGGAAACACATACGGTACTTTCTCTTATAACTATCCTCTGCTGCCTGGATAGCTGTTATCATCCTAATATTTCATGACATCTGGATGGGCAAACTATGGCCAGTATGTTCTCTTTAGTCTAAAATCAGAAGCCAGTTCAGACCATCGTTTCTGATTTCAGTGCAGAGGACAAGTACTAAGCATAGCAGGGTGGTGTGTGCATATGGTGACAGCTAATGTCACTCATAGCACTAAATGGAGAGAGACATGGAAGTGACTTGGGACTGAACAGAGGAAGGGAGCATTCATTTTTGACATTCGTTATGGGAGGAATAAATGTCTTGTGCTTTTGAATCTGGGAGGAAATTTAAATCATCTCCTCAAGCTTGTGATGGAGCAAACTGTTTTCCATCAAAACTTAAGCCACACAATATGTATTTATCTCTAAGATACAGTACAATGAGAATTCAAAACGCTCTTGTAATGTGCATGTTTCTATAAAATAAGAGGAAAGAACCCCTCCTGTTTGTCCTTTAGATGATAACTGCAGACCAGTCTTTTAATAACTAAGTTGGTCGAAGACAGAGGCCATGACATGCCATTTCGTTAGTAACGAAACTAATCAGCATTTTCCCCATTGAAATGAACCGATTCATTTCTCTGTAAAATGGCTCCCCTGGGTCCTAGAGACACCAAATATGGTGTGAACCATCATTGGACTCTCCCCTTTAAGCCCTCCAAATTTGGAGAGATTTGGGGTTCTGGGGGCAAGTTATTAAACTTTAGCATGGGTGCCCATTGGGAAAAAAACATTTCTAAGTGCAATTTTCTATGCTTGAAAATAGTGATCCCTGGCAGCTAGCAGCATGGAAATTCCTGTGGAGCTTCCCCAAGCTGTCCGCTTGAAGCACCCCAAATTTGGAGATATTTGGGGTACGGGGGCCAAGTTATTCCACTCTAAATGGGGTGCCCCCATTAAAAATGTATGTAATTTTAAAGTACTTGAAAATACGAATCCCAGGCACCTAGCAGCATGAAAATTGCTGCGGAGCATCCTCAAACTATTCCCTTGAAGCACCCCAAATTTGGGGAGGTTTGGGGTATGGGGGACCAAGTTATTGAACACCAAACAGGGTGCCCATAGGAATCCATTTTAATTTTTTGTGTTTGGGAACAGGGAGTGGTTTGCTAATCACCTCATGGGATTAAGGTACATAAGAGGCTGCACTACGTTCAGTTCTGGTCATCTGTGGTGGGAGTTAGGAGGAGGCAGACATCTCTGGCATTGTGGTGTTAGTTAGCTCTTGGGTTCTAAAATCTTCACTGCTGCTCTTTGTTTTTGTGATTGCCGAAAAGCAAAGCTGATTTGTGTGTGTTGCTGTGTGAGTGGACAAATAGAGAGTGGTTTGTGTGTTTGTAGAAGAGAGAGCTTTTTTCTCTCTGTGTGTGCACTGTCTCTGTCTCAGAGAGCAGCCATCTTAATTATCTCTATTATTTTTTGGAAGGTTGGGTTGAAGGATTATGAGCAGGCTTTTTTATTTTATTTTCCCCTCCTCCCCCCTTGAAAGTATCTTCCTTTCCACCCACCCACATTATTCCCAGTCCACCGTCCACCTGTACCAGCCCCCCCAACTATCTGTGTCACATATTTTCAAGTACTTTTAAATTACATTTTCCCCCTAGGATAGTGTTGGCGAACTTATGGCACAGGTGCCAAAGGTGGCACTCGGAGGATTCTCTGTGGGCACCTGACATCGCCCCTTCACAGCTACCTGTATTCAGGTTAAATGGCTGTATTGGCACTTTGTGAAAAATTAGTGGGTTTTGAATGATATTTGGGGCACTTGGTCTCTTAAAAGGTTCACCATCACTGCCCTAGGGGCACCCTGTTTGGAGTTGAATAACTTAGCCCCCCATACCCCAAACCTCTCCAAATTTGAGGTGCTTCAAGGGAAGAGTTTGAGGATGCTCCACAGCAATTTCCATGCTGCTCGCTGCCTGGGATCACTATTTTCAAGCACAGAAAATTGCACTTAGAAATATTTTTTCCAGCGGGCACCCATTTTGAAGTTGAATAAGTTGCCCCCCAACCCCAAATCTCTCCAAATCTTGAGGGCTTAAAGGGGACAGTCCATCACCTGGGTTGTTCATATTGGGGCAAACAAGAGGAGTGGGAATATAGGAGAAAGAGGAAAGAGTTCAGGCTGCAACTGGAAAAAAGTAAAAGCCTTCACCCACAAGATAGAGGAATTGCAGGCGTTGGGGTACACACCAAGTGGTCAGGCATTAAAACCAGCCATTCGGCAGGAACGGGTTATCTTAGTAGGAAGAGGATGTGGCAGTGGGCTGAAGACCATGGGCACTGGAACCAGCCCATTGAAGGAGAAGGAACAGAGAGATGGAAGAGAACCTGGACACCCATGGAGGACAGGTGATATGGACAGAGTTTGTTTCGGGACTAGAACTAGAAAATAGTTTATTTATGAACTTGTTAAGAGACAGTCCCTCGAACCCCTTCCTCACACAGGAAGGGACTACTGAGAACACCCAACCCAAGTTGGAGTTATTTGTTTTGAATGAAGAATTGTTAAATAAACCCAATTTTGATGTCAAACCTTCCTTCCTTCCTTCCTTCCTTCCTTCCTTCCTTCCTTCCTTCCTTCCTTCCCTGGTAGAGATGGGCATGAATCGAAAAAATGGCGTTTCATTTTGTTTCGTTAAGGAGGTCGTTTCGTTTCATTTTGTTTTTTGCAAATGTTTGCAGCAAAATTCATTTTGTTGTTTTGTTAATTCATTTTTTGTTTTTACTTTTTTCCCAGTTCTCACTGCGTGGCCCCTGGGGCCTGGTCGGCACTGGGTTTTTTATTATTATTATTATTATTATTATTATTATTATTATTATTATTATTATTATTATTATTATTATTATTATTATTATTATTATCCTTTATTTTAGGGTGCTGAGTTGACCAAGCCACCCTTGGGGCCAGTTGGCACTCCTTTTTTAAAAATATAAATTTTTATTTTATTTAATCACTTCCAGGTTTGCCCCGCGCTACAGCTGTAGTGTGTGGCTTTTTTTTTCTTTCAGTGCTGACCGCCCCTGGGGCCTGGTCAGCACTGGGTTTTTTTTTTTAATTAACTTAAATTAATTTTTTATTTTACGGTGCCGACCAGGCCACCCTTGGTGTCTGGTTGGCGCTCCCTTATTTATTTATTTATTTCTATTTTTATTTTATCCCCCCCCACTTACGGGTTCAGGCCCCATGCTACAGCTGTAGTGCGGGGCTTTTTCCCCTTTTCTTTCAGTACCAACTGCATGGCCTCTGGGGCCCAGTCGACGCTGGGTTTTTATTATTATTATTTATTATTATTTTAGGGTGCCGACCAGGCCATCCTTGGAGCCTGGTCGGCGCTCCTTTTTATTATTTTTATTTCTTTTCTTTTTCTTTTCTTTTTTTTACTGCCAATCACATGGCCGCGCTACAGCTGTAGCGCGGTCGTTGGCTTTTTTTCCTGGTCGCCGTCCCAGAAGCCAGGAAGACCGGATCTCCGGAATAGCACTAGGTAGGAGACATCTCCGCCCCCCTCCATTAACGAAACGAACCTAATCAAACAAATTTTTCTCAGTTCGGTTCATTTCGTGTTAAATTCGCCCCTAGGGTCATTATTCATTTCATTACATAACAAACCAAATAACGAATAACAAAACAAAAAAATCATTTCGTGCCCATCTCTATTCCCTGGTCCCACCTCTGCTGATCTTTCATGGGGCATAAATGTGGGAAATAAAAATAACAATGAACCAGCAGTAGGATGATAGGGTGATCTAGCACTAATTTCATATATGTAGGACATACGTAAGCACTTAAAAAAATCAGAGGATAACTGGGGGAAAGCAAAGCATGTGAGGCCAGAACATCATACCCCCAAATTCCTATTTCACTGTGTGAAAGTCCTAGCAGGTCTATAGGCGGTTCCGCGGATGAAAGAGAATGCGAGACTTGGTTGTTATCAAAATCTAATAAACTTTTATTTATAACATTCATCAACTTCTTGCTTGTGTCATTCTTTGTCCAGCCATCAGTAAAAGGCAACAAAACAGGGGGTTCCAAACTTGGATTAAGAGGGGGATCACAGATAACACAATCTTGTCTGAACGGGTTATGAACACTTATTTGGGGCGTGCTACAGGGAGGTACTGACCCGGTCCCATATATGGGGGTCCATATCTTCGGGGATCACGGTCTAGCTCCATACTCCACCCCCATCCGGGAATCCATCCGGGAGGATTTGGGTCCTGATGCCTTCTACCGAAATCTGGTCTCACCGGAAGGCAGTTTATATTTGTTGCTAGTAATCCCGGGGGGGGGGTCTGCAGAGGTAACCCCACAAAGCTAGGAGGTATAGGCAGAGGTAACCCTGTGTCTACCCTCTTTTCCTCCTTTCTCTCCGTCTGAGTTCCCCTTTCCGTTAGGAGCGTTATCCTTTTTTCCGTTTGGGTCGTGCGTTCGGTTTTTCCCCGTCCTCCCCCTCGTGCACCCCCGACTCTGTCAATCATTCCTGTCTGCGTCTCTGAGTCTTTACACAGTTTCTGGCGATAACGCCACCTGTAATCCTATATCCTTCTTGACTTTATCTTTGTCTAATTTAACCTGCACACCCACGTGCCAAGACTTGCCCACAACATACTTCTTCTTCTCTATCTCGGCTTGTACTCCCACATTATACATCAGTTTCCTCGATCTAATTTCTACCTGCACTGACTCATTCTTTCCCCTTGTCTTCCACTCTTCCACCTGGACTCCTCTCTCTATTCCTGTTCTCAGACATTCCGTCTGTGATGCTATGTTCCTTCCTCCTGCCTTCCATTCTGTCACCTATATCTCCTTATCCTGTCTTTCCTTCTTAATACGCCTTACATGTGCCCTCCAGTTCAACGCTTCTTGGGCCACTGCAAAGAAACTCCCAATGGTGGGACTCTCTATACCTTTTCCCATATCACCCCCAGACTGCTTCTTTACTTTCTCTTCATCCACATCTGGATCGATCTCTCTTTGCCCCTTGTTTGTTTTTATCACAGGTTTTGTTATATTTTCCATTCTCGCCACCACTTTCCCTGGTTCTTCTTCTTTTCTCCTTTCTTCGCTTTCACCACTATCAGCAAACGTACCCACACTCTCTTTCTCACACACTGCAAATCAACCTACACACACACCACCCCGCCCCTATCTTTTCAACAATATGTCACAACTAACCACATGAGAAAGACAGGTCAGATCATTCTGGCTAGAAAAAAATAGAAGCCCCCTCCCTCAGTGGCAGAGGGGGGAAAGGCCCATGGAGAGTAAAAAGGGCTGCTATGATTCACATCAACCTTTGGCTTAGGTGGTCAGGGAAAAATAGATATTTTTTAAAAAAAGTTTTCCTAGCTGTGAACTCCCATTATTTAGTCTGGCTTTTTGGAGGAAAGTAGGAACTACATGAAATAACATGCAAAGTAATATTTAATTAGGAGTGAACAACTATTAGAGTGCCTTCCCCTGGTAGCTTTACTTCCTCTCAGGTGCCAGAGCAAGGCCTGCACATTTTACTCCATTTCCCCTGAAGTTAGAAGTTCTTCAGGTGCTGCCATAGCAACAGGCTGCCTCACGTGGTTTGTGCAGTGCCACCTATAAGCAGAAGGCAACGGTGCTCGCTAATGAAGTCTGAGCAAGTGTCAGACAGGAACAGAGCTCAGCCAGACTCTGCCTTGCTTGAAGAGGAAGATAAAAACCTTTCTCTTCAAGCAAGCTTTACCTGAATGATGGGCTACCTATTATGTGACTTTTAATATGGATATCCATGCATGATTGAATTGATTGATTTCATAAGAACACCACTGTTTTCAATGTTAGCCTCCATCCCTCATAATGGGATTTTTTTCTTTTCTTTAGGCGTGCTCTTTGTAGCTTTAATGTTCTTTTTTAATGTTGTAAGATGCCTCTTCTAATTCATTGTTCTTAACTTGAATACATTTTTAATATTCTGGACTGTATATTGTCCCTGATTATTGTAAGCCACTTTGGGTCCTTTTCCAAGGAGAAAGTTGGGGTAAAAATATTCAAAATAAATAAATACTTGGACAGCATTCGTTAGTAAATGTTTCCTTGCCTCCTCTGATTCACCCAGGAAAAATCCCAGACCATGAGCAAAGTGAATCCTAATTACTGCTCTTCCTGTCGGAAAGAAGCTGACAAATGCCATGTTCGTTGAGGAGGCTTCATTTTCTTTTCTTCTTCCTTTTTCTTTTATTTCTTTTTTTTTAATGCTCAACACTTTCCGCATTGCTGTAAGGGTGGTAGCTAAAAATCTGCATTCCTGTGATTATTTGTACGCAGTCGCTGCAGGGCCACTTGCGTTTACTATTGATGGGATTGATCCTGACTGCAAGGCTGATCTCCTGGATTTTGAAATATACATCTAGACTAGAACTGTTTGGCTATGTAACCATCAGATTTCATATATAATTACGGCGATGGCTAGAAACACAAACACACACATACAGTACAGATAAATTTCAAGGCAGTTTTAAAGAGCAACTACGGCATGAACGCGCTGGTAACGCAATGCAGATGCACCTTTTAATTAAGTGGTTCTCCCACCCCATTGAGCAATTAATTGGTTTTTTAAAAAGTTTTATGAATGATCCTGGCAAAAAACACAAAGAGCATTTTAAAAAGAGAAATTACATAACTAACAAATTAAGAAACACAGATGTTTCGACAAAAGGAAGCTTCGTTGTTGTTCTGTCAATCTGAGTTGAACGTACGGCAACCCGATGTGTTAGTAGCCTCTAAAAGGTTGTGTCGTTAACAGGGGCCAGAATCTAGTCTCGTTGCATGGCATTCTGGCAGTGGACGGGGCTGTGGACAGAGGGTGGAGTGAAAGTGTATCTAGTAGGGCCAGATAATAAATCATATTCCAGCAGGGATACAAAAGGTTATGACAACATTCATAGAAAGGAGCCTTGAGTGAATACTCGCATGCCCTTTTAGCTAGGGTGACTACCTGCCTTCTTTTACGAAGACATGGCCTTCTTTTCAAGGGCTGCTGGAGGAGCGCCTTCCTTCTGAGCCCGTTGGATGTCCAGTTGAAAAAAAGGGCGAGAGAGGAGCCTTAAAAATGTCCATCCATAGATGGCAGGACTTGGCCAGCAGACTGAACAGGCACAGAGGGCGCCTGGCCCTTCTCTTCCCTGCATGAACAGGTCCACTGTGATTCTGTTTAAATTATTAAACTCCTCTCTAATTTTCTATTATATGTATGAATTACTATATGCAATATTGGTCATATCAGTGTACTCCTTTTTGACGAAGCCTCTTGCCCATTTCCCTTTTTATTCTAAGCTATCTCCTCTCTTCTCGCCACCACCTGCATGGCTCTGCCACTTATTTACTCTGCTCACATCCACCCAAACTTCCCCTGTCTTCCCCTTATACAGTATATTTTTTTTCTCCTGTCCATCCAAAGAGAAGAATTCAGCTGCTCAGCTAGATGGCATGGGAGGACCTTGTGACATGTGACAGACAGCCTGTGTTTACTACCCTGAGTTCGTTTTAAATGGAGCAAATGACTATAAAACGCACACCTACCCAAATTCAGCAAGAACGTGTGTTAGTCATATCTGAAACGGCGATGGGGAAAGAGCCAGAAGCATGGAAATGGGTATTGAAGACTGCCATCTAGTCCTTAAGGAAGGAGCATGCAAATTAAGGAAGTAAAGAGCCCTTCTACACTGCCATTGAGAATATATTATTCACATCAGACGGTGTCTCACTAAAGTACATGATTCAGTCAGGAAATCCACTCTGTCTGTTTGTCTATTTGACTCACATCCAATCTTCCTTCCATTACCAGCACTCAAGAATGGCTTGGAACAAGACTGAAAACAGATCAAACAGATTTAAAAAAAATAAAGACAATCAGTTGTCACATTAAAATATAATTAACGGTTTACAATATGGAATCATTATTTAATTAAAAAGCAGTGTAAAAACAAATATTAACACCAATAATTGAAGTGACCTCCCTCATTCTCTCTCTCTCTCTCTCTCTCAATCCAAACCACAGATCTTCGAGTTATGCAAATAAAACAGAAATAAACATGAAATTGGTTTGAATTTCCGTTGGGAAATCCTTTGTAGCAGTGCTGAAGTTATGACGAACGTCCCGTGGTGAGATGCTATAAGAGTACTTGTCTGTCCCTTAGAACACGCCTTGGGCAGGAGTGTAAGACTTCCATTTCCATAGCTAATTAGCTGTGATGTTTTAAATGAAAAGGGACAGAGGGCAAAAGGCTGACCTTGATTAAAACAACGTGAAATCTGGAGGGAGTAGTGAGTCTTTACTTGAAAGGGCAAAGGCATGCCTTGCTATTGGTCCTGTTCACACAGATCCAAACATGCACACACACTATGGGCAGAATCCTGCTGTGTAGGTAACTTGGTGTCTGGGATACCCCAGACTGAGGGCTAGACACATATAATTTATAATAAACAAAAGGTTCCTATCCTCCCATTTTTGGTTCCAAGACTCTCTTGGGCTTCCGTGTGACCTGGGCAAAATTTGGGGGGGGGGGGCCGGGCTTGGGATAGGGACAGGAGTCTTTGAAAGTCTAAACTTGCCATCTGATCAGGAGCAGTGGTCCCGATCTCAGCAGTGCCAATCTGATCGGTCTGGGTTTTTTGTTTGTTTTGGTTTTTTGACTTTAAAATTTTGCAAACGAAGCTTCCAAAGGCTTGACCAGGGCAAAAGGGAGCTGAAGGACGCCTCTGAACTTAAAACAGGTGAAAGGGGGGAAGGAAGATTTTAACTCACCAGAATTAAATCTTTCTAGCGCTAGATCTGGGTTACGCTATGCACGAAGTTATGCAGCAGGATTTTGTCCTACATATTTTAAGAGCATTTACTGTCATGGTGTGATGCTTTTTAAGAGCTAAAATTACCAGCACAAGGATTTGTTTATTTATTTATTTATTTATTTATTTATTTATTTATGCATCACTACTTCGTAGGGTCATTTAGCTGTTTTTAAAATAAATTTTAATTTATTATTATTATATAATAACAAATTAATAATAGATAAATAAATAATTACATTTTGTGGGTTTTATTAATTATTATAATTATTTATTTTTCCATTTCTAAGATGCACTTATGTATAAGATGACCCCCATTCTTCCAACCCAAAATTTCTCTCCTTAGTTGACTTCCCTGTATAAGACGGTCTTCAATTTTAGTCTAACAATCTTAGATAAAAATATAGTCTTATACATGAGAAAATGCTGTAATTCACGAATGCAGAGTTAGGGTCAGCTAGATTAATGGTAATAACATGAATGAAATCGATGTCCAGAATACGAAAGGTATTGCTTTTGAAAGAGAGGTGCCTCAAATTAAGAAATCTCCGCAGACATTATCAATTGTCAGTTTACCGAGTCATTCTTGATTAATTTAATGACTCTTGATCCATACCACCCACCCACCCCTTACATTCCTCCCAGACACTGTGTGGGTGATAATAAGCGTGATTTTGGACAGTTACTCTCTCCCAGCCTGATCTACCTCATAAGACGGTTGTGCGGATAAGAAAAGAGCTGTTTTGCACTCGCTGAAGGAAAAAGATCAGGAAGGTGACAGACTGAAAAACAGACTGATAGCTCTGCTGGGGGGGATTTACTTTGGAGCAGGCTTAAGTGAAACTTGAATTGGATGCACTGCTAATGAATAACATATAATCATCCTCTAATTTTAATCTGGAATCACATCATTCTCTTTAGAATTTGAAAAAAAAAAGCAAACTCTTTTTTTTAACTACAACCCCACCCTGCCTGCACCCCTCAGCCACCACTGCCCCATTACTTAAATTGGCTGTGTGGCAAAAAGCTTCAATTTCTTTTTGTGAGAAGAATGTAAATAAGACCTGCTGTGCAGGCTAATGCTTTTGCTAACAAAGAGCTCGTGATCCGCATTTCTATGGTGAGAAAATCAAGTTTTAATAGGATTTTCCTATTAGCGGACCTGTTGCATCCCAGCAGATATCTTAAGTTTTTCAAAATTACATAAGGCTATTTGTTACCTTCCCCTCCCCTCCCATGTAATTCAGTTCATATGTATATTTATTTATGTTGTGCTATGTGCTGTGGAAGACAACCTCTTTATTCATCCTAACAGGAGAGGCGTAATTAACCATTGCCGCAGACAATTTGGAAAAACTTATTGAATCTCTGTTCAACCAAGGTCAAGGATTCTGTTTTCCAGTCCCATGCATGCTAACTTAGAATTCAGTCCTACATCAATAAGCAAGCAACATGGTTAGGATTGTAGCGCTCTGGTGCATACCACGGCCACGAGATGTTGTAGATGTGGCAGCAAAATCCACACCGATTAGCTCCAGTTGAGCCGTAGTGCTGGGATTTTCACAGAGCTAAGAAGTCTGTTGTCCAGTCTCTGGAAAGATGGAGATAAATGGTTGGTCTGCTTGGGTTTAAGATTTGGCCAAGGGATTGTGTGGTGGCTTGGCAGAGAGCCCAGCATGCCGAGGGACAAATGGTCCCATAGAAAGAAGGTAGAAGAAAGGATACAGCAGGCTGAGAAGTATAGGGAGGGGGTTGGGGAATTAACAGGGAGAATACCGAAACAAGGCAGGGAAGAAAGAAGGGACTAACAAAATGAAGTGAGGGCCTTCTGCCCACAGTTCTTAAGTTCAAGTACCTGTCATGAGGGTGCAAGAGAAGATGACTAGGAAGAAGGTTGATCAAGGACTGGCAGCAAATGGAGAAGGCACCAAACAAAATAGAAATAATCCAGCTTTGTACCACTGGTTAATTCTTGACTGTTTCGATTCCTTCTACTGTTTATTAGTGTATGCGCTAATGGGGCAGGAGATAGATAGGTATAGATAGATAGAGAGTAGAGATGGGCACAAAATGAATTTTTTTCATTTCGTTGTTCGTTATTTGTTTTGTTATGTAACGAAATTAATAATGACCCTAGGGGCAAATTTAACACGAAACGAAATGAAAGGAGAAAAAATGGTTCGGTTAGGTTCGTTTCATAAATGGGAGGGCGGAGATGTCTCCTACCTGGTGCTGGTCCGGAGGTCCAGTCTTCCTGGCTTCTGGGACGGCGACCAGGAAAAGACCAGGAAAAAAAAGCTGATGGCCGCGCTACAGCTGTAGCACGGCCATGTGGTCGGCACAGTAAAAAAAAGAAAAGGAGCACTGACCAGACCCCAAGGGTGGCCTGGTCGGCACCCCAAAATAAAAATAATAAAAAAAAACCAGCACCAACCAGGCCCCAGGGGACACACAGTCAGTGCTGAAAGGAAAACAAACAAACAAACAAAAAGCCCCACACTACAGCTGTAGTACGGGGCCTGAACCCAGAAGTGGGAGGGGGTCTAAAATAAAAAAATACATTTTAAAAAAGGGGGAGCGCCGACCGGCCCCCAAGGGTGGCCTTTTCAGCACCCTAAAATAAAAATAAAAAATAAAAAATAGTGCTGACCAGGCCCCAGGGGCCGTGCGGTAGGCGCTGAAAGGGGGGGAAAGCACCACACTACAGCTGTAGCGCGGGGCCTAAACCCAGAAGTGGGGGGATCAGGAGGTCTGAGAAGAGCGATCTGCCACCCCCTCCCCCTCCCAAGTCCAGGAATAGGGTGAGCCCTGCTAGTGCTCTCCCTTTCTCCTCAACCTTGTGCGCGGAAATGCTGTAAATCCCGGAAAGTGGGTAAAAATTAATAATGAATTAACAAACCAATGAAACGAATTTTTCCATGAAAATTTGCAAAAAACAAAATGAAACAAACCGGACCTCTCAACGAAACAAAACGAAATGTCATTTTTTCTATTCATGCCTATCTCTAATAGATAGATAGATAGATAGATAGATAGATAGATAGATAGATAGATAGATAGATAGATAGATAGATAGATAGATAGATAGATAGATAGATAGATAGATAG
>JAHTLZ010003542.1:10047119-10081190 GCA_023846285.1 Phrynocephalus versicolor | reverse complement strand
GGATGAGCCCACAAACCGCTGCCTCCCTTTTTTGCCCAGCTCTCTGCACAGGCACGTTTTGAGACCACCAAAGTGGGTAGCACCTGAAGCATTTGTAACCTGGGGCACCACTGCATTCAGGTTAAATTGCTGTGTTGACACCTTGTGAAAAATACGTGGGTTTTGAATCACAGTTTGGGCACTTGGTCTCTGAAAGTTTCACTATTACTGTCCTAGTAGATCACCTTATAGAAATAAAATTGAGTCAACACCATTCTGTAAGTAGTGTGGTAGTGAAATATATTTTGCGCCAATGATATAAATCAGACATGATTTTGTACAGTTTGTACAGTAGATCCATCTGTTGTAATGTATACATATTTCTTAACCACTATGGTACAATTGTGATTTTGTTGGTTTTTTTTTAGCAAGGGAAGGAGGAATTCTATATTCAAATCCTAATGGAAAAGCAAAAAGGAACAAAAATAATATTGCAGAGAAAAAAGACTGATAATTGATCCTGGCTGCCCCTAAGGGAATAACATTTCTATTCTGACCACTTCCATATCACTTCCCTTTATCTAATTATTCCCCTTTGCTTGTCTCACCTTTTCATGTCCTCACAGAAGTCCAGGAGGGGAGAGATTTCTTCAATAAGGCACTAAAATGTAAGTGATGCAGTGTGATTCCTTTTCAGTTTGCTTAATGAAAAATATAATGACTTACTTAATGAAAAATATAATGAATAATATAATTTTAAAATCTTCCACATGAGTACTAGTTGGGTTCAGCATGTATAACCACAATTTTATTTATTTTATTTATTTTAGAGTATTTTTACCCTACCTTTCTCCTTGGAAAAGGACCCAAGGTGGCTTACAGTAATGAGGGATAATATACAGTCCAGTACAATTAAGACATATTCAAGTATTTGAGAACAAGGAATTGAGGGACATCTTACAGCATTAATAGACAACACTACATGAAAGCTACAAGGTTATAAGTAGTTATAAACACAAGGTTATAAGTAGTTATAAATTCATATAAAAGACACATAATGGTAGTCCATCATTCAGGGAAAGCTTGCCTGAAGAGAAAGGTCTTGGCCTGTTTCCAGAAGGACGACAGAGATGAGGCAGTCCTGGCCTCTAGTGGGAGGGAGTTCCAGAGTCTGGACGCAGCAATTGAGATGAATATGAATACGAATGAATACGTTGAGATGAATACGAATACGAATGAAAGAGTTGTGATATCTTGAAGACTAATACATCAACCTTCTAAATTAAACTTCTCCTTGATCTTCAAACCAGCATTTTTGGACTTCATTTTTCTTTAAGCTTAAGTGTTCTGCTCAGAGAGTTCATTCCCACCTGTCTTTTGTTCACCTTGACTACTACAGGCATACACCCATCTGATGTTGCCTCTCCTCATTCAGGCTTTACAGAAAAATGAGGTGGGTGCCATTGGCATGCTGGTGCCTCTCGTGGTGGCTTTGTACAGGAATTGATTGCATTGTGCTGGCGACAAAAGAGTTCCCTGCAGTATCCCACTGCCTTAAGATCCCTGAGCCAAATGACCATTCCTCCGTGGTAGCCTCTGGACTCAACCCTACATACAGATAGGACCTGGCCCACTCAAAAATGAGTCCTCCCATTTCCATCCCACTTAGTTGATCCAGGAGGATACTGTGGCTGTCACACAGTGACAGAGACAAAAGAGTTCCCTGGGGAATCCCATAAACTGTGGGGAACTCCAGCAAAGATAAGTGGTTTGTACTAAACTAACCTCTCCCCAGCACCTCCCCTTTCCTAGTAAAGGAAATCTGTCAAGGCAACCAGAGCTGGATCTGTCCCTAAGCCTCCACATGATTGACATCACTGACGGATGTCTGCCATTGCCCGGCCACCACTCTGTGGAGAACCTTCCGCCCAAAGGGAGCATTTGTGACCTAGCAGTAGCTGTTATTCAGGTTATGTTGGATCTTTTGCAGCAGCACTATCTCTCCCCCTTCCCTCCCTCCCCCCCCCCACACACCAGGAAATATTCCTCATGCTCAGGACCCTCCCAGTCCAACATCTTCAGCTAGTTTTAAAACTCCAAGAAGGACCAGGATCAAGAGGCATGGGTAGGTAGGTCCGTAAGCACAAACACTCTGTCTGCATCCTCAGGCCGTCAGATCTGGGGAAAGGGGTTGGGAGGACTCCGTTTGCTCAAAGTCGATGTTGATGGCTTCCCAGGGGCCCCTCGCAAATGCTGCGCCAAATAAAAACAGAGAGAGACAAGGAAGGGCTTTCCCCGCTTCTTCCTTGTTGCTCTTTCTGAGGTTTGGTCCACTTTTGCCATGTGTCCTCCAGCTGCCCTCCAAGCAGTTTTATCACCAGGATGGGGCCTGTAGCTCTGAGCAGGGCACGGAGGAGGGACCACATGGATGGCCTGCTCCCTCTTGTCTTCCCAGTAGAGATGGGCACGACTTAGCGGTATTTTCGTTTTCGTTTTCGTTTTTCGTTTCCGTTACGTAACAAAACGAAAAACGAAAAACGGCTCAGAACTGGAACGGAAACGGAAACGAAACGACTAATTTCGAGCCATTTTTCGTTTTTCGTTACTGGAAAAAACACATAATGGAGCTAAATGGGAAGAAACGAAAAAATTTTCGTTTTCGTTTTTTCGTTTTCATTACGTAACGAAACGAAAACGAAAAATTTTGAAATTAGCTCACGAAAACGGAAACGAGCCGAAACGGACCCCTAGCCGAAAACGAAAACGAAAACGAACAATTTTTCTCAGTCGTGCCCATCTCTACTTCCCAGTCACCAGAGCCTCAACAGGGTCAGCAGCCCTATCCCAGTGGAAAATCTAGCAGAGCATTCAGGAACCCACCGAGTCCTGTTAGTCTCCATCACCACCCCTTTTCCAAGCTATAAATCTCTCCACTTGGGGTGAAGTCCAATTTGAGGGTATGTCCTCCTGTCTGTGTCGAGTTGGTGGCAAGGCCCGGTGTCTAAATCCAGAGAGGACCACCTGTCATTAACGCTATCCACTGTCTGTGGGATGTTCTCTTTTATGAGCTCTGTTGAAATTGATGGGGAGCCGAGTGAGATCCCACTCAGGAAAATGTCCTGCTGGGCCTCGCGCTCCACATGCCAAATCTGTCTCCTCCCTCTTGCACTCTGCCATCTTCAGTGGTACCCCAAATCTGCCACCTGACACAACTGGCTCAACATGGCTCTTAAAGCAACTGCCGCTCTTTCAGTTATGTCTAAGTTAAGTATATCAGCTGCTTAGCTGAAGCCCAACAGATTAAATGGAGCAGCGTGTCTCTGATGCAGAAAGCCAGCCATCTAAACAAAGAGAAACAAGGCTACTAGATTCAATTAGTATGACCTCCCTTAATGGACTGACGCTGCATTCTGTACCTGTTCTGAGTGCTCTAAAATTTAATTGTTTGGCAGTCAAAATATGTGCAATTACTTGTACAACATAATTTGTTTCAGGGTCAAGCTGATCTACCAAGGCTGTTTTTCCTCTACTGTAATTAGACAAGAGATGGTTAAAAAAATACAGAGGCTTAGAGTACTGCATTAATATTGTATACTGTCCTTTGTCTTGTAGACAAATAATCTGCCACAATTTATTCTTAGTGCAACACAATGCATTTTGAAAATAAATTCAAGTCAGACAAGTAACCAGGGCAGGATGGGAAGTTGTTTTAGTTGAAAAAGTAAAGTGAAAAAAGAGAGTTTTCCGGAACAAGTGTTCTAGACTGGAACATCTCAAGTATCAGCCAGTACAGATACAAATGTCCACAGTGGAAAAAGGGAATATTCTACCACTGCGGCCCAAATTAGCCCCACATGTATATGAAGAGCCATCTGCTTGTCCAGCCAACCTTATGAGCTTCTCATCCGAGATCACACCATACCTGGTCCACTACTGGAGGGCACACAAGTTTTCAGGACAAGGCTTCGGGGAGGTGTAACCTTCCAGATGTTGTTGCAGTGCTGTTCACCCTTATCAACATGATGGGAGTTGAAGCCCACAAATACCTGGAGGTCCCCACATTTCCCACTGCATTTTAATATGGGCATCCTTTCTGTATCAATGAGCTTCACGAAATCGTTGTGTGCCGTTCCTTGTTCCCGCTAAATGTGGGTAACTTCTAGAGTTGTGTCAATACATACAGTTTGTGCCAGTACAGTTCCACCAACAGCCCTGAACCTTTGCATAGGCCCAGCTGGCATCACCCACTACAAAGCAGCGGAACAGTTGTTGCACTTCATTAACCGTTTTTATCTGATAGCATGACCACTCATATACAGTACGGTGCACCTGAGTGGAACAAGAGAAATTCAGTTTTTAAATCTGAACCATGCAACTCACTAGATTAGCTTAGGCCAGTCACTTTCCCTCCAGCCTCAACTACCTTACTGGGATGTTGGGAGGATCAAGTGGAGAAGAAGAGAGCCTTAAATCGCAGGAGAGGGCCTTCTCTGTCGCTGCTCCCAGACTTTGGAATTCCCTCCCACAGGAGGCCAGACTGGCCCCATCTTTGCTGTCCTTCCACAGGCAGGCAAAGTCCATTCTCTTCAAGCAAGCCTTCCCTCAATAACTAGCTACCCATTATGTGATTTTTAGAGGAATTTTTATGCATTGCTGCTTGGACTCGATTAGCAGTGCTACTTGTGTTTCCCTTTTTTGTTTTCCATCTCTCAGAGTGGCATTTTTTCCCCTTTACATTTGCTCACTTATTATTCTTAGCTTTAATACAGCTTTTTTTAAATAATGTAAGTTGCCTTTTCACAATTATTGTTCTTAGCTTTGAATGTTATCTTTGATGTTTCTTGGCAATTGTTGTACTGTATACTCATTGTCTCCAACTTTGTATATTGTCCTCCTGTGTGGTAAGCTGCCTTGCCTCTTTTTCAAGGAGAAAGGCAGGGTGAAAATATTTTAAATAAATAAAAACTAAATAAATATCCAGAGCTCATTGGTGATGATCAGTGATCAGTGTGTGTACAGTAAGAAATAAATGGAAATGCAAAATTTGATTTAAATATATATAGTGTAATTTACAAACAATTTACATGGAAGAGTAAAAGAAAGCATTTGTTATAATATAGTAATACAAAAAGGAGCAGGAATACCTCAATAAGTGTATTGTAGCCTGTTTGCTAAATTTCTCATTTTGGATGCAAGCTATTTCCAAAGTGCAGTGAGAAAAACTCCCCCTATGAAAAACATCATTTTTAATTACTTTGTTTGCCTTATTTATATCACACACTCCTGGCAAAGAAACTCTGTGGATGTCATGTTTTAGTTTCGGCAAAGACAGCCAGCAGTGGCCACAGCTGTAGGAGTGGGTGTGGGGCATTTGGCTGAATTTAAGTGGCAGTGGAAAACTCAGAATGCTAGAATTTATATTTGTAAAATATGCAAAATTTGAAGCCCAAATAAAAAAGGGAGAAAAGTTTATTTGCAAAATGTCCCCTCAGGACCATGGAGATTTTAATCAGCTTTAAAAGTTGCTAACCATATAGCCACTTTAGGGGTCAAAACAATCTAATTCAGCTTATACAATGTATTCTCAAAGGTTTTCACAGCCGGGATCGGATAGTTGTTATGAGTTTTTCAGGCTGATTGGCCATGTTGTGGAAGTTTTTCTTCCTGAAGTTTCACCAGACTCTGTGGCTGGCATCTTCAAAGGGCAAGGAGCTCAGGGAACTAGGAATTCTCTCTGTGCTCGGCACAGAGAACTGTCAAGGCTGACAGCTGTCACCACTTCTTCTGGCAGGGAGTTCCACAGACCAGTGATCCTGTGGAACAGTTGGCATCATGGTTCAAGTACAACCCGTCCCTCCTGAACAGGTTTGGCTTGTCCCAAAATGTTCTCCAGTTCCTGACAAATCTGAAGCCCTCCTCTCGACACCATTGCCTCATCCACGCATCGAGGCTTCTGAGCTCTGCCTGCCTGGTGCGTCCTGCACAAGGAACAGGCAGCAGTTCTGAAAATGCTACCTTGGAAGTCTGGAACTTCAATGTTTATTGTGTGATATGGCATAAGTCTGCCTCTTACACATGTATCAGATTTACAGTTCTAAACTGTGGGTTTCCAAACATAAACTGGACTCATACATGTCTGGTTTCTGGCAATGTCAAGAAATGGGGAAGTCAGTGTTCTCTGTGACTGCATCCAAATGCTGTGCCATCATGTGACTTTATGGCAGATGTCTTTTCATCTACCTGCATGCATATTGTACATCTGGGACTGGCATGGTGGAGGAGCAAATGGCACCACTTAGGAGACTGTCTTTGGCCCAGCCATAGACCAGTGCTGTTTCTTCGTCTTCAGTCTAATGTAATTATATTACAGCATCTTATCAGTATATTGAATTATGCCCCCCCCCTTTTTATCTCTCCCTTTAAAAAAAGTATTGGCTGAACAAGAGTCTCCAAGGTGGCTTGTCATTACAGTTCTACCCCAGAACACTTCAAAGCCCACCATATTCAGAACTTAGAAAAAGTAATTCTTTGGACTACATCTCCCTGTACCCTATAGCCAACCTGCTCATTGGCTATGCCAGCTGTAGTCTCTGGGATTTCTAATTTAAGGAAGCAGCGTTTCCAAGCTCTGATGATCCTTTCTGGTGGCAATGGTTTTTCCTTCGCTGGAGCACTGGAGTGTGATCTTTCAGAGACACGGCCATTGCTTCCTGCATCATGGAACCTGCACTTAGCATGAGATACACCCCTAAAGTCTGTTGGGACACAGCAACAGCTGTAAGGCAGGAAGGCCGTAGTAGTCTTGAATCAATATCTAGAGAAAGTTTTGAGGTACAGTGGTCCCCCACCCTTTCACGGTTCATATACTGCGGTCCCGCTATATCGCGGGACCGCAGTACAATGGTACCCCAAAAGGGCTTGAGGGAGGGGGGAAAGGGTTTTAAAAGCCCGCCCTTTTTAAACCTTTCCCCCCTTCCCCAAGCCCCGGGCTTCAGTTGATTGGCGCTGGGGTGGGGAAACAAAAGGTTTTTCTCCCCCAACCCAGCGCCAATAAGCTGGAGCCCATGGCTTGCCTCCATGGAGGCATTGCGTGCCGCTCCCCCACACCCCAGGGGGTTGGGAGAAGCGGCAAGCGGACGTTTAAAATGACTTTAAGCAACAGAGCCAAGCACTTGGCTCCGTCGCTTAAAGTCATTTTAAACATTGCACACTGCTTCTCCCACCACCACCCCCGGCCCTGGCCCAAACTGCATCCATATATCGTGGATTTTCAATTAACACAGGTTGGGTCAGGTCCCTAATCCCCGCGATAGATGGGGGGTTACTGTAAATGAGGATAAATATCCCCAACACAAGACAGGTAAGTGAGAAGGAAACTGGCCAAGCTAGATGGAGATAAGCAACCAAACACAAGAGTTAAACTTTTTTTTTGGGGGGGGGGGACAACAAATTGGCATCTTGGGGGCTCTCCTTCCTCTGGCTGCTCAAATGGTTGAAGTAGGCAGGGTGGTCAGAACATATGCTGCCCACATTATACAAGTTGTGTTGGTTTCAAAAGCTTTCTTAGGCTCAGTTTAAGGTACTGGTGTTGACCTACACCAGCTGAGCATGGTGGCTCAGCAGACTAAGGCTCCGAAACTGTTGACTGCAAAGTCGAATCCCGGGTGCTGCCACACAGCAGAGCGAGCTCCCGCTGTTAAACCCAGCTCTTGCCCACCTAGCAGTTCGAAAGCGCATAAATGTAAGTAGATAAATAGTACCACCGCAAAAAAAAAAGCAGGAAGGTAAAACAGTGTTTCCTTGCAGCCATGCCAACCATGTAGCCATGGACTTGCACAACACTGGCTCTTTGGCTTGAATACAGAGATGAGCACCGCCCCTAGACTCAGACACGACTAGCACACATGTGCGGGGGAACCTTTACCTTACTGACCTACAGAGCACTAAAAGGATGAGAACCTTTGTTACACACATAACCCTGTTAGTACTTTATATTCATATCCAGTTGCTATTTTGGGGGGGGCAGAGGGGCACGTGAAGTAGAAGGGCTTTTAGGCCATGGCCATACTGTTGTAGAAGTCTGAAGCATATTGCTCAGTGCCGTTCTTCATAGACTTTGAACACAAACATTGAGACTGGTTGGATAGCGCAGTGATGTTGGTATGGTTTGGCGTTTGACTCTACTGGGGGTTGGGGAAGCCAGTCTGTGTGGCCTTGGACATGCTTCACAGCCCCACGTGGTACCAGGAGGAGGAGATGGTAAACCACTTCTAAGGACTCTTTACCTGGAAAACTCTGAAAAGAGTTGCCATAAGCCATAATTGGCTGGGGAGTGCATGGTTGTCAACATGAAGTTGCTTTCTCCCAGGGGATACAGCCATAGTCGCAAGAGCTGATTTTAAGGCTAGCACTCTGGTTTGGTCTGTTATTGCTTCTGGTTAGTTAGTGCTTTGCTATTTATTCCTCCCATGTTGATGAGATTAGATACTTTAAGCCGTACATGTTTTTAAAAATTGTGCATTGTGTTTTTGCGTCTTCTTATAATAGCTATCATGTGAAGGTAACAGCAGTCTATAAATATTTTGATTAAATAAGTCCAATTGTGACATTCTTCAGTTCCAAAAGTATCCAAATGAAAATATGAGTTAATCTATTTTAGATAAGATGAAGGAACCATGTTATGTTATCATGATACGTAAATAGATGTGTTGATTTTTTTAAAATCGAGATCTGATCGAGCGAAGGAAGCCAATCACCAGGGAAGCTTCCCTAAATGCCAAACTAGATGTTGTGAGGAGCATTTTGGGAGAATCAGCTATTCCTTAAAAGTGCAAAGATCATGATTCCACGTGCTTTTCCTTAACTTGCCAAGTACTGTAGCTTGTTTTGTGGTTGGTCAGCAGGAACTTAGCTCAAATTTCATTTGAATTCTGATTATCTTTGTACTGAGAGAGAAGCGCACAGGCTGAGATAGGAACTTGTTCTCGTCTTCCATGAGATGTTAAAACATGGTGTGTTTCCTTCTTCTAATGGCCTGCAAATGGTTTGGCCCTCAGCTTCAGCCATGAAGGGCCTTTGATCATATGCTGTTCTCTCTCACTCATCTACCCCTCTTTAATACGGGCAGCCTGACCGACTGGGCTGTGGAAACGGCAGCTACGAAGAATCTTGAGAGCTCAACAAGTGTTTCGTCAATGTGAAGCATGTTGTGATGATTACATTCCGACCAACAAGAGCCTAACACCAACGGATGTTTGCTTTCATTATCTCGCTAGCTTGCCTTTTTATTGGTCGTGACAGGCAGCTGCTCTGAGGTGTGCCTTGGTCTGAGGGTGTTATTTCTAGCCCCGGGAGGATGTTTATTCTTGCCTGGGCTTTACTCCATGGGTGTGTCCTCCTCTCAGGCTTTCCTTCCCCAGCCGGCACGTGGTTCGACACAGGCATGCCCTTTGAGCTGACACCCGCTGACACGGTGCCGGTCAAGCAGGACCGAACTAGATGTGCAGCTGCTCGGTGCCGCAATGACAGCCAAGCCAAGGCCGGCTGGGGTTTTTCCTTTGCCTGAGCTGGCCAATGCCACTCCTTGGACCAAGTAAATTACTCACCCACAATGTAATTCCTGAAACACCACTGCATAAGTGTGGGTGTCGATAAGAGGACAAGCTGTGGTTCAGGAAGTCCCCACCTCAAATCTTGACTCTGGCAGGGACTTCCCTGGTCATCTTAGGCACAGCACACACTCTCTCTTGTTCTATCTGCAAAACTGGGGATCATTAAAAAGGGGTTTATTTCACAGTGTTGCTGCAAGGTCAGGCATGGCCCACTAAATGTTGTTGGGCTATAACTGGCAGACCAGTCTAAAGGGAGTTAGAGTCTAACGTCTAAAGCAGTGGTTCTCAACCTTCCTAATGCCGCAACACAGTTCCTCGTGTTGTGGTGACCCCCTTGCCCTACTTGGAAGAGGCCACCAGCCCCCTTTGGCAGGCCACTATGCCGCAGGTGCCATAGAAAACTTCCCTCTGTCTACAGGCACCCTCAGCCAATCGCAGCTTCCGGTGCCATTGACGGACATCCCCTCCAACCTATCAAGCTGTAACTCTCTTTTCCCCCCCTCCCCCCTCCAGACCCAAGCCATTTGTGCCTTTTTCTCCACTGGCTCATGGCGACCCCTGAGAAATGGTCCTTCGACCCCAAAAGGGGTCCCGACCCCCAGGTTGGAAAGCACTGGTCTAGAGGGCTACACTTGACCTAACCTATTATAAAGATGATTGCACACTTGGGACACATTATGAAAAAGCTAAGACTGATTCTTAAGCAGACCTTGGAATTGGTTGTAAATTAATTAGATATTTTTCATTAATTTCTCCCCCCCAAAGAACCGTTTCACTAGATTGCATTAAGATTGTTAATAAGGTGTGCCCTCAGCTTCAGCCATGAAGGGCCTTTGATCAGATGCTGTTCTCTCTCACCCTGTATGTGGTACAACTGTAACAGAGTTACTTTTATAGTTACTGTGGTTTGACCTCACTAAATGGTGGAGAGTAACAGGACGTTATGCCAATATAGAGACACTTTGTGCTGTTGCCTCATGCTCTGTTGTCAGTGTTGCAGTAACAAGATGGATAGGAGAGGTGTGTTTTTGTTTTCTTGGAACCATAGGCTCCTGCTATTCATTTTTAAAAAGTAACTACAAGTAACAATTCTGCTTTTGCGGAAGAAGAGAATAGAAATTTATGAACTTTACATTCATAAGTTTAACTAAGTAATCAGATGGAATAAAAATGGTAACTAGTTTTAGAAGTAATTTTCAGCGCTCTGTTCTTAACAAACTTCAATAGCGCTGGAAAGTGTGAATTTCTGATGCAATGGTTTTTATTCTGATCTTTCACTGCCTCACCTTCAATCTTCAAATACTTTACTGTAAAATAATGTGTCTGCTGTTGTCTGACTCCTTTCCTTTAAATCTCTGCATCTGTTTCATCTCCACCCCCTGATCTGACTAATGAACCATAGGCAGAGTTTTCATCTGGTTCACTTCCTGATAAAAGCTTTCCATGTATGCAAATTTCTTCTCAAACGGAGTAGAAAGACCTTGAGATTTTAAAAAATCCAGTTGTTGGAGAAAGCAAAATGCATTATCTCCAAACTGAGGACTTCTGAGTGCTTCCAATGTGGAAATTTGACTTGAAGATCTTGTTTTGATACTGAATAGCATGGCTGCCTTTTTCTATCTGACAGGCTTTTTGTGTTTTAACAGTTTTAAATAAAATCACGATGATAAGATGATGGGAATTGCAGTCTAACTGCAGAAATCTCAGCAGATTTCAAAATTCCACAGCAGTTTTTGACATCGAGTTTGAGACAGGTCCTGATGGTATGTCCGAAGTACCATCTTACTGTATCTGATTTTGCAGATTGTGAACAAGCAGTCATTCACATTATCACAGCTAATTCTGTTTCTTGGGTACACCTAGTTAGATGTGGCCATATACAATCCATATTGATGACTGGTTTCACTCAAGTAGCATCAATGGCAAGAAATTTCTACTTATCAGTTTTGTCTGAGGTAGCAGATGTGAGCATTTTTCTACAGGGTTAGCTCAACCACAATAATTCATGCCCCGATAACCTTTACAATTTCACTTTATGTGGCTTTTCTGAAGGGTTGGTTTAGAGACCGCACTAGTACAGTATTGTGGTTACGCCTCCTGTTTGGCAAAAACAATCTGCTAAAAGCTTTGTACTGTCCACCGCTCAGCTACTGAGCTGGCTACGACGCGTTTTGTAAGGCCTTAAAACAAAACAAAAATCAAAGCCAGGATCTGGTTATCTAAGAGACCACATTATAATCATAATAAGCAGTAGAGCTTGTAATGTGTTACTTTTAAATCTTTCAAGTCATGCTTCTACCTAATGTTTTTAATATAATGCCATCACTTCTTTATATTTGAATAGCTTGCTGTTTTTAGCTTTTAACAGTGTGTTGGCCATTTAGGAGGCAAGCGAGGTTTTAAAAAAAAGTAAACAAATATCACCATCGCTATCTGGAGAGGCCCTGCTTACCATTTCATAGCCTAGTAAGATTGATTTGAATAAGTGGGTGCGAAGTGCCCTACAATGTCACCCATCAGGAGGAATGACCTCCCTAAGCAAATCTGAGTGTTTCAACCAGTATAGGGTGAGTATTATTTGTGGGAGGAAATCAAATAAAATTGTACTAAATTTATAAAACCACAGTGAATTTTTAAAATAAAATTATATACAGTGATAAAAATCATATTTATTATAAAAATGAATTCCCTCTCTAAATATATTTGATTCCACCCCTTATAATAAAATATTATTAAATATTTTTAAAGCTTTTAAAAAAGCTTTAAAAACCTGGCGTTTCAAGTAAGCATGCTGCAATTTGTCATCTATCTTTTGTTGCTCCTGCAGTGTCTGTTGTATTTTTCTGCTACCATTACCTTTCTGCCTCTTGCTGGGTAGTTTGTGTGTTTGTTTGATGTACTGTATTTGGTTTATTTGTTGTCTTCGGATTGTTTTGATTTTAATTTTGATTATTTATTTGGCTTTTGTGTAAACCGCCCAGAGTCCCTTTTGGGGGAATCGGAAATCGGTCTAGAAAGGCATAAATAAATAAATAAATAAATAAATAAATAAATAAATAAATAAATAAATAAAATACAGCATTGATGCTAGTAACACTTGAGTGAAGGACCCACAATTGAGAGACCCAGTCAGTCAGCGCAGTTCCAGGAACGCCTTCTCCCGTCTCGTCCTTTTCCCGCGCTGTCCGTTTCCTCGTCCTCTCGGAGGCGTCGGTGGCCCTCGAGAACTCTGCACACGCTTAGAGGACCTCTTCCCTGGGCTCTTAATTGGCGTAATCTGGGGGGGCGGGCGGACGGCGGGGACTCCGGCGAGCGCTCCTTCGGTCCGGCCAAGGAGGGCGGCGAAGCGGCGGCGCGCCTCCTTCACCCTTCCTCTCCCTCGCTCCTCGGGGGCGCGCGGGCGGGCACGGGGGCGCGCGGAGGCAGGCGCGAGGGTGGGTGTGGAGCGGAGCCGCGGAGCCTCTCCGCTGGCAGGGAGAGCGGGCGGGCACGCGGGCTTAGACTGCAAGAAGAAGGCGGCGGCGAGGAGGAGGAGGAGGAGGAGGAGGAGGAAGGCAGGCGAGGCGAGGCCTGCGCGCCGGAAGTGAGCTGCTGGGAGAAGGAGACCGGCTGGAGTTCTCCTCCTTTGGCCGATGCAGGCACAGACGACGGCAGCAGGAGGAGAGCAAGAGGAGCCGCCGCTGCCTCCTCCGCCGGGCTGGGCGCTTCCTTGGCGCGGCGGCAGCAACAGCACTAGCAACAGCAGCAGCAGCGGGAGCCTGGCGTCCGCGCACTCGAGCCCTTGAGCCCCCCGGAGCAGCGAAGGGCGCCGGGGAAGGGAGAGAGAGAGGGAGGAGGAGGAGGAGGAGCCGCCGCCCGGTGTCCAGCAACAGGAGCCACCACCGCCACCGTGAGCACCACCCGCTTGGTGTCCCTTTTACCTCCCGCCGCCGCCGCCGCCCAGACCCCGGGAAGAAGGGGAAGAAGGGAAGGCAGAGAGGCAGGGCGCCGCCGCCGCCGCCGCCAACACCGACCCTTCTCCCACCACCATTTTCCGCGAGTGCCGCCGGCTTCCTCCGGCTAAGCTGCGCGCGCGGGGGGGAGAGAGGTCTCCCTTTCCTTTCCCACCCCCACCCCCGGTGCACACCCCACCCCCGGTGCACACCCCCCCTTGGGAGGTTCTTGCCGGGAATCCCAAGGCGGCCACGGCGCCCTGCCCCGAAAGAGAGCGGAAAGACCGGGTGGATCGGAGGAGAAGAGCCTTCGTGTCCCCCCCCCTTTTTTTTTTGTCTTGGTTCCCCATTCTGGGTCACGGCGAACCTCCCCCCCTTCTTTCCCCCTCCCCCTCTGGTTGGAGGGAGGCATCGATTCCCCCCCCACACACACACACACCCGACTGGGTGGGCGAGGAAGAGGGAAAATGCCCATTTCCAACCCGAAACCCGACCTCGTTTCACCCGAGGGATAAGTGGCTGAGCTTCTTTCCAGGAATCGAGCCCGATCTGGGTTTGGAGAGGGGGGTGGGTGGGCGGGCGGTGGGGTGGAGGGTTGGGGGCTCTGTCCCTATATTTGAGTGCAGGGATGGGGGAGTGGGGTCCGTTGCCGGTGATCTGCCGGGGAATATATCTGTCGAGATCGCCCAGGCGAGGAAGGACCCCGAGAAGAAACGCTGGGGAGGGGTGGCGGGTGGGGTGGGGTGGGGGGCTGTGGAATAGGGAGTGGGGGGAGGCAGTCATTCATTCCTGAAGCCTCCCTGAGAGGAAAAAGGGGCGGGCTAGCGACGGAAAATAGCCTTGCATCCCTTTCCCGTTTGTTGGCACATTAATAATCGCTCGTGGGTCCATCCTCCACCCAGTCTCTCTCTCTCTCTCTCTCTTCTTGGCTTCTGGGATCAGGGCAAGCGCGGGCTACGGGAAGGGATTGGTCTAGTGCCCTGGTTGATTTCCCCCACCCACCGTCTGAAATATCCCCCAGTGGCAACCCCTAGGATTGCTGTCAGATTATTTGAACATTAAAATATATATCTAGATAGATAGCAAAGCAGATATGGGCGCAGCGGAGGCTTCAGCAACCGACGCAGAGGGACGTCGGTGGGGTCTCTCCATAGCCACCCGGCGGCGTTAGAGCCGGCAGGACTTTCCTTCCACAAGCATATGCAGATTTGGGTGGTAATAACAACTCCTGAACTCCTCGCAAGTTAAGGATTGACTGTCAAGGGCTAGTAAGCGTGGATGGGTGTGAAATAAATGTTCCCTTGCAGGATGTCTTCCTAAAGCGGTTCAGGTGGCGTAATAGCATAGAAGGGTGGAGGCACAGCCGGTGGCTTTCGTTAAAATGGAGACTTCTGGTGCATGGCGGAAAAGCAAAATTTGATGAGAGGAATAAAGTTGGAGGGCTGTCCCCTTGGGAGGGCCTCAGTTTGGTTATAGATGAGTTCCGTTCGTGCGCTGGGACTTAATTTGTTTTTCCTTTTTTTTCCTCTTCATTATGCATCAGTGTTGCTTTCTTGGACCAGACCAATGAGAATTCTCTCCCGTTTTTGCACTTCCTTAGTCTACACCAGTGTATTCGGAACACAGTTTTGTAATCTGCATATATTTTTTTAAAAAACTAAAATTTCTGTAACACCATCTAATACCAAGTATGAAGGACAGTATTTTACAAAAGTCACCTGTTTTGCTAGAACTGGGAGTGATTTCATTGAACCCAAAAAGAGCCAGAATGAAATGAATTTTGTGGCAGAGGCATAATTAGATTAATGATTACTATATTGACTAGCTCAGTTAAGGTTAAATGTGAACACCTTTGGTCCTTTCGGGGAGGAACGTGGGATAGAAATATTTTAAATGAATGAATGAATAAATAAATATGGTTAAACTTTTAAACAAGTAGCTAAAATTATCTTAAAATTAGGCCTACCGTAGTGAAACCCAAGTATGTGTGAAAATATACTGAGGAGTATCCTGGTTGAATGGTTTCACCAGTATGTATGTAAGTGTATTAAATGGTAGCCCTTTGCTTGCTCAAGAGGCAAATGAAGGGAGAGGTAAAATTTAAGAGAATTGAAAATGCTGAATCAGAATCCAGAGTCTCAGTGTTTGTGTGTGTTTGTGTGTGTTTCTTTCTCTCCAGTGGCTAAATTTAACATTTTTGGCTGTTAATGTGCCAGTTTCTGTTATGGGCATGTATGCAGAATATAGAGCTAATTGTTTTGCCATGCTTCACTTGGCATGCAGCCCTTCTCTGTGTCACTCTGGTTTGAAATAGGAATCCCAAGAAGCAAGCTGTTTTAGGAGGCTGTCGTTGGGAACTGCTTCACTGCTGATGGCTTTTCAGCAACCGGGCAGGCACCATGGGAAGGTAATGAGAGAGCAATTCTGGTGTGTTGGTTAACTTCTCTAAAGAAGAAGGCTGGTAAACCTCCCCACCCTAAAAGCTTAGTGTGAAGGAACTGAGGAATACTCTGGTTTCTTTTCTGATCTATAAATTGTTCGCCTTTTACTAAAGATGAATGACTTGGCGAGTATTTTTGAGAATTCATGAAAAATTCAGTATATTGCAAAGTGCAAAGATGCTTGCAAAGTGTGAGGATGCTGGCATTCCACAGGAGTGTTGTAGGTGCAGAACCCAAGGTATTCTGTAGTACACAGAAACACATGTGCGCAGAACACACATGCTCACATGGATTGGAAAATGTATTTGTTTTGGGCAGGCAACAGCCTCCCTCCCTTTTTTGTTGCAAAAAAGTAACCTACACATATATTGTTTTTTAAAAATATTGGTATAGTTATTTCCTTTTCAGAACTATAAAAGCATGTTTGAAACACCCTAAAATATGTAACTTAGAAATGTGGAAGGAAAACAGTTTATAACTTAGCAAGAGAAAGCAAGTGTTAGTGGGCTGATCGGACAATTTTCTGCCCCAGTAACAAAATAGTATCTGCTATGCAAAATGTATGTTGATGGAAGGCTGTTCCTTGCACCTGGCACCCTCAAAACAATTGCAGCCTACCACTCTGATGCTCCTAACAAGCAGATTTCCCACGCATGATGTTCTGTCTGTTGGTTTGTCTATCCATTGCCTTAGCAGACAACTAATAATCTGGAGGAGGGAGGATATACCGGTATGTCTTTTCCTCTCTTGATTAGCAGACCTTCTCTCAGTACTAAACTTCTGGAGAATGGGTGGCATCTCAACCAGTGTGGAAATGTGACAAGTAGCACTATCACCACACTGTAACTAAACTGGGGTCTGTCACCAAGCTGTGCTTCTTAATTTGTTTCATGAACTGTGTATACTGTAATAAAGGAAGCTTTCTGTGAAAATATCAGACAAAACGGACAACCAAAAAAGCAAGAAACAAAAATGTTCTGCTGCCCGAATAACTAACAGTCCACTTCCTCAGACATAAGAATAAGACTGTATGCCTTTCATGGGGGCACCCCAACCTGGTCCTTGAGCCACATAAGTATTAATTTTAGGGCACTGCCAAGCAATAAGCAGTATAGTATATACTCCAGCATAAGTAGTCCTGAATATCAGTTGAAGGTGGTTTTTATCACCAAAAATCTGGTAAAACTTGCTGACTCCAGTATAAGTCATGTCAGCTTATATTCCTTGCCTGACACTGGGCTCATGTGGACAGCAACCCAGTGGGTAGACTAGGGTCGCAGGGTGAAGAATAAGGGCTGAAAAACTCGACTTATATTTGAGTATATATGGTATTTGAGAACTCAGTTCCAGATAGCAAACAATGGATGACGGTTGTGTCTTGGTACTAGACCAGAACCACAAAGCTTTGTTTCTAAATGTTCCAGACTTGCCCTTCGTAATCATGAAATACATTTATATTTTTATTTATTTCATAAATTTGTATGCTACTCATTTAGTGCTGGGCACGACTGTGGGTGGTTTACATCAAAGTAATATAGTATGACAAACAAAAGTCACCAGAACAGCAAAAGACTTTGCGGATAAGAACCTGGGCCATAATGACACCAGCAACCATTGCAGGCAAGCTGGGATTAGGAAGATAGGAGGGGACTTGTTTGTGCTTGACCCTAGCCTGCCAGCAGCATTCTGTACCTGCTTAGTTTTCAGGTCAGCCCCTAAGGAAGTCCCATGTAGAGAATGTTACAGTAGTGAATCTTGGAGATCACAAGCACACGTAATCATGTTTTCAAGGCTTGCCATCCAAATAGGATAATAACTGAGCAATCGGCCTCAGTTGGTAAAAATCTCACCTGGTCGTCACCAAAACCCGGCATTCCCCTGAGAGGTTCATGTCCAGGAAAACATCCAGTGTATGAATTGGATCTCCAAGGAAGAGGGTTATACCAACTTGAAGAGACAGTCTCTCAGCCTGTCCAAAGGGCCACCCCACACACTGTATAGGGCCTTTTCAGCAGCTACCCTCAGGCAATGGAATGCCCTCCTGAGTGAGACCTGCCTGGCGCCAATGTTGATAAAATTTTGGCACCAGGTAGAAACCTTCCTGTTCCTGAAGTTTGTTTAATTGATATAGCATTGATTGTGGGTCCAGGTGGCAATTGCAGTGTATTGTTTTAGTGTATTGTATTTATTGTATTTAAATGTTTTAATTGCTTTAATTTTATTGGCATTTTAATCTTTTAATTTTTCTAATTGTTTATTTTAATTGTAAGCCTCCCAGAGACCTTTGGATAGTGGGTGACATATAAGCTTTATAAATAAATAACTAATTAATATGTTAGTGCTATAAAGAAGTATCAGTGCAGTGGTGGCTATGACCATGCCTTTGCTGATCTAGGAATAAGTTTCATCTTCTGCTCAGAAATCCATCTAGAACCAAAGTGTCTTTGGGATGATCACACAAGTGGTGATCATAAAATGGAAATTTCTAAAATAGATCCTCTTGGATATTTTAGTACATCTAGTCTCCATAATTATTTATTTTACTTCCCTATCACAGCATACAGTACTATCATTGTGCTATAATTATAGCCCAGAACATCTCCTTGTGAGTAGGTTTGTTGATCTAGTAGATTATTTGTGGTATCTTAGAGGACGGTTTATTATCCTGTTCAATTTTTTGTCTGTATTGTAATGTTTTCTTAAAACTAGAGATTACGGGGTGGATTTGAGATTCATTAAATAAATCTAGAGGAAAGCTCATTCAGTGTCACATAGTAAATGTTACTGAGTGCCTCGCATCATTTCATTTTCTAGTACAGGATCATAGATTGAAGGAAGTGTGTTGTGTTGTTGCAGTTGTGACCGACTCGTTGTGACCCCATGTCCATGGATTTTTCTTGGCAGATATACTGGAGTGGTTTGCCAGTTCCTACTCTAGGCGCCTACAGCACCTGGTATTCCCTGGTGGTCTCCCATCCAAGTACTAACCAGGGCCAACCCTGCTTAGCTTCTGAGATAGGCAAGATCAAATGTGCTTAGGGCATCTAGGCAGCTATTGAAGGAAGTAGCCAACAACAAAGTTTTCCTCCATATTGGGGTGTGTGGGAAGGGAGATATTTGTTAATCATTAGATCACACTTTTCATTTGTATTTTGTATACTTCTGCACAAAGATTTTTTGCAGTTGATATAAACCATTAAATTCTGATTTATCATTAGTCAGGCAGTTTAGTCTGTATAACCAAGAGTATATAAATGATTTTACTACTGGGAATTTTTATTTTAACAAGAGGTAAAATGTCTTCAATTAAGAAGCTGGATCTCAGAATCCTGTGATGGCACATTACTTTCTGCCTTGCAGTATCAACAGCATAATAAATAGTGGCTCTTAGTATGGTGCTTACAATCACTGTTTTAAAAAGTAGGAAAGAATTCATCATTCAAACATAGCTTCTTGTCATTTCACAGTTTACAAGCCAGGATCACAAGACTTTTTAAAAACCAGTATTTAAAGTTGGCCTGTGGGTCTTCTAAGCCCTTTGTAACACATTAGAAGTGGCTGTTTACACATCTTTTTGGAACTAAATTATGTAAGTAAATTGTTTGAAGAAGTAATGCAAATACTAAATGTGATGGTGGGATTTATGCCCTTGATGAAAACATAATGTAAAGATAACTGATAAAGATAGACATGAACCAGAAAAATGGCGATTCATGGTGGTTCGTGGCTAACCACAAACTTTCTGAAATTAAAAAAAAAAAGGAACCACAAAGTGGTTTAATTTTTTTTTAAGTTTGTGCTGGGACCAGAAGAAACTTAACCTTCCAATCCCTGTGCCACTCAGCTGCTACCTTCCCCACGGCCCACATTGCTGCCGTGCCTTGTGTCACCAACACCTCTTCCTCCCCTAATACTGTGACACATAGGACATCTCTAAACTGACAGGCATGCACCACCACCAGTGAATGGAGCCGGCTAGCTTTGTACATGTTCTGATTAGGGAGAGCAGCTGAGACCCCAGTGCATGTGCAGAAGGCAGCACCTGGGCTTCGGGAAGGCGGCCTTGCCAAGATGACAATGGAGGAGGAAGAGGCATGCTTTGCATGTAAAAAAAATCCCTATGGGATGCTTCACAAGATGAAAAACGGTTCTGCATGCACCCAGGAAGGAAAACCTGGTTATTTTTGTTTTTATTCTGTCCGCAGGATCAGATTAATCTGTTCCCAATGCATTCCTATGGGAAACTGCATTTTGTAAGACAACATTTTCATAGAACAAAGCAACCCGCAGCCTCTTGAACAGATTAACCCATTTTCAGTGGGTTCCTATGGGAAACTGCATTTCATAAGACAAAAATTTCTTAAAACAAACTGACCCATAGAACAAATTAAATTTGTTTTAAGAGGTACCACTGTATAATCAAACTGTATCCTTTTCCAGCCCTTACATGATGTGCATGCTGTATCTCATAGATCTACAATGAAAAAGGTCCAAATTTGGCCACAAACAGAGGTTTTAAAACAAAGTATATTTTGTGCAAAATGCAGGAACCATAAGGGAAGGGCAGGACAGAATCAGTCTACACACTGTGCATATTTGGTTTTATGCTAGAAGTGAGATGTTTTGGGTAGATAAGAATGCTCAGGTTTGTTGTTGTGATGAGATGGTGAATCTTAACTAAAACCTCAGGTATAGCAAAAGATTTCCTGACATTAAAAAAAGAGAGAGAGAGAGGGAGAAAGCTGGGATTTCCTCTGCACCCTGTTTCTCCACTGAAAACCGAAGCAAAATGTTTGGAAGTTCTACAGTTGCCCTACTGTAACTTTGACAGTTCTAAACATAAAAGAAATGCCTTTACTACAAATGTGAATCATGCATTCTAATTTTCTGTAAAACCGATTAAGGTGTAGGGATTTAACTGGTATAAAAGAATTTGCTTCTCCCCAGAACTTAACATGGAAGATATATTTTCCACAACTCTTTCTTGAAAATGCATCAAGTACTGCTCAGCCCGTGGTAGTTTCACAAGAGACATTGTTTGGCAGAGGCATCTGCCTGTCATCTGGACAGAAGCCTATTTTTATCCTTGCTTCATGAAACCTTCCAGCTGTATATAATTTAAATAAAATGAGGAAGTGGTAGTCCCTCCAAAGTTAAACATTTCTGGGAGGATCTGTCTTCTATTGGAACTCGTAAGCCATTCATTTTGAAGAGAAATTGCTTTAATTCCTATTATGGCAGTGCAATATATACAAGGTGCCCTATAATTTTTGTCCCTCCTGCATGGGGCTTTCTTCCATGCCCCGATGCACGAGCAGCTCCCTCATCCCCCCATGGATTATGTTGCAACCGGGGGGGGGACAGTAATAGGTGCACAGGTGTGTAAAATCTCTGCCCAGTGTGGAGGCCACCAGGGGGATGTGCAGCTTAAAATACAGTGCCAGTTGTGGCATTGCTTTCAGAACATACTATTTACTACTGGACTCAATCTGTACCTTTAAGCATTATACTGTATGATCAAATGTAAAGTCTTCTTTGTTGGCATGCGCAGCTTAAAACAGTGCCATTTCTAATAAAAATGTCATTGTATAATTCTTTGTGTGCACCCCAGGTAACACTGTCATTTATAGTGCAGTCCCTCTTGATCTGTTAGGTTTGTCATTAAGTCATCTTTGTATGTTGTGTGTATTCTGTAGAAACCATGTAAGGCCTTGGTGGATCAAAATTAGAATTCTACTCTTTGAAGGGGAGGGCTGTACCAAAATCTCTAGTGCTATTCTTATTAAGAGGGAGGAACCAATAAACTCTTCATATCATAAATTCCATTGCTGCAGTCCAATAGACCAGTCAAAACATGTATCAAACATGATATAAAAGCATAATTATCATCATCATAAAGTCTAATACAAAAAATATTATGACAGCTCCCTGCAGTGAAACTGCCCCTCTCTAACATCAACCATTTGTTTTTTAGTGCCATCACAACAGGTAGAAATGTAGTGGTGTTTGAAGACATCACCGGAGTTCTACTTTTAGAATGGAAGGGGTTGATTTGGTCAGGAAGGATAAATCAATGACAAAGTGATCATTAAATGGAGAGCTCCTGCATAGAGACCATTGTTGGCAAACCTATGGCAGGGGTGCCAAAGGTTGCACTCGAAGGAGCCCTTTCTGTGGGCCCCCGACATCGCCCCTTCACAGCCACCTGGATTCAGGTTAAATGGCTGTATGGGCTCTTGGCAAAGAATTAGTGGGTTTTGAATCCCAGTTTGGGCACTCGGTCTCTAAAAGGTTTGCCATCACTGATATATAGACTGTATAATGAAAGATAATACTCCAGCAATTCTGTGTCTTGATTGTTACCTATTTCAAATCCTTTTGGGGTGGAGGGAGATAACTAGCATAACATCCACATAACAACTGGAAGACAAAGACTGACCTCTGGAATGAGGGAAACACCGTGGTTCTGTACATGGCTGCAGGGCTGTGGAGTTAGTAGGTAAATGTTCCGACTCCGTCTCTGACTCCGACTCCTAAGTTTTTTTGTACTTCCGACTCTGACTCCCCGACTCCGACTCCTCTGTATTAATATGCAAATGTATTTTATACATTCCTTGAAGGAAAGAAAGGCAACATACATGTCATTACCACAGGACTACTGGCTGGGAAGCCAACAGTCTACTGTATTGGACAGTTTAAGCAAAAGACAAACACAATGAAAACAACAAAGTTTTATTAATTTTTTTAATAATTAATCAAGTGGTTGGATAGTAGCAGCAGGCATAAACATCAGGAACAGGAACTTTACCAGTTCAAAAATACAAACCACATTATTTGGTTGTTTTAGAACAAAAACAAAGCTTATCTATATGAACCAAAAACAAAATCTGTAAAACCTAGAAATGGTTTATATTAATCTTGAAATGTAGTTATAGGCTTAGCAAATGCAAATCAATTCAACGTAGAGTTCTAAGGAAGAGAATTGCCTCTGCCAGATCCTCTTTCATAGAGGCTCTTAAGTCAGACATTATTTTTAGGGCTGAAAATAATCTTTCGACACTGACTTGGGTGGGTGGCATTGCAGTAACTATTCTGGCTACATCACTAACGATCTCTGGATAAACAAGGATGGCTTCTTCAACAGTAAGTTTTGATGAGAGATCATAATTTTTAAATTGCAATCTAAATTTAGTAGGAGTCGGAGTCAGAGTCGGTGCATTGTTTGCCGACTCCGACTCCAGCTCCAGGTACCCAATATTTCCTCCGACTCCGACTCCTCGACTCCCGACTCTGACTCCACAGCCCTGCATGGTTGTGTACAAAAACTCCTACAGAGTGGAGTGGAGTCATCAAACTTTCTAGCTTACTCAAAAGCAGGCATTGAAGAAGGAGTGGGGGAGACACTACAGTGGCACCTCAACTTATGAATTAAATCTGTTCCAAATGTGTGCTCTTAAGTCGAATTGCTCTTAAATTGAGCTGCTCTTAAG
Organism: Phrynocephalus versicolor; assembly: GCA_023846285.1. NCBI lineage: Eukaryota > Metazoa > Chordata > Lepidosauria > Squamata > Agamidae > Phrynocephalus > Phrynocephalus versicolor. The sequence continues at coordinate 10,057,737 of JAHTLZ010003542.1, read as the reverse complement.
TCAGGGTACAACTGTACTTGATATCTCAGATCAGTTCTAACTAAGCAGAGGCTATATTCCATTGGAACGGCATTGCCTGCTCCATTGCATTCGTGGCAGCAACAATGTCATCCTTCTTGGTCTCCACTGGATTTGCAGTATTAAAAGAAACAAAGTTAAAAACTAGGTGGTTATTATGATGGTATTAAAATAAATAAATCATGACACAGTCTAATATGTCATAAGATGTTCATCTGAAGTTGCACGTAGTTAATTTTCGGACCTGCTTAGGACCAGATGATTGGTATTGTCTCCTGATACGTAAAGCCATAGAATCCAAAGACAGTGTGCTTTCTTTTTCACATGAACGTATCTCTAGCTGTAAGAGTATATTCAGCACACTGATCCTGTATCTAACCTGGAATATGCTATCATCACAGAAAGCCTCAATGAGATAGAACACTCTTGCTCATCTCGAAGGCATTCAAGGCTGGGATCTGATAGTTGTTGTGAGTGTTTGGGACTGTTTGGCTGTGTTCTGGAAGTGTTTCTTCCTGATGTTTTGACAGACTCTGTGGCTGGCATCTTCAGAGGGCAAGGGACTCAGGGAACTAGGAGTTTTCTCTGTGCTCTCTCTACCCCACAGCACAGAGAGAACTCCTAGTTCCCTTAGCTTTTTGCCCTCTGAAGATGCCCGCCACAGCCTGGTGAAACATCAGGAAGAAAAACTTGCAGAACACAGCCAAACAGCCCCCAAAACTCACAACAGCTCTTTCTCTTCTTCCTCATTATCAAAAACAAAACAGAACATTATCTGGTAGCTGTCATATCTTCTCATTTGGGATTGAGTCTGAACTGCTTTCACATTTGCAAAAGTAGTACAGTTTCCCCATCAGAGGCCCTGGATCTTTTTGGCCATATGATAGAGAATTATACAGTGGACTAGGATTGAGTGATTTCTATAAAAACCTACTTGAAAGTCAGAAAGGAAGTCCCTTGATTCCAGAGAGTGATTCAGTCTGGAGTTTAGCTATCGTAAGACTTTCCTACAGTAGAAAGCAAGCAAACGAGAGAGTTCCCAAGGTTGTTGAACTGGCTTTCTTTGAATATTGGCACCACATTTCTTTTCTTCCAGGACACTGGAATCAAATGTGTGTTATTTGTTATGACACAAAGCACGGAGAGGAATGAGGGGCATCAATGTGGATGAGATGCAATGAGCTCAGCAAGAATATAGTCACTCCTAGGGACCTTGCTTGGCTTCAGCTGGCTAATTAAGACAAAGATTTGCCTTCGTGGTATCTGGATCCCATTTAGGTTTGGCCTGAGATATTAAACTCATCAGGATCCAACTTGCTCCTGTTAGGGTCGTGGAAGATGCCTTAGGAGGAGGTCTTCCAAACTTGAGATGGAATGTGTTCATGATTTCAAGTTCCACATTAACACATTCCATGATGCTGGTAGTCTCTGGAATCCAGCCCTGATGTCATTTGAGTGTTTGCAGATCTGAAGCCTTCCTCCGCTAACAGCCCAAGACATTGCACAGCTGTCTTGCCCCTTCTTAACATGTTTTTATGGAAAGAAAGAAGAAAGAAAAAAGTAGTGGGAAAATACTGGTGGTGGCATATTGAATATAATCTCCATTCTTCCTCCCAACCCCATAAAAAGCATGATAAAAGCTTGTCTGAAAAGTTCCCCCTGCCTGTCCCCTGGGTTGTATACAAGTATCACTTAGCATGGTTTAACATTTCACCTGGAATGGCCAACCCGGGGCTTTCTGGAAGATGTTCTTGTCATTCCTAACCATTGGCCAATTGGCCTAGAACTGTCTCTTCTGCCCTTCCACAAGCAAACAAATTACTGGAGGAAAAGTCCATCACAGGTTACAAACCATGATGGAGATGTGTAATCTCCAGGCTTAAAACCAGGGTACTTCAAGGGCCAGATGCAGGGGAGTGGTATCAGGAGACAGATATTGAGTCTCGTGCGCTCCCAGAGGCATTTGGTGGGGCCACTGTGAGATACAGGAAGCTGTACTAGATGGGCCTTTGGCCTCATCCAGCATGCCTCTTCTTATGTTCTTATGTTACTTTTCTGTTCAGGAAGGATTTTCCTGGTGACTGGTAGTCTGAGAGAGGGTTGTGAACAAATTGTTGTGCTCTGTTGTTTTTAAATGTGTTTCTAGTATTGATTTTAATTGCCATTTTAAATACAATACTTGTTTAATTCTGTTGTAATATTTGTATACTTCCTGATTTTAGCTTTTAAATGTTGTGTTTTTAATGATGTAAGCAGTCCTTTTAAGGAGAAAGGTGGGGTAGAAATACTTTAAATAAAACAAATAAGGAATAATCAACTAATGAAAGTTGATGTTCAGCAGTATTTGGAAGGGCCATCCTTAATCAGCCTTCAGATTAAATCAGTTGCACCTGATCTGAGAGACAATGTTTTTGTCTTGCTAGCCCAAATCCTCTAAGTAGCAAATTATGTTGTTTTCCTGAGTAAGTTATTAATTCTTCCTGTGGAACATTGGTTATTCTCAGTTGTGGTCAAAAGAGTACAATGAAATGGTGGTAGAAGATTGAAGAGCTATTTCGATGTGTGCCTAACAAATCTAAATTGCAGATTTAAGTTCAAGTGGCCTTCTATCCTTGGAGTGTACAGGAGGGAGGCATGGAGAGAGAGGGTGAACTGGAATGACTTAGTATTAAGTTTCTCATTACTAAATGAGTAGCTGAGAAAAGCATGTATTTTCCTTTGAAGCTTTGTTGCTTTCATGCTCTGTGGCACAAGCTGAAACTGAGCCAAAGAAGGCAAGGATAGTTGATTCCCAACAGTTTTTAGACTTGTGGCGGCTGAATTGAGCAGAATATGGGAAGCGATTTGGTCTTGGTGAGCCAATGATGAATCTCCTTCCGGTTGCATTTAGCTGCGTGCTGGAGGTTACTTAAGGTCACGATATCTACCTTCTCAAATGATGGCGTTTTGTGTGAAGAGCAATTTGGCAAAAGATCTGTGCTATGATTGCGCTCTTTAGGGCAATTTACGTACAGCCATGGTTCAGAGGCTCTGTCAGCCCATGGTGGAAGTGGGACAGATGGTTTTAATTTGGTGGTGGCTCTTCTCTTTTAAATTGCCTGCTTTGATGAAGATGTGCAGTCTTGCCTGTCACGTATCCTCCTGCCTGTTATTTCTCACCCACAGTTGGGCCTCCTTCAAGCCCAGAGTCTGTTGGTAAACATGCAAAATCTGTGCTGTTAGAAGATTCTTAAAAGTCATCAACTAGAAGATGCCAAAATGTGATTAAATCAGTGATTAAAACCATTTGGCTTTTTGGAAACCTGTCTTGATGGTGTTGCATTGTGCATTTTTTCAGGAAATAAGTCAGATTTTCAAAGATGTTTGTGTTTTCCAAGGTTAAGTTCCATATGTATATGCATATGTATATTGATTGAATAAAAGCTGTAATTTTCATGTAATTTTGTTTGTATGAAAGTGCTTTCCCAAAATCTGGGACATTGCTCTAGTTCAGTGGTGGTGAATTTTCACCACTCCAGATGTTTTGGACCACCACAACTCCCAGATTTCCAAACCTAGATTGCCATTGACAAAGGACTGTGGGAGTTGTGGTCCAAAACATCTGGAGTGTTGAGGAGTGGCCACCACTGCTGTCGTTTGTCTATTGGGAAGCAAGATGGAAGAAATCAGTGTTTAAAAATTAAAAATTAAAATGATAGTTATTGTGGTTTTACATAAATGGATTTAAATAATCAAAACTGGTTTTTTAAAACATGAATAAATTGTGATTCAAATCAAATTGATTTGAATCAGATCCAAAAAGTAATGTGTAAGGTCCTCTGTTCAGTCCCTGGTATTTCACTTGAATTGTGCTGGGTAGGAAAGGCCTCTGTCACATATACTGGTGGGCTCCTACTAGCCAAAATAGACAGTTCTGGATTAAAAGGGTCATTGCCAAGATCTTTATATTGTACCTTCAACAGCAACAAAACCTTCATCTGTTTCTGTCCTTTCTTTCGTGATGTGAATAATGCAGAGATGAAATTGGTGCAACAGGCCATGGTGGCTTCAATTTAATCATGCCTCTTCACTGCCTACTGGTTAGAGCAGTGGTGTTATGCATGATGGCAGAAATACATGACTGAATTAACGGAAACTTTTTTCTACCAATTCCTGTTAACAGTTCAGAGCCTGATGAAAAACTGCTTCATGGGGTAACCATGCATTTTGATGTTTCTGTGCACATATGTCAATTAATAATAGGTATGAATGTCATATCGATTACTTACGCTTTATAAATGGAAAGAGGACTTTAGTCATGGAAGCAATGTACAGTATACTACGAGGTCAGTAGAAGACCTAACTCTATATTGATTTTGAACTGCTCTGGAATGTTCCCAAAGAATGTCAGAAAATGTATCCAGATAGTTAAAATCCTTAATTTTATCTTATATGTTCATTTCTACATTTTAACCACTATATATTGGAGGGTGAATCAGCCTCCCACCCCCTTCAAGGCAAGCATTGGAGAACTATCGTGAAACTCCACACATCAACAAGCTCTGCTCTGGTCTAGTGACCATCCAGGAAGCTGTGAAATGAAGAACAGTGTTTTATTTGGGCATCTGTGTTTAACAATAGTGTCTTTTCATCCAAGAGGGAGGGTGCCAGGAATCTCTCTAACAGCACTAAGTAGTTTGGCCCAGAGGTTCAACTGAAATGAAGCCAGAAATTCAGAAGTTTGTACATAATGGGGAATTGTGGCTTAATATGAACCAGGATGTTTGTGCTGAAGCTGCTGTGTAATGTGTGTGTGTGTGTGTGTGTGTGAGAGAGAGAGAGAGAGAGAGAGAGAGAGAGAGAGAGAGAGAGAGAGAGAGAAGGAGCGGAGTGCTCACAAAGCTCACCCATAGCTTCATAGGCCAGAATGGTTGGATGGTTGTCTGCATGCAAGCCTGTGTGCCACGCATTTTAAAAATAGCATAAGCAGACCATGTGCTATTGTCACACGAGTGCTTATATTTGAACATGGCTTACAATTCTAGTCTGGAAGGCTTACTCAAAACGTTCTTTCCTGGTTCAGGCACATCAACATTTGGTGGTTTAAAAATCCATAATACACTCATTTCTGATATACTGCTGCAAAAAAAAGAGGGGGAGGGGGGAGATGGAACTAATAAGTTATGAGCCTTATTTCAGCTCCTCCGAATCATGATTTGTTGGATTAGTTGAACGGAGCAGTTGTTTAAAGTTTTAATTAGTTAACTGGAAATTGTAGATTGTATCAGAGATTTTTCCCTTTTACATAGTATGGACATAAAATCTGTAGACTGAAATGTTTTTTGGTGTTCTAATAAGTTGAATCCTTTAAAAAAGCATTACAGTATTTGACAGCTGTATTTGCAAAATAAACTTTTTTTAAACACTAGTACATAATTTAGAATTCAGGATGACCCGCATGAGGGCTGTGGTTAATAGGCTGGTGGGATTGGTCTCTAGTCTACTCTAGGCCAGTGATGGCGAACCTTTTAGAGACAGAGGGCCCAAACTGTTATTCAAAACCCACTAATTTTTCGCAAAGTGCCGATACAGCAATTTAAGCTGAATACTTGTGGCTGTAAAGGGGGCGATGTTGGGTGCCCACAGAAACGGCTCCTTCGAGTGCCATCTTTGGCACCCGTGCCATAGGTTCGGCAATACTGCTCTAGACCAATGATTATCAAGCTTAGGTTCCCCCTAGATGATTTTGGATTTCAGCTTCTAGAGCTTCTAGCAAGCATGTCTAGTGGTCAGAGTTTTCTGGGTGCTGTTATATAACATTTGTAGACCTAAGTGTTGTAACCTTTCTTCTGCCTTGACCTAATAAATTGAGGCATGCATTTTTCTAAATTGGGTTGAAGCAGTGAACTTGGATATATATATATTTAATGTTGCAATCATTCTAAATTTCTGTATCTCATATTTTGGAACTGGCTGTTTTATTTCCCAACAGCCATGCTTCTTTACCGGCGAGGACTTTTCTGAGGGAAGGAGAATAATGTTAGTTTTGGGGTTTTATTCACACAGAACAATCTGGCTGAACCATGCCAATGTATTACACATCTGTAAAGATGACATAATCCTGCTTTTTTGTTGCTTGTTTAACTAAGGGCGTAAATAAGAACTTCCTTCCTCCTTCATTCATGCTTGTTCTAACTCGGCACAGAATTAATAATAGTTTTGGGAAGAATTATGAAGATGCTGTGCATTATAGGACAATTCCCAGGAGTTCCCAAATCTCACATTTTTATTGCTTACTTCCCTATGAAAATAGAAAACAGCACAGTTTTTATCTAAAGTGTAACAAACTTTTCCTGGGCCCCAGGCCAAGTAATGCATAAGTGGATGTGAATAACACCAATTGGAACGCTGCCTGCCATTTCCCCTGCAGAAATTTCCTTTTCTGAGGAACCCAAATTGTTACCCATTTTAATAAAAACTGAACTGCCTCAGAAATAAGAACGAACTTCAGTAGGCTCGGGTGCCCTGATGGGACCTAAATGACTTTTTAAGCAGTTAAAAATTAACCTTTCCGATTTCTTGGTGAGTTAATCATAATGAATATTCATCATCATAACTGTCACGAAGGCCTCTTTCTGCTAATGTACTTGAAATGCTATCATTTGCTGATATCTATTTGCTATGTATCGCTTTCTGTCGAGATGGTTAGGTCTTTTCTCTCCACAGCAATAGATCGGGTCCCTTGAAAAGTTGTTCAGGATGGCTGGGGCACTATCTCTACCACTCTGGAGTAGTATCTAGGGAAGAAGGAGTTCACCTTGAAGAAAAATGCATTTGGAGTACTTTTGTGTAGTCTACACAGAGATCCTTCCAGCACTTTCCATTTCTCTAGGCCTTCTAAGAGCTCCATCACTCTAATATCAGTTGAATATTCTTAATATCTTTAAAAATGTTTCAGTACTTTGAAATATTGATGCTAATCCTATAGCTTTCTTTTAACCATTGGTTGGCCTTTAAGGGTTTTTTTGTGTGTGTGAGGTAATTTTACATTCTTTGTGGGATGAATGATCTTTGTGTTGGCAGTTTTTCATGTGGCTTTGGATCTTAACCATGAATTGATAGTGTTATGTTTTGTTTTGTTATTCTATGCCAAATTTCATACAGTGTCACCCAGAGAGTTCATTGTGAGGGAATTAATACATTTCAAAGTGGTATTTATTTATTGAGTATTTTTTACCTCACTCTTCGTCTTGGAAAAGGACATTAATGAGGGACAATATACAGTCCAGTACAATTAAGACATATTCAAGTTTGAGAACTGGAAATTGAGGGGTATCTTACAGCATTAAAAGGCAACATTAAAGCTAAAAGAGAACATGAGCAGTAGTATAAATAAAGAGTATAAATTCCATGTAATTATGTACAGTAGACCATCTAAAAGTTGTGAGGGATAGAAACATAGTTAATGCAATCACACAAGGAGAGATACAAATATAAAGTTATAAGTGGTTATAAACACAAAGTCTGTGTAGTCACATATGGTAGATTCATTAAAAAACACAATATTGATCTTGTACTGTAAAGATTGTTAGAAAATATTTTTAACTTCTGTTTGTTTCAGGACTTGGTTATACAGTATAGAAGCTAATAAAATCACCACATGTTGATATTGTGCTGTTCTTGATAGCCAGAGTGGTGTACTGACTAGTATTTTGGGCTTTGGCTGGGTAAATTGGAGTCCAATCTTTGTCTAATTGCTCTAGTCACACTAACCTTAGCCTACTTTAAAGACTTGTTGTGGGTTGTCCAGTTTATTCCAACAGCTTTACCTAACAGCCTGGGCAAAATAAAATAAAATAGTATGAAATAAAGTGAGTCATTTTGGTCATATTTAATTTAATTTGCTTGTTGTGTATTTGTGTTTTTGTAGTTTAATGTGTTTTATTCATGGCTGTTGTTTTTATTTATTTATTTATTTATTTTAGAGTATTTTTACCCCACCTTTCTCCTTGGAAAAGGACCCAAGGTGGGTCATTTTAACTGGCCAAAATAGTGCACTTCACTACTAGGGTGGTACGTAAGTTAAATAATGAGGTATTCTAGTTAGTTGCTGAAATGTGAATGAAAATGAGGTGAATGGCTTTTAAATACAAGCGTTGCACCTTTCTTGTAGTTTTTTTTGTAGTTTTAAGAGCTCCGAAGACTGAATGGAATTGCTTTAAATGAGTCTTAAGTAACAAGCTTAGCAAGCACCAACACCTTCCCCTCTTGTCTCATGTGCCGGATTCAGCACACCTTATATTAGCCCCTCACCTGAATGGTGGCAGTGTCTTGTCCGTCTACTGTGACCTGTCGAGCACCAGATAACCAAGAGGCAAAGCTGGTGACCGAATCTGGTCAAAAGAACAAGCAAGTCTCAAAAGAAAGGAGAAAAGGCAGATTTGAACAACAGCACACTCTTTCTCAGCAGAATCCAAGGGGCTTGACATCTATAGAGTCTTGGATAAGTTTAGAAATGGGAGAGGGGTTAATGGAGAGGGATAGAAAAAGAAACAGCTGGCTAGTGGAGTAAAAAAGGACAACAACATAAGCCATCCTTAGCCCACTAGATAATTTACTCTGTCTCCTTTGCCAAACCTTTCCTTTTTTATTTGCAACACCCCAGAATCTACTGAATGTCTATAGAAGTCCATGTGTGTGTGTGCTTAGGGCATCTAGGCAGCTAGAAGTCCCTTTAAGATCAGCTAAAAGTAAAATGCAGGTAAAGTTACCACTGCAGTTGACAGACGTCACTTTTTCTAGTATGCTTACTCACATTTTACATCGTAAGAACACCTTGCTAGGTGTGGTGATCTAGTCTCATGAAAATATTTTGTTAGAATGTCTGAGCTAGAGACGTTACATCAGTCCATATGTTACTTTGCAGTCACTTTCATGCAGTTGAGTCATGGCTACTGGACTTCTTTTTCTTGAGAAATAAAAGAGGTCTATATCTATCTCTATCTATCTCTCAAGAAAAAAAGAAGTCCAGTAGCTATGACTCAACTTCCAGATAAACATACCTGGATGACTAAGAATCTTAACAGACTTTCATGCAGTATTTTAATGATCCCTTTAACTCATAGAAGAGCGTCAAGAATTTCAGTCTTTACACTTCGTAATTTAGTATGTTTTGGAATAGGAAGCATGTGTGAAAGTCAAGGCTGTGTTTTATTGTTAAAGACAGGATCTAGATTTTAAAGAATGGGTGTTGATGCATAGGGAGGTCACAATTAGTCAGTCCCATGCAATGGAAGACTTCACCTTTGAAGAAAGTGGGATTCTTTCCCTGTACCACATGCTCTTAATTAAAGTATATATAGCCGTTGAAGGCTTCTGTTTTTAATGTCTTCCCGGTGTATCTGCCTGCACTGGCCCATGAGTTAGTGAATAAGTGCCTGAAAAGGTCTACAAAAAAGAATGCTGCAGTAACTGTTAGGAATGTGCCATTGGGAATTTTTGGAGTAGAAATCCTGTAATTAACTTTTTGGGGAATTTTGCCTGAAAGACACCTAATGTGCCCGTCTGAGAGGAATGCCTGAACCTGAAGGTTGTGTGGCCTATCTTTGAGTTCAGAAAGAAAGCACTGGGCAGCTTCCTTTCTTCCGAAATGGAGAATTACGGGGTTTGTATTCCAAAAATTCCAAATGACCCCTCACCAGCATCTGTACCACCAACCTGACCATGGAGTGTTTTTTATACCATAGAAAAGGATTGCCCGTCTTAGAATTAGGTTTTATGAAATACAGTGAGAATTATCCTTGCTTCAAGCAGCACCGTTCAACACTTGCAATACTCTTTTGTTTAATAATTACCTAGATAATTATGCAGGAGTTCTGGTTCTCTTAAGCCATTGCAGGTGAGAATTCAAAATTACAGGTGTTTCTTGGCATCCTGTTTCATGTTGTCTGCCACAGCTCTTGTTATCAAGCGGTCACGTTTTGTGTCTGCTGACAATGTAAGTAGGGCAGCTTCCCATCTCTTTCCGTCCTGTGCTAGAAAGTCCACTTATTCTTTACCTTTGATGAAAGGCAACATGAGGAAATATAGGCTATAAGGAAAAGAGCAAAAGCTGATGTATCCTAGACAGACCACAACCCTTCATACCTAGCAAGAACTAGTGGATAAAGTTTAGTACGTAGATAATAGCTAATTTGCCTTTAATCAAGAAAGCAAAGCAAAAGTAAAGCAAAGTGTTCTGCTTATATACCGCCCCATACCACTTTAAGTAGTCTCTGGGCGGTTTACAGTTTTAATTACAACAAGCAGGCTACACATTGCCACCCCCCAGCAAGCTGGGTACTCATTTTACTGACCTCGGAAGGATAGAAGGCTGAGTCAACCATGAGCCAGCTACCTGGGAATGAACCCCAGGTCATGAGCACAGTTTTACCTGCAGTACAGACATTTAACCACTGTGCCACCGGGCTCCCGTGTTGAACATGTTGTGAGAAAGAATCTGGCTGCCTCCTTGGAAAAAATAGCCAAGTTTTTAAATCATTTTTTAAAGGCAACCAAGGAGGGGGCCAGGCAGATGGCCCTCTCTTTGGCTGTCTTTAAAAAAAGACAGCCAAAGAGGGGG
>JAHTLZ010003542.1:9946033-10047079 GCA_023846285.1 Phrynocephalus versicolor | reverse complement strand
TATTATTATTATTATTATTATTATTATTATTATTATTATTATTATTAACAACATCCTATAAGTTACAGTGGTACCCTGGGTTATGAAATTAGTTTGTTCGCCGGGATGCTTCATAAACCGGAAATTATTGGATCCGAATGTGGTGCAGTGCACCCTGGGAATGACAAAAAAATGTAACTTGGGGTTTTCCATAGAAAAAAACTGTCACCCGCATTTTTTGTGGAAATGTTTTCAGACAGACTTCTGGGCGCACTTCCTTTTGTAACCCCAACAGTTTGTAACCTGAGGCGTCCATAACCCGGGGTACCAATGGGCTCGTAGAATTAAATGTGGAGAGTTGGTTTTGAACAAAGAAAAGGTTTTTATTAAGGTAACATAGGCAAATGAAATGAAAGAAAAGAGAGTAATAGAGTATATTAGATAAAGGGTAAAAGGACTGTAAAATATAAATGCCTTCTTCTACGTCAAATTTAGAATATCTACAGTACTTCCACAAACTATCTATATTGCATACTTTCAACAATATTCCTTTCAGTGCTCTATAACAAGACAGATACTGTCATTAACTGTGTACCAGTTTCTTCAATAGACCCACTCACTCTCAAAACAGACTTCTCTGAGTACTTAAAATAAGACTAAATTCCGAAAACATGTCCAAAACATTCTAACCATTGAGCAGGCGGGTCTGCACTCAACATTCTATCCTCCATCACTTGGCTAGTATGCCAGTCATGCTAGCCTTCAGCCTACACGTATACAAAAATAAATAAATAAATATGTGTGTGACATTTATATTTGCAAGGATACTGGCACACGCAGCTGGCATGACAGAATCGTTACACGTGGCTATCAGCCTTTCAGGTAGTTTGTGTACAGTGCTACCGTGTCCCTAAATCAAAGGGTTCTGAAATGTAGTGAGTTTTGACTCAACATTACTGTTACATTGGTAAAGTTAAAACGAGAAAGAATATTTTGTCACTTTAAAGACCAATGAACTTTACTAGGCATGAGATTTTGTCAGCCTTGGGCCACTTCTTCAGATGCATGATCTGTGAAAGAAAGATCATGCCACGTAAAACTTGTTATTCTTTAATGTGGCACTCAGAACTCCTTTGCAGCAAAATGTTGCAGTCCACCTGGAAACAAAGTTAAAGAATTGTTGTGTTTTCAGGTCTTTTCCAATTTATGATGACTATAAATTAGCATACTTGAGAAAGTCCTGTCATTAATAGACCATGGTTTCCTTTATTGGCTCAGGCCATTTCATTTCCTGTCTTCCTGCCACCTTCCCCTTTTCTTATGATTACAGTAGGACCCCTGTATCCACTGATTCATTATCCACTGTTGGTTGAGGGAAAAAAGTAAATAAATAATTCAGCATCAGCAAAGCAAGCTACTGCCACAAACAGAAGCTGTAAAGCAAGCTAATGTCACAAAACAGCAGCTGTAAAACAAGCTACTGTCATAAAACAGCAGTTTTTTGGGGGGGTTTGGTGTTCTCTCTTATCCATGGTTTTCATTATCCACAGGAAGCCCTGGAACCAATCCCCAGCGGATACAGAGGTCCTACTGTATTCTTTTCTCATGAGTCTTGTCTTCTCACAATACGTCGAGAGTCGGACAGCTTCAGTTTCGTCATTTCAGCTTCTGGAAGGATTTCAGACTTGATTCGATCTGGGTCTGCTCGTCTTTCTCTGGCTCTCCGTGATATTCACAAAGCTCTTCTTCAGTACCGAAACTATGCCGTAGGAAAAGATAGATTAGGTCTTCCTGAACTCAGCTGGGTGTTCTGGAAGTAAACATGCATAGGCTTGGGATGTGATGTTTGTTGTTGCTAGTCAGGATGCATGTTCCCATGGCTTGTAGGAAACAATAGAGAAGCTGAAGTTCTTCATCATCAGAGCCAGGTTTCAGCTGTCTCCTAGGAAAAAGGAAGGATGAAGTCTTCAAACATTTCCATAGAGGAGTAAAATAAACAGCCCTCGGCTATATTAAACTTCCTTACATTGAAGGACAGTATTTATAATCCAGTTTACTTGCAGCTCTTTAAAAAGGCAAATGATTCCTTATTTTAAAATAAGAGATAGTTTTACCCTGGGCTTTGGAAATGCGGGTTTTAGGGATGGCCTTTCCACCAGAACTCAAGTGTCAGGTGGATGTGATCATTCCCTTCACATCTTGACTCCTCCCTAACTTTCTGATTCTAGCAAGCATCGCTCTCTGTTGTCTGGTGGAAACGTTTATTTGTCATTCACTCTTACACAGTGTTTGAACTGGCAAACTAGTCTGCCCACTGTGCCTATTCTTGGAGAGGTCGGATCTAGCCATGGGGACACATCATGCCCTAGTCACTTCCCAGATGGATGACTGTAGCACACTGTGTTTGTGGGGCTGACTATGGAAAGTATTAGAAAACTTCAGTGGTCCAAAACACAGCAGCCACATAACCCCTCTGCAACAGCAGCTGCACTGGCTGCTGAACTGTGGCTGGGCACAATTTCCAAGTGCTAGTTCTAACCTATAAAGCCCTAAATCAGTGGTGTCCAAACTTTGGCTCTCCAGATGTTTTGTAGCACGACTCCCACAGTTCTTTGTCACTGGCAATACAGGGTTGGAAGTCTGGGAGTTGTGGACCAAAACATCTGGAGGGCCAACGTTTGGACCTCCCTGACCTAATTGACTTGGTTCCAAGGTGTTTCAAAGAGTGTGCCTTTCCTTATGAGCCTCCTTGATTGCTAAGATCGTCAGGTGAGGTCTTTCTCTTGGCCCCACCACCCTCACAGGGGCATATGATTGGGGCACAAGAGAGGGCCTTCTCTGTGGCTCCCCCCAGACGTTGGAACTCTCTCCCACAAGAGGCCAGGGTGGCTACATTTTTGCTGTCCTTCCCCAAGCAGGCAAAGACCTTTCCCTTCAGGAAAGCCTTCCCTGAGTCCCTGGCTGCCTCTGAGTGGTCTTTGAAAATGAACTATTATGCCTTATTACTTTCAGTGTATTTTTAGTATTGCTTTTGTTTACTATTTTTCCAAGTGGTAAAATTTTAGTATTTGTATGCTTACTGTTAGCTTTAAATATTATCTTTTAATCATGCAAGCTCCTTAAAGTCCTTTTTAAGGAGGAAGGTGGTGTAAACATATTTAAATACGTGTGTGTGTGTGTATCTTATTTAAAATATGTTTACCCCACATTTCTCCTTAGAAAAGAACCTACACACACACACACACACACACACACACACACACACACACACACAGTATTTGCACTTCCAAGTGATATTGTTTTCTCAGTGGTTTTTCGTTTTGCTTTGATAAATAAGTGTAGGCCATACTTTGATAGATACTTGGCTTGGTGAGGAACAGATAAAGAAGAACCACCTCAGTTTTCTGTCCTTTACTTGCTCTTACTTATGCTGATTATCCTTCAGCTAAGACAGGCATTCTTATGATTGCTTATATCACTTCATTCTTTCCCCACACTTTCCTTTTTTACTCCCTCTGTAAAAAGACAGAGGACATATATTGCTTGTAATTTATTTTAGGGGAGAAGACCTATCTCCTTGCATTTATCACATTTGTTAGGTATAACTGGGATTCCAATTATACAGTATTTTCCTGTCTCGCTTTAATGAAAACTAGGTTGTTTGTATTCATTTCATATTGTAAAAAGTGCAGGTATTATTTCTTTGCATAGGTGTGTCATGTGGTCTGCTAACCGTTCCAATTTCCAGGAGCTGAATGCACAAGTTAATACATCTACAGTACCACCCCGTATCTGCTGATTCACCATCTGTGGATTTAGTTATCCGTGATTGGCGATCAGCGGGCAGTGGGGGTGTTGGGGGCGAAAGCTGTGCTGCACTGCCTGGGCAATGGACTGGGTGCCCCTTTTGTCCCCAGCCCCCCACCACTCCCACTGGACAGGTTGGCGGACCGAGGGGTGTGAGAGCGTGTCTTCACTACATCTGGTCCACTGAGCTGCTACACCTTTGGGCGGACCAGGCAGTACAAAGGTGCTCTGTCCCTGCCCAGGGGGCGAAAGCCATGCCACCTGCCCACCACTCCCACTGGGCAGGTCGGCGGCCCTTCACACTGCCCATTGTTTTGCCCCCGTCACCTTACCCCACCCGCCCTGTCGCCACTGTCACCCCCAGATAAGAGCATTCTCTCTTATCTGTGGATTTCGGTATCTGTGGACACTAGGGTCCTACTCTACTGTTCTCTTTGCTACCAAACCTCAGCAGATTGTAGGACCAGACTCTGTTTTATGGGAAGAACAAGAATTGCTCAGTATTTTTGAAAACGGCCAGTTTGATTTTCTCCAGGTACCTTGAAATGGCTCCTGGAGAAACCAGCATCACTCATGCTGCACAATGAATCGGTATCAACGAGATTCCTTTGCTGCTTCAGTGTCTTGGCCTCCAGAGAAGCCATTTCTCCATTATCGTTCCTTTTTCCCAGCCAAGGAATATGAAAGACCTATGGATTCTCTTTGGAGAAGAATGAGGCACTGTGGGGATGGGACGGACGGGACCTCTGCTTAGGCAGAGTGAGAAGCCTTTCCAAGTAGGAGGACTCTCTACCTTTGTTTTATATTGTGTGAGCCATACAGGCATCAGAATGTTTGTGATGATTCTCAGTCCTCCAGGTGAGGTTATCTGGAAGCTGAGTCATGGCAAATGGATTTCTTTTCTCGTGAGAACAAAACGTTTCGCTCCTCATCCAAGCAGCTTTGTCAGTCTGAGGGAAGTTAGTGGTGAGGCCTCCAATTTATAGTTTACCAACCTCTCAAGGCCCACTTCCTCAAGGGTGATTGTCCACTGGTAAGTTGCCGAGGAGTTCCCTCTGATGGTCCTTTGGGGGACTGCTCCTGGCAACGTTGCTATATAAGCAAGGTTTTTGGAATGTTGTTCACATTGTCGCTGCCTCAGTAACTGGGCCTTTGAGGTTGGAGGATGATAGGCAATGGTTGTGGTTTCCTCCTTCTCCTGGGAAAGCTGACGTTCCATCAGGATGACTTGATCCCAGTTCTAATGATTTAGGATATAGAATTTATGACCTTCCCAATATTGTTGAATTGTGGTTTCTACAAATCCTTATAATTGGGCCTTTAGAAATAATGATCAACAGCTGGAAGGCATTAATTTTGTCTGTGCCTGGTGGTATAGGGTTGCCTACACAACATATATGACCCATTAGTCTGAATTCACTCTACCAGTGGAACCCCCCCCCCCCCAAAGAGGGATAAATGCTAAGAAACAAAGAAGAAGAAGAAGAAGCTGTTTATGGTAGTTGACAAAGTTCCTATCAATCCTTCCTTTTTGCAAGTCTCAGTCAGGCAGAAAAGCTAGATTTGTTCTTGGTTTTAATGGCCGTCATAGATGTCTGGTGTTGGCAATTTTTATAGGACCATTTTATAAGAATTGGAGCATTAAGAGGTTGCCTCTTCCCCCATATATAAAAAAGAAGACATGATTGGATGGTGGACGGGCATTGATAGATTTGGGGATGAATTTCACTTTTCATTGTCTTGCAGACAGTGTTGAAACCATTAAGGATAGATGCATGCGTGGTGGGAAAGGCAAGACTCTTGTGATGTGTTGAACAACTAAAACTTAATGGAGAATTTGGATTAGGCAAGGGAAAGAGGTTACTCTGTAAGAGAGAGGAGTATGTCTTTTAACTGCTTTTTGGATGAATTGATCAGAAATCCCATTACTGTGTGTGTGTGTGTGTGTGTGTGTGTGGTGTCATTACAGTCGTGACCGAATCTTCGTAATCCTGTGTCCATGGTGTTTTCTTGGCAGGAGTACTGGGGTGGCTTGCCAGTTCCTACTCCAGGCGCCTACAGCACCTGGTATTCCCTGGTGGTCTCCCATCCAAGTATTAACCAGGGCCGACCAGGCAAGATCGGATGTGCTTAGGCCCGGGCATCTAGGCATCCTTTCTGAACAGAATAAGGAATTGACTGCGTTTGGAATGAAGAATAATCTTTTCCTTCCATCTCAAAGGAAACCAATGAACCATCCTGGTAGCATTTTGAAATGTGCCTCTGTTGTTAGCACCTATTTGTTAAAATAAAAGAGAATGTATTAGAGGGTTTCCCTGTAGATCCGCAGATTTAACTTCCTGATCCCCCTAGGGCATCTAGTCAGCTTCCCCATTGCTGTACATCCATGGAAATGGGGATCGCACGCGTTTCTTCATAGTTCACTCATGTTTTCTTTTTATTAAGACATGTAGCCATAGATCGGCAGAAATGATTTGTTAATGGAAGAATTCCTTCTAACTGTAAACTTGAACCAAGCTGCAGTTGGGTTCAGTTTAGCAGTAGTGCGCAATAATTATATACTGTATTATGTATAGTATATAAATGGCATGTGGAGAAATGTGTTTTTATTGTAGCAGTGAGAAGTCTGTGTCCATCTTTATAAAAACAAAAACAAACCACAGTTGCAAAGCCAATACTGAGTCCTTGTCGAAAGGAATTTGGCAGCTCTTCTTAGAGTTTTACTGGATAAGTACCCACATTGTACAAACTAACCGTTGTTCCACAGGGCAGGCGGTCTTAATAAAGAGAGCTCTTGCAGAATTGCCACTTAAATTGTTACATAAAGAATCTTTTTAGGAGAAATAAGAGAGTGTTTATTACAGACGAAGTTTCAAAGCAGAAATTGTTATAAGTTGGCCCTTGATAGGCCAAGCCTTTATTTCTCTAAAAATCCTGCGTCTTTTAAAACAGATAACTGCCCCCATTAAAACGGTTGACTCTTCCATAAAGCAGTTCATCAAAATAATGTCATTTTAAGCCAAATTAGGTCTCACTTAGGTACTAGTGACTGCAGTGGAAACAGCGGATAGTAGGCAGAGACAGGAGTAACAGGGAAACCCACCCGTCCTTAAATGAGAACTCCCTCTGTGTAAGTGGGCCCCATGAAAAATGGTGATAGCCTTAATAGAACTTGAAAATATCAGTTCTACTTTGTGCTCTGTCTTGTTATTTGTTTCCATGTCAAGAAAACAATGCAGTAAGCGGAGTATCATAGTTACAGGCCATACTGTACTCAAATAGCTAGACTTCCCAAAGGATGTTTCTGTTCCATTGAGATATGCTCAGGATCTAACCATTCATTAGCATGAATGCTGTTGTCCCCAGGAAAATATAACTGGGGTTCTCAACATTATGTCGGAGAGCACTTTCTGCAGTGTTGATGTTTTCATAGACGATGTTCAGAAATACTTATTTTAAAAGCATCTGTACAGAAATGCAAGGTGTTGAGAAGATGGGCCGCATGTACATGTTCTATAACAAGTTTACTTCCATATTTTACTTGTCATTGTTTCGACTTACTGACACATGAATTAGTGGTGTCCATTCGGATTTTGAAATATTTGGAACTCACTTCATAATGCCATATTTTAATAGTTTCAAATATATCCAAATCCAAATTGGATTAGTTCCAAATATCTAAAATAATGATTTCTAATATTTGGAATCCTATTTCCTGCTGTAGATTAGAAAGCCCGAAGGCTCAGTTTGTGTTTGGAAACTGGGCTTTAGAATTGGTATATTCATACAGTGCAGTGTTGGCAAACCTATGGCACAGGTGCCAAAGGTGGCACTCGGAGTCCTTTCTGTGGGCACATGACAGCTCTTTCACAGCCACTTTGCAAAAAATTAGTGGGTTTTGAATGGCAGTTTGGGCACTCGGTCTCTAAAAGGTTCGTCATCACTAATATAGTGCAAGGCTTGAGGAAGCCAAATACATGGTGGGGTGATCATTGAAACTCAAGACAGCTTCCAGAACATGGGATAAGTAGAAGAGAAAAGGCATTTCCCAAGTGAAGAAGAAAGCCTTTGAGCAACCATCAGCTGGCTGCTGGTCCACCATCTTGTTTATTTGACCTTGGAATGTGCCAGTTTCAACATAACCAAAAGGGTCTCACCTGCCAATTTGCTTTGGGCTGAGCTGATAGTCATCCTATTTCGTTTTGGTTCAGTTGATCTGGCTGCTCCAAGTTCTCATCCTTATTTAACTGAAAGGTTTCTAATAACAATGATTGCATGCTTTTATGTCCTCAAATAAGGTTTACCATTCCCTGTTTCTGGGCGTGTCCTGAGACTGAGCAGATTCCCGAAGCTTCTCTTGGTTGGCTGTTCTCACAGGTGATATACATTGAGGAATGGAACTCCCAAACTCTTGACTCCAAAGACAGGTAGCCAACTCACCAAGCTGTCTAGTCACCTGAAAGTTTCCTAGGTTGCCACTCAAAATAACAATTTAAGAAAAATAAAATATTTATATTTTAGAAACATGTATGTACCACTTTTCTCCTGAAGGATACAAGGTGGCTTACAACATGTAAAAGAAACAAAGTTTGATTTTTATGAATGCTGTTGTTTTAGTTATGTTTTCATATGTAATATTTTTGCTTTTTATTATATTTTTGTATCTGTATTTTGTAATCAGTTGATTTTATGTTGTAAACCACCCAGAGTGGTTTTCTGCCAGATGGGGGGCATCATCATCATCATCATCATCATCATCATCTTTAAAAACACTCAACAACTGTCATATTAAAACTCATCATAAGCATATTAAAAACATAGGTAAAACACAATAAAATACTTCCTCAGGGGATGAAAAAAAGAGAAAGGTCTTTGCCTGCATGTGGAAAGACATCAAAGATGGGGCCCGCCTAGCCTCCTGTGGGAGGGAATTATAAAATCTGGGAGCAGCAACAGAAAATATCCTCTTCTGAGTCACATCAAACTTGAGTGTGATGGAAACAGAGAAAGGTTGCCTCTGGTGATCTTTATGAGTAGCACTGCACCAGGTTAAGCTTATAAAGGGAGATACAGCCATTGAGATAGCTTTGCCCCAAGCCATTTAGGGTTTTTTGAATTAAAACAAGCAGTTTGAGTTGTGTTTGGAAACACAGATTGTCCATCATGTCTGGGAACAGATTGGCCGTCAATGGAGCTACCCTTTTAGGAGAATGTTGTGTTCCCTGTAACCAGCCCCAGTTAACAAATTCCCTGTGACACGTCAGACCCACAGCCAGGTTGTTAACAGATCTCTCGGAAAACACAGTGAACATTGCCTTGTGTTTTATACAATTTGTCCTTATTCTGGAAATCTCTTTCTTTGGCGTTTGCCCATGCAGGGCCGTCGGTTTCCCAATGGCTACTGACCACAACTTCTCCATTGGCATCCTGGGCCTGCTTATTCCTTGCTTGCTGACTCAGCTGTTCTTAAGAGCCTTGTGCGTCAACAACTTTTAGGTTCATATCTGTGCCCCACCAACTGCTTTTTCTATTGGTGTGTCCAGACAGCAAGTCTGTGGGCACAGCCTGACTGATTTTATTGGTGTCTGTTGCCTAGTTTGCAGGTGTTTAGCACATAGTAATCCGGTTGATGGGTTGCAGCAGCAGGTAGCTTCTCCTCTAGCTGAAATCTCCCATCTGGTTTGCATTCTCTTTGTTTCCCTTCCCATCTCCCTTTGGCTTAACAGAACCTTTAAACCACTATGTAGTTGTGATAGTTTGCTGGCTGCCAAAGATCCTGCAGAAATATTAAACAAGGCATACTTGAAGCAAAACAGTGACCAGCTTGATGGCATTTTACAGTTATAACAAAATTCTTTATAGTTTTCCATGGTAGGTAGGGGGTTTAAATCAAACTGATTTAAAATCGGCATTCAGAGTGTTTGGATATTATGCGATCTTCCCCCTCCACAAAGAATTGACTTTGCCTTAAAGTAATCCTGTTTATTGACATTTCCAGGGTCGGCAAGTTTGTACTTTGAGAGAGAGAGAGAGAGAGAGAGAGAGAAGGGCTTGACTTGTCACAAAAAGAGCAGTAACAAGAGCTAGGGTTGCCATCTGAAGGAATCTGCATCTCTCTAGGAATCATTTGAAACCAGTGCTGAGGATTTTAACAGAGGTGTCAGAAATTTCCAACATTACATGGTACAGATTGGGGGGGTGCAACAGGATCACAGATAATCATTTCTGAGGCCTCCAGTAAGTAAAAGAGCCACCAGCTAGGTGCCCCAGGGCCAACCTGACCTGCATCCGCATATTGCGGATTTTCAATTATCGTGGGTCGGGTCGGGTTCCTAACCCCCGCAATAGGTGGGGGGGGGGGTCACTGTAAAGTAGCCTTCATAGAACTTGAAAATATCAGTTCTGCTTTGTGCTCTGTCTTGTTATTTATTTCCATGTCAAGGAAGCAATGCAGTTAGCTGGAGGAGGAATGGAGGAAGGAGGGGAATAGTGTGTTACAGCTTGATAGGTGGTTGGAGGGGATGTCAGTCAATGGCACCAGAGGCTGTGATTGGCTGAGAGTGCCTGTAGATAGAGGGAAGTTCTCTATGGCACCTGCAGCAGTGTCCTGCCAAAGGGGGCTTGTGGCCTCTTCCAAGCAGGGCAAGGGGTCACCACAACATGAGGAACTGTATAAAAGGGCTCACAGCATTAAGAAGGTTGAGAACCGCTGTGTTAAAGCCTTAAAGGAAGTGTTGGAGAAGGCATTTTAAAAATTTTCACCTGCCTGTCTTACAAAATTGAAAAGATAGAAATTTGTTTAAATTGTTTGTGCCTTTCTTTTTCATCCTCGGGAGGCACATTTAAACCAAATTAAGGTCTCACTCAGGTACTGTACTCCTGGGAGCAGCTGAGGACTCCATCACAGCTAGTGGTAAACTTGGTGTCCTCTGCAAATCTAACTCGGGCATCTTGATAAGGTCCAGTGCCCTGTATGTTGACGTCTACTGTCAATTTCACTCTCCCAGTAGAGATACCGTGATATCTCTGATAACAAATTCAATTCATTCTCAGAGGCAATTTGTTATCCAAAAAAATGTTATCCAAAACATGGTTCTCCATTGAAATGAGTGGGAAACCAATTAATCTAGTCCACAGGTCCAAGAAAAGTCAAAACAAGCTGGGGGGTGGGTCCAGGCCTCTTTATAGAAGTGCACTTTAAAGGCCTGCAGTGCTGGAACACCCTGTCCAGAACACCTCTCCTGCAGTGCAATGCAAACATGAATAAGAGAAACAAGACTACTCTAGACTATTCCTACTCAAGGTGCAATGGGGGAAAATGCAAACAGACAAACATAAGCAGCAAGAGAAATCCAGCCTGCTCTTGCCTGCAGAGCAATGGAAAAGAATGTAAACATGGACAGAAGAAAGCAGCATGACTATCCCAGCCTTTCCCCCCCCCCAAAAAAAATGCAAGGAAAAGCAGTGGAAAGAGTAATAAAAGCTAGGTCCCTACCTTTCCAAGTTCGAAAGGTCCAAATCCCTCAGCAAAACACATCCAGAATGGCTCAGAAATATGAAAAAACTCACTCTGACTCCTCCCACCCCTTCACAAAGTACAGTGGTTGCAATACAACCGGGGTACACTTTTTTTTTGCAAGGCATTATGAAACATTTGTTATCCGAGTCAGCCCTATACCCAGAAATTTCCATTTGTTAATCCGAAAAAATTGTTGTCAGAGGCATTCTTATTACTTTATATTTATTCACAATGTATCTTATTTTATTTAGTCATACTATGGCCAGACTGTGTGCTACTGCACACACTTTGTTCACACCTACTTTGGTCATCCCAGTCAGTCAAGCAAGTAAGACAAATGTATCACTGTCTGAATTTTGAGATTACGGTTTTCTCTAAGGTCTGTGCATGTGTACGCTCCTCTGCTCCCCTCCGCACAGGGCTTTTTCTCCCTCTGTAGCAACCATTTTTGTTCTAGTTGTTACAGAACCCATGGCAGGGGGCGGGGGAGTCACATGTGCAGAAATCAGAGGAGACTTTGCCTAGGATTATAATTTACTTTGCTTCATAGGTAATCAGCAACCCCTGCTTTAAAGGTAGTTTGTGCAGTGCCTGGTATAGATTCAAACTGTAATCCAGGGTTTGGGTGTTACTGCATACCGTTCCTTCCTTACTTGTAAGAGAAGTATTGCTCACTTCCATCATGGTTAGATAAGGCAGAATTCCATTATATGCCAATGTGGCCAATATGTCCAGGAAACTGCAATGTGGCCAATATGTCCAGGAAACTGCAAAATTTCCCTGGATAGTGAGTTTCATGCCAGACTGTGAAGTAGTATAATCTGTACAGTAGGCAGAAGTTGATATATAAAAGGAGGATGTCTCAGGAATTAATACAGATATTTCATCTCTCCTGTGCTAATGGGGTTTCTTTGGACCACAGTACTTTCTTGAAATATTTGTAAAATCTGATCCCCTCATCTTCTGTTTTGTTTTGTTCTTGTGGCTGTTATGCACTGTCAAGTCAGAACTGACTTATGGTCATCCTAACAGGGTTCTCAAGGTAACTGAGTTACTGAATAAGTGGTTTTACCAGTTCCACCCCCCTCCCCCAGTAGGTTTCCATGGCAGAGCCAGGGACTCAACCCCAGGTCTCCTGAGTCCCGATCCATTACTCTATCCTACACTACATGGGGCAAGGTTCCATTACTTCCCATTAATTTTTCAAGCCAGTTGTCCTGGAGTGATGTATCAGGACATTTGGCTTATCCCTTCCTTTGAAAATAAAGGACTCCCTGAGTCATGAGAGGATCACTTTGCCCCTACTGAGAAGAACAGGACAAAAAATACACTACCAGTCGGTAACTGGGCTCTGTACGTTTTCCATATCGAGTTCATAAGAGGGAGTGTCATAAATTCCATTTGTAACTTCAAGAGAACTAGAATTTCCGGAGTTCTCTTTTATTTCATTTTTAATTTAATTTGACACTCAATGGAGAAGATACAAAACACAAGGTGCAAGATATCTCATCTGGAAAGTCCACGTTATAGGGGAGGAGAGTTCTACTAGACCAGGCATGTCCAAACTTCGGTCCTCCTGATGTTTTTGGACTACAACTCCCAGAATTCTAAGCTTAGATTGCCAGTGACAAAGGACTGTGGGAGTTGTGGTCCAAAACATCTGGAGGGCTGAAGTTTGGACATGCCTGCACTAGACCCATTAGTATGAGTGAGAAGCTTGCATCTTCTAGGTCATAAGAACATAAGAACATAAGAAGAGCCATGCTGGATCAGGCCAAAGGCCCATCCAGTCCAGCTTCCCGTATCTCACAGCGGCCCCACCAGATGTGTTTGGGAGCGCATGAGACCAGATATCTATCTCCCGATACCACTCTCCCGCATCTGGCCCTTGAAGTACCCTGGCTTAAAGCCTGGAGACTACACATCTCCATCATGGTTTGTAACCTGCGATGGACTTTTCCTCCAGGAATCTGTCCAATCCCCTTTTGAAGGCATCCAGGTCAGATGCCATCACCACATTGTGTGGCAGGGAATTCCATAGACTTACAACGCGCTGGGTGAAAAAATATTTTCTTTTGTCAGTTTTTACTCTCCCAGCCCTCAATTTGAGTGTATGTCCCCTAGTTCTGGTATTTTGGGAGAGGGAGAAGAGCTTCCCTCTATCCACTTTACTCATGCCCTGCATTATTTTGTATGTCTCAATCATATCCCCCCTCAAGCGCCTTTTTTCCAGACTAAAGAGTCCCAAATGTTTTAGCCTTTCTTCATAAGGGAGGTGCACCAGCCTAGTAATCATTTTAGTCGCCCTCTTCTGCACCTTTTCCAGTTCCACTATGTCTTTCTTGAGATGCGGTGACCAGAATTGTACACAATACTCCAGGTGGGGCCTTACTATTGTTTTGTATAATGCCATTATAATGTTGGCTGGAGGATAGGTCAGCTGGATGAGTCCCACAGAACTTCCTGCGCTGATCAGTAACCATCCTCCTTTGGCTTACCCCAAAATGCAGTAGCTGGGCTTTTAAAAAGAAACCTTCTGTTCATGTTAGTGAGCCATGGGGGACCTTTATAGTGTAGGAGCAGAGCTACAGCTGGAAAAATAAGGTTCATGCTTCCTATGTGTATTTCCACCACCACCACCTCACCCCATGTGTGGTGACAGAGCAACCTGGAGGCTTTGAATTGCCCTGAGGGGAACATTTGGGGAGATCACAGCTGGAAAAGAAAGGTGTGAATGGGTTGGTGGGGTCAGCATACATTTTTAATTAGTATAAACCTGTTTTCCTAAGAGTCATGTAAGAGAGTGGCAGGTGAGTGGGACTGCCACTCATTATATGTGGTCCTCTGGGTGAAGAAGGTTCACACACCCTTTCTAGAGAAGATCAGGGGAATCCTTTGCAGATGACTTTATGTTGACTCCTATATTGAAGACCTGAAACACAGATTTCTTTTCTGCAAAACTGTTCTGAAAGAAGTGGAGAAAGGAATGAATGGCTTTCTTTTAACTTTTTTTACTCTGCCACTAGGAAAATCCTTTTCTAAACTGAACTATTTAAAAGTTGATGATAATTTTTATCCGTGCCTATGACTTTCAGGGGATTTGTTAGACCTTAATAACAGGTTTTTTCCCATAGTAAAGAGTGTTAAATGAAGAAGATGAAAACATACCACTGAGTGATGTGCATTAAAAAGCAGCCACATTGGAAGAAAACCTGGCAAAAAAATGGAAATAATTAGTTCCAAGGGTTAGTTCTCTTCTGTTTTTTTTCCCTAAACAGCAAAGAGAAAATTTCTCCTAGACAGCAAATAGGAGCATACCTCTATTTATGTGTTGCTGGTGTTGAGGACTTGTGTTTTCCTTCCACATACAGTAGGACCCCAGTGTCCGCTGGGGATCATTTCCAGGCCTTCCTGTGGATAATGAAAACTGTGGATAAGTGAGAACACCAAAACCCCCTAAACTGCTGTATTGCAACAGTAGCTTGCTTTACAGCTACTGTTTGTAATAGTAGCTTGCTTTGCGGCTGCTGAATTATTTATTTAATTTTTTCCCTCTGCCAACCATGGATAGCTGAATCAGTGGTAAATGAATCGGTGGATAGAGGGTTCCTACTGTAAATCATTGGTGCTCGGATTTGAATTGACCATGCATCTTGATGTGTCTTGCCTTGGTGGCATAGCATGAGGAGAGAGTTTCAGTTGTCCCGCAGTGCAGTGTATTTCACAACTTGGATGGAATCTGAGAAGCGTGTGTGGGACACACACACACACCAGTAGCATAACAAAACTTGGTTCTGAGTGTGGGGAGAAGGTGTTCAGGCCCCTGCCTCAGTGTTGATGGGCTTGCGCTAAGGACAGCACTGCTCATCTTCCTTCCTGTAATTGAGTTTAGGGAGCAAGAGAACATAATAAGCACTTTAAGATGCTGTGGGTTTCTAACTTGCAGATTCTGTAGAAGCACTCCAAACTAAAGATAGAGTTAAATGATACAAAACTTCAGTTGTATGTGAATTCCAAGAAGGGCTGGTGCCAGACTTGTATACAATCAAGCATGTCATCAATAATGTCCCTTCAGTCTGTGCAGTGTTTGACATTATAGGTGGCAGACTAAAAGAAGTGTGTTAGCACGCCTGGCAGCAGTTCTGCTTCTAGGCTAATTTTTGTCTCCAGTTATAATTAGCAGAATGGGTGGTGTTTCATCAGGCTTCCAAACCGGAAGCAGAAAAATCGTTTTTTCAAAAATATACGCAGTATTTCAAATTATGATAGTTGTCCAAATGCCAGTGGTGGAACTCTCTCCTATACCCCAAATCTCTTGTTATATGACAATTGCCCCAAGGGAGAAAAATGACAAGAATATTCAGGAAGGGCACCACATATTCTTAGCAACATTTGCAGGTCAGCTTTGTAGCTTATAGCACTGTGCCAGTCCACTATTGTCTCTAGCATGAAAGATCACAAACATATTTAGAGCTTCTGGGGTGGTGCCGGGGCAATGGGTAGCCTGCATAATTAAAATTGTAAACCGTCCAGAGAGTACTTGAAGTGCTATGGGGCGGCAGATAAGCAGAACACTTTGCTTTGCTTTCTTTTTCATCTAGCAGTTTTAGTAAATATTAGAAATGTAAATGAAGATGGTGGGTGTTTGCTGTCTGTCAGTTGATTTTAAGCAGGGGACGAGGAATTTACTTGTGAGTGGGGATCAATGGATCTTATAGGAAGGTGGAATCAGTTTCTTCTAACTACCGCAGTAAGGTTTGACCTTCTCTTTTCAGTTAATGTGTGCGTGTGTGTTGTGTCGTTACAGTCGTGACCGACCCTTCGTGACCCCATGTCCATGGAGTTTTCTTGGCAGCAGTATTGGTGTGGCTTGCCAGTTCCTACTCTAGACACCTACAGCACCTGGTATTCCCTGGTGGTCTCCCATCCAAGTACTAACCAGGGCCCACCCTGCTTAGCTTCCGAAATCAGTTGAGATAGGACTTGCTTAGGGCATCTAGGCAGAGTTTGCATTAAGCCAAGGCTGTGAGATATATGGGCTTGTACAACTGCAACAGCCACTATCCCTTGCTATTTAGACTGGCAAGAGCTGATGGGCGTTGAGAGTCAAACTCGTGTATATATACATTTCCTCTCCCCATGTTCAACAAACAGTAGAAAGCGACTTTTCAATTTTGGTACATCCTTTATTATTAACAATGCAGTTTTTTAAAAAAGTTTTCCTAGCTGTGATGCTTCTAAAAGGGAGGAACAGACTGCGCCCGAAATGTAGGTAATAATCAAGTTAATATTGACAAAACAGGATATAACATTCAGTGATGGACCCTGCTTAGCTTCCGAAATCAGGCAAGATCGGGTGTGCTTAGGGCATCTAGGCATCCTTTCTGAGCAGAATAAGGAATAGACTGTTTGGAATGAGGAATAATCTTTTCCTTCCATCTCAAAGGAAACCAATGAACCAGCCTGGTAGCATTTCGAAATGTGCCTCTGTTGTTAGCACCTATTTGTTAAAATAAAAGAGAATGTATTAGATGTTTTCCCTGTAGATTGGCTGATTTAACTTCCTGATCCTGCTTGAGAATCCTGTTTCAGGATTTCTGAATCTCAGGTTATACAGAAACAGAGCATGAATAGTTGACCTGGCTGGGATTCTTAGTTTCAGAATAATTATCAGTATTAGCAACATGCATTTGCTCCAGACTATAAATCCATTTTCAATGCTCTAAAAAGCTGGAACAAAGGTTTTTGTTTAGTTCTGTTTCCGATGAGGAAATCTGTAGGTCAGTGATATCCATCACTGAATGTTATATACTGTTTTGTCAATATTAACTTGATTATTACCTACATTTCGGGCGCAGTCTGTTCCTCCCTTTTAGAAGCATCACATTTGGCAATTACTGAGAAACGGCTTGGCTTTAAACATCTTTTCCACAAGACAATAATCAGATTCCTCTGACAAGGTAACAGCTGTCTCATGAAATGTGCACTGCGTACACATCCTGCCTCTTACTTCCTCTTTTAGGCTACAGAAATAGCTTTATGGTAGCAAGAGGCTTGTAAAATAATGAATGTTTTACTGGTGTGCCGCTAGTAACTTTCCTGCTGCAGCAATTCAAATGCATTTAGGTTTCAAAAAAAATTTTTACTGACAGAAAACTATTAAAGAGTCATTAGGGCTAATCTAACAACCACTTGGATACTCTGACTGATGTCCTTGTTCAGGAAGTCGAGAACAAAATAACGAACCTCCTCCTTTTCCCTTTTGCTTTGGCAAGCGGCTGTGCTAGGATTTGGAAGATGCAAGGGTGAATAAAGATTTTACTGTGCACGTTTTACTGTGCAGGCTTCAGATGGGCTTCTTATTCGTCTTACTGCCACCGTTAGAACCCATTTGAGTGCCTTCTCTCTTCCCCCCTCGTTACTTTTAGATAATCCACAGAGTCATTGGTTCTTTCAGTTTTCCTGAAATTGGCTGGTATTCCACCACCACCCCCCGAACCTTCTCACAGGTGCCGAGGGAGAATGTACTGGCTGTTCTTTTAAATGGAGCAGGCTTTTTGTAAAGAGAAGGCACATTAAGATGTAGCCAGAAACTAAACTTGCCCTGAGTTTTTTTTAATCAATACAGCTATATCAGTTCTTAAGAACAGGCTTTGCCAGTGGTGGATGGTTTGAAAGGTTCTGCGAAGATGAATTATTAATTTGAGATAATTGCAAACATTGATGTTGATTTAAAATCTTGATGTATGAAAAGTCCGTCTCAGCCTCTCTTGCCTTGAGAGGACTCACTTCAGAATGCTTATCCTCTTTCTGCAGATTTCAATGTTAATTTGTATCCAAATTTCTCAGATCATGTTTTAAATAAGGGTGTATTCGGAGGTCTCAGTTCAGAAGGTTATCATCATACATTGTAAGCGACGTAATAGCATGTAACAATGGGAGTACTTTTGTACCTTAAGAACCTAATAATAATTTTATTTTAAAAGTTTTTTTTAAAAATCAGAGGTGGTCATAAGAAGTAATATAATACGCATGTAGTAAAAATAAGTTTACATGTACAGTGGTACCTCGGTTTACGAAATTAATTCATACTCCAGGACATTTTGTATTATGAAAATTTCATAAACCGAAATGCAGTTTCCCATAGGAATGCATTGAAAACCAATTAATCCATTCCAGAGGTTAGAAAAAAATAAAAAAAAATCCTTGCACAGTAGACCCCCACCGCCACCCCAATGCAGAACACACTGCAACAGGCATGGGGATGACAAAGCTCAGTTCACCCCATGCACACAGTAAAAAGCATGCAAATACCTAAGCTCAGCTCATGCCCATAATGCAATGCAATGCAGAACACAGAAAAAAGCAAGCAAACGAGTTGTGTCTCTACGGTCATCATGGTGGGTGGTTACTCTCTAGCTGCAGCTCTATGGACATCATGGTGAGTGGAGAGCTTCCTGGCACAGTGATTAAATGTGTGTACTGCAGGTATTATTTATTTATTTATTTATTTGTTATATTTATACCCCGCTTATCTACTGCGTACTCTAAGCGGCTTACAAAAGGTAAAACTGTGCTCACGACCTGGGGTTCAATACCTGGTAGCTGACTCATGGTTGACTCAGCCTTCCATCCTTCCGAGGTTGGTAAATTGAGTACCCAGCTTGCTGGGGGGGGGGAGCAATGTGTAGCCTGCATCATTAAACTGTAAAATACCCAGAGACTACTCGATGTGGTATGGGGCGGTATATAAGCAGAACACTTTACTCTAGCACATTTCTTATTGCTAGGGTCTCCAGTCAGGCTGATTACTCTCTGGCTTCTATTCTATGGAACAAATCAATCATGCAAGGTAATTTTTAAAAAACAGCCAGGTCGGGAAGCCTCCACCTCGGCTGCAGCTGGGACATGCGCTGGGTCCGGAAGCCTCTGCAAGGGTTGGAGGCTTCCCAGCATGGAGACCCAGGCAGGGGGTGGGTTTGTCTTCACATTTTACTCTCCAGCCATGCCACTCCAGTCCTCCCAAGAGCAGCATGGCTGGGAAGTAAACTGGGACTGGAGATGCACCAGGACCACAGTATGTATGTGTGAATATATTTTTCACACAAACACACCTCTAAAACCTAGGTGCGTCCTATGGTCTGGTGCGTCTTATGGTGCAAAAAATACGGTAATTCCTCTGTGTATTCTTGTCATCTCTTCTTGATGTCTTCTGCTTTTGTTAGGTCCCTACCATTTTTGTCCTTTATCATACCCATCTTTGCACAAAATGTCCCTTTAATATCTCAAATTTTCTTGAACAGATCTCTGGTTTTCCCTTTTCTACTGTTTTCCTCTGTTTCTTTGCACTGTTCGTTCAAGAAGGCCGCCCTGTCTCTCCTCGCTGTTCTTTGGAAGTCTGTATTCAATTTTCTGTATCTTTCCGTTTCTCCCTTGCATTTTGCATCTCTTCTCTCCTCTGCTTATTTGTAGAGCCTTGTTGGACAACCACTTTGCTTTCTTGCATTTTCTTTTCTTTGGGATGGTTTTTGCTGCTGCCTCCTGTATAATGTTACAAGCCTCAATCCATAGTTCTTCATGCATTCTGTCCACCAAATCTAGTTCTTTAAACCTATTCTTTACCTCCACTGTGTATTCATAAGGGATTTGACTTAGATCAGGGGTGTCCAAACTTTTTGCAAGGAGGGCCAGAATAGGTGAGGTAAAAATTTATGGGAGCCAACCATTCAGCCGCATTAGGAGATGCAAGGAGGCAGGACGCTGCAGCAATGGAACCGGGAGGTAGGTAGGCTGGGCAGGTGGCTGGGGGAAGGGACAGAGGCAGGGAGGGCAGGGAAACCATAAAACTGGAAGCTGACGTCTCCATCTGGTATGGGGAGGGGCCAGCTGGCAGGAAGAAGAGGCTGTGGGCCATTCGAAATTTGAAAACAGGCCGCATTTGGCCCCTAGGCCTGACTTTGGACATGCCTGACTTAGATTGTACCTGACTGGCCCAGTGTTTTTCCCTACTTTCCTCAGTTTAAGTTTGAAAATTTTTTTGTCCGCCATCTGCCTCCATGCCTTTTTATTACTATGTCATTTGATCTGATTTTATTATTTGTGTATTTGCTCTATGTAATTGCTTGTTGTTGTTTTTGATGTGAACCGCCCGGAGTTCCTTCGGGAAGATGGTGCGGTATATAAGCTTTACAAACAAACAAACAAACAAACAAATAAATAAAACAAGAAGCTGATTATCTATCTGAGCTGCAGTCAGCACCTGGTCTTATTTTTGCTGACTTCATAGAGCTCCTCCATCTTTGGCTGCAGAGAACATACTCGATCTGAATCCGTTATCGTCCATCTGGTGTTGTCCAAAAGTCGCCTTTTGTATTGTTGGAAAAGAGTGTTTGCAGTGACCAGCTTGTTCTCTTGACAAAACTCTATTAGTCTTTGCCCTGCTTCGTTTGGAACTCCAAGGCCAAGTTATCACTTGACTGCATTCCAGTCTCTCATGATGAGACAAACATCTTTCTTTGGTGTCAGTTCTAGAAGGAGTTGTCAGAATTGGTCAATCTCAGCCTCTTCAGTATTGGTTGTTGGTGTATAAGCTTGGGTTACTGTGATGTGTGGGGTATTTTTAAAGTGTGTATGTACAGTGGAACCTTGACTTACGTCATTAATCCGTTCCAGTGGTCTAGACTTAAGTCAAACATGACTTAAGTCAAACGAACGTTTCCCATAGAAAGTAATGGGAAAGTGGGTTAATCCGTTCTAGATGATGAAAAAGACCCCCCAAAACAGCAATTTAACACAAATTTGACTGGGATAGGAGATTCCTTCCAGGGATGTAAATGAAATGTCTCTTCAAAGAGAGGAGGAGGCAGTGGAATTATAATCCACAAGTTATATGCCTCCACTTTTTAATGTTCATAGCAACAATGTCTAACATTTAAGTTTTACTGATTTACTGACTTCCAAGTTCTGAACAACTCTATGCTTACCATTAGAGTCCCACAACTGTACAGCTCCCCAACTAAAATGCTTCCATTGTGGACCAGACTTCTGCAGCCAGATTTTTTACAAGACTGAGCCGACTGTCTAACCAGCGAGGCCAGCCCCGGGCTCCCGGCCCTTCTTCTCCTCTGGCAGCAGCGGTGGCTTCGGTGAGGCCGAGGACCAGCTCCAGGTGCTCTGAGCTGGCCTCGCCGAAGCCGCCACTGCTGGAGGAGGGGAAGAAGGCAGGAGAAGTTTGGAGGCGTCAGCCGTGATGCTGGGTCGTGGCTGCCGCCTGATGCCGGGGCCTTGCGCCGGGGCTCCGAGCTGTAAGTCAAAGCCTGCAACTAAAGTCAAACAGGCCCCTTCTTGCTGCAAGTCAAATATGATGTAAGTCAAGCAGTATGTAAGTCAAGGTTCCACTGTGTGTATATATATATATCACAGTTTTCTCAAACATTCGAGCCCAGTATAGGCTCTTTAGGTATGCAGTGGCCTAAGGTGTGTGAAAGTCCCATCTATGCAACCTTTCCGGACACCCATTAAATATGGGTCATTAGCTATGGCCTTGCTGGTGGAGCCTATTCAGAATCAGAATCAGAATCAGAATGCTTTTATTGGCCAAGTGTGGTTGGACACACCCAGAATTTGTTTTGGTAAAATATGCTCCCGATATAAAAGTAAATATAAGAATCAGATAGTCAACAATAAAAACACAGTACAACAATACAATATAACCCATTATTTAAAAGGAAGAAGAGAAGTAAAAAATAATTATTCAACAGTTTGATAGCACTTGGAAAGAAACTAGCTTTATATCTAGTTGTCCTAGTATGCAATGCTCTAAAACACCGCCCTGAGGGTAACAATTGAAACAGATTATGTCCTGGATGTGTGGAATCTGTGTATATTTTCATTGCCCTCTTTTTAGCTCGTGTGGTATACAATTCCACAATAGATGGCAGATTAGTAGCAATATGTTTTTCTGCTGTTCCAATTATCCTTTGAAGTCTATATCTGTCATGCCTAGTCGCAGAACTAAACTAGACAGTTATAGAGGAACAGATAATAGATTCAATAGCACCTCTATAGAATTGAATCAACAGTTCTTTTGGCAGTCTGAACTTCCTAAGTTGACGCAGAAAAAACATTCTTTGTTGTGCTTTCTTAATAATACTTTCAATATTAGATGACCATTTTAAATCTTGAGATATAATAGTACCTAAAAATTTAAAGGACTCCACTATTGACATTAAGTTATTTGATATCATAAGAGGTGGCTGTATAGAATGAGTCCTCCTAAAATCCACCACCATTTCAACAGTTTTGCATGTGTTTAATTCAAGATTATTTTGAGCACACCATAAAACTAGTTGTTCAATCTCTTGCCTATAGGCAGATTCATCATTGTCTCGAATGAGGCCAATCACTGTAGTGTCATCTGCAAACTTCACTATTTTAACAGAGGAATCCTTTGAGGTACAATCATTAGTATATAAGGAAAGAAGAAATGGAGAAGGCACACAGCCCTGAGGGGCTCCTATGCTAACCTTGCTAATATCTGATATAATTTTACCTAACTTCACCTGCGGCTTTCTGTCTGTTAGGAAGCTTACAATCCATTTACAAGTGTAATCAGGTACAGACAGATGTTTTAATTTAGTCATAAAGATATCCGGAATAATAGTGTTAAATGCAGAACTAAAATCAACAAAAAGAACCCTTGCATAAGATTTTGGAGATTCAAGATGTTGCAATATATAATTTAAGGACATATTAATAGCATCATCTATTGATCTATTTGCACGATAAGCAAATTGCAATGGATCTAATGACAAATCTGTGATAGATTTCAGGTGAGCCAACGCTAGTCTCTCAAAAGTTTTCATGACCACAGAAGTTAAAGCAACTGGTCTATAATCATTCAATTCCTTGACAGAAGATTTTTTTGGTACTGGAATAATCAAGGAATGTTTGAAGCAAGAAGGAACATAACACATCTCCAGTGATCTATTAAAGATGTGGGTAAAAATAGGAGCCAGTTGTTCAGCACAAACTCTTAAACAAGAAGTGATTTTATCTGGACCCTTTATTCAGGCCGATGTCCAACTTATGAGCCTGTTCAGACCAGGGTGATGTGAAATGAAGTTGAGCTATAAAATGGAGGACTCGCCACTAACTTTCCTCAGACTGGTGAAGCTGCTTGGATGAGTAGTGAAACATTTTGATCGCTCAAGAAAAGATGTCCAGTTGCCATGACTCAGCTTTCAGATAACCTCACCAGGATGTCTGAGAATCTTCACAGTCTTTCTATGAAGTGATAATTTTGAACCAGTTCAAAGTTCAAACCACAGATACTGGGGCTGACTTCTTTAAAACTAATAGTGGTGTGAACATTAATCCTATTTTGGTCTTGGTAAAGGCCAAACAGAGAGAAGCAAAAATCAAACCTTCTGAACTGTTATCTATGAGCTGCAGAGAGGAAGGGGGGCATTGGAACCAAGGGTCGCTGCAGCTTCTTCATGTTACACCAAGGTGATGTTTACAAAAACAAGTGGAAGGAGACCGTTCTAGTCTCCTCCAACACTACTTTTAGGAGGCTGTTGGGAGGAGAAGTTACAAAAGCTGGATGCTTCGAAATACTGGGTTTTTCAGTGTCTGAACAAAGATAGTTACGACTGTCAGAATAATTGCCTCCCCTATGTCTTATGACAGGGGTCCTCAATCTAAGGCCCCGGGGCCGGATGTGGCCCCCCCCAAGGTCCGGAATCCAGGCCCCAGGACCAATTGCCACCCCCACCTACCCCCTGCTTTGTGAGCAAGCCAGCCTCCACAGCTGCTTCTATTGCAGAGGCAGTTCAAAGCAGTCGGCTATGTCGCTTCTTCCACTCCCCCCAACTACCGCCCAGATGATCAGCATGCTGGCTCGTGGGGCATTCAAAGTGGGAGGGCTATGGCAAGGTCCCCCACTCCCCCCACCCACCGCCCAGCTGGTTGGGGCACCAGGTACAGCCGAGTGGGGCAATTTAAAACAGGAGGGCTGCGGCAAGGTCTCCCACTCCCTCCATGGCCCTGAGGGCCCACCCCTGCTCCTCCTCCACCCCACCTGCTTGCCTTCCTTGTGTGGCTGCCGCCTGTGTTATTGTAGTTGTGAGGAATGAAGGGGGCAGGTGGAGGCAGCGCCAGCCAGCCTTCTGAGCCAGAGTAGCCATAGCAGTGGACCACTGGAGGGATGGGGGGCAGGCGACTGAGGGGTAAACTGAGCTATTTCCCGCCCACCCAGCCCCCTCTGAGCTGCTGCCTTGTTCCGTGGAGCGAAGGAGGGGAGGAGGGAGCACAGCCATGGCTGGAGGCTGAAGCTGCCACCACCATCACCAGGTTAGAGACCAGCACGGAGGAGGTGGTGGAGAAAGAAGAGAAGGGAAGAGAAGGCCAACGGTGGCCTGGGCCTGGTTCCTGGGAGGCTGGCTGGGCTGCATTTGTCCCCGGCTGGTGATGGGCAGGCTGGTGAGCCAAGAGAGCACCACATCCTGGCTGGATTCAGCCATTGAGCAGGTTGCAGGTGGCTTTGGGCACGCCTTCCTGCCTCTCCTCCCTCCTTCCCAGCCCTTGCTCCCTCCCTCCCTCACTTGCAGTGCACCAAGTCGGGCTGGGCCGGGCCGGGCCAGGCCAAGAGAGGAGGCAGCTTTCCCTCCAGGGCACAGTGAGGATGTGATGGCCAGGGCACATGGTGCCCTTGCTGCCCTTGCTGCGGCTGCTGCTGCTCATCCTGAGTGGCCGCCCAGAAGGTGATGAGGGGCCTGAGTTTGCCTGGGCTGCCAGCTCCTTCCCGACGCAATGAAGGAAGGAAGAAAGGAAGGGGAGCCACTCCAGCCGCTGCCACTGTAGGAGGAGGAGAGGAAGGAAGAGGCGCAGCAGAGGGATCCCAGTGGTGGCACCTCAGGGGGGTGATCTAGAGCAAGAGGCATTGCTGGGGCCCTGGAGACACAATGATCATGGGCCAATCATGGGGGGGCTCCACCCACTTGCCCCTCCCTCCCCCTTTTTTCCATGTTGGCCTTTTTTTTTTTTTTTTTGGACTGTGGTCCAGCCCCCAGTGGTTTCTGGGGCATGGTGGATCGGCCCACTGTTTGAAAACTTTGAGGACCCCTGTCTTATGATATCAAGTGCTCAGGTATTTAGTATTCTGCAGTATATTTTCAACACCATTATCGCTTCAGAAATTTATCTCGCTATTCTCCTGTTTTGAGTCATTTCCATATTAACCTTGGCTGCCTCCACTGTGTCATATGATGTGGAGCTGCTCTTTAATGCTGAAACACTTCCTCAGCTTAACTTCTTGCTGCCTGATCTCTCTCGGCACGGGCCTTTCTAGCCCCATGTTATGCTCCGATTAGATGCCGCAGATCTTGGGCAGGAATCATGCCCAGGTTTTCCACATGCATTTCTTTTGTCTCCATTCAAATCACCGTGGTGTTGTGCATCCCCCCCAATTGTGGATGGCTCTCAGGAAATTGGATATTCAATATGAAGTGAATATAAAACAGATATTAAAGGAGGTGTCGGCTGAATTTGACAGTTGTGGTGAAGAAAGTATTGCAGTGCCTCAAAATACAGGTTGTGTAGCATCCCTGGTTGGTTCACATCTTGGTTCAGCCACAGATTCATCAGGCAGCCTTAAGGAGACTCCTAGCTTCATACTCTCGGTCTGCAATGCAGGTTTCGTAATAATGGGCCTGCTATGCAGACACTAAGATAACGCTGGAGGAATGCCTGTGAAGCAGTTTCAGTACGTGCTTTGTGGAGGCACCGAGTTATTACAAACAGAGAAGTGTAAACTGCATTTTTGAGTTTCTCTGAATCTGCTGACCATGAAGGTATTTTGCAGTGGAAAAGATTCAGGGCAAAATGCTTGGAAGGCATTCTGCACTTTCTGTTTAATAACAAAGGATAAGGATTGTACTGCCTGGATTGTGAGTGCAGTAAAGCATAACTATTGGTTAGTCACCATAACCGTGAAACCTCGAGTCAAAGAAGGTGGAAAATACATATTCTGCCTTAGCACATGCTCTCTCTCTCTCTCTCTCTCTCTCTCTCTCTTCATTTCTAGGGGAAGGCTTTGGTTTTTCTCATTCCATTTCGAGTATTTGCAGAATAAAGCATTATTGAAGACGCCTGGGTGGCCTCCAGTAGGAAAATGATCTGATAGGATGTCTTCCAGGTATTCACCATAACCCATCTAAGTGGGATTTCTGCAAGTACTAAAAGTATACAGCACTTGAGATAGCAGATTTTTAATGCTGTATAACTTGTCAACTCAGATTCCTCGGACTTTTCTGATGTAAAATGCATTTCTAGAAAGTTTTACTCTGTACTGTGGATCTTCAGAGGTTTGGTTTTGGTATTTGCTGATGGGAAAAAATTGGCAGTAAAAATCTTATTTTAGATGCATGGCTTCTTAGTTGTTCAATCGAAGGTTGTGGCTTTTTTCCTCCAGAGATGCACATATTTTCACCTTCTTAGTATTTCTAGACTTTTGGACAACTTTTGGACACTATCACTCTTGCTTCAGACTCAAATGCAAGAAAGATTTTTTACACTTTTTTACAGTTTATGTTGTTTCTAGTTCAAGTATTCTGTGATTTTAATTCTGTAATTTGCCTGTCCTTTCCTCTTGGGCTAGTGCAGTGGTTCCCAACCTTAGGTAACCCAGGTGTTCTTGGACTGCATCTCCCAGAAGCCCTGGCCAGCACAGCTGGTATTGGAGGCTTCTGAGAACTGCAATCCAAGACCACCAGGGTTACCCAAGGTTGGGAAACACTGGCCTAGTGCATTCTTATTAACAGTAGACTGCAGTTGAGTTATTCCTGATTGCCTGTTCAGCTGCTAGAAATTTAGTTCTCCGAATGGCTTGTTCTTATCAGAATACAGTGGACCCTCATATAAGAAACGGTTTACAGCGGTACCTTGCATAAAAGAATTAATTCGTTCCAAATGAAATTATGTTAAGCAAATTTTCCTTTATACGAATTCCCATAGGAATGCATTGAAAACGGAGTGACCCCATTTTTACGTAGTACGGATTCTCCCCATAGGTGATTCTGTTAAGCAAATTTCCCCTATCTGGAATTTTTATGTTGTACAAATTTTATGTTATACAAGCTGTTTGTTATACAAGGGTCCACTGTATATAACATAAAATCCGTACAACATAAAAAATTCCAGGGATAGGGGAAATTTGCTTAACAGAATTGTCTATGGGGTGAATCTGTACAACATAAAAATGGTTGCAATTAGGGATGACTTTGTTTTCAATGCATTCCTATGGGAAATTTGTATAGAGGAAAATTTGCTAGCATAATTTCATTTGGAATGAATTAATTCCTTTATACAAGGTGCCACTGTACTACCTACTTGTTTATAGGAAAGGGAAATTATTCACACTATATTTAAATGTTCAGTACTTCACTAGCATGGATCACAGGTGGGTTATCCTGGGCAAGGCTACTTTCAGAAACTTTAAGAGCGCGAAGGAGGTGAAGCCAAACTTATAGTTGTACGTGGAGGAAATCTTTATGTTCCACAAAACTATACCTATCTTAAAGTCTTAAGACCTAGTCGGTAATTTCTTTTATAGGTATCCTTATTTTTTACTTTGCAAGAGTGGGGGACAATGAGTGTTATCTTTGCCCACAGCTACACAACTCAAGCAAAGATTTGAGCAACAAATACTTGTGTCCCCTAACAGCATAAACAGCACCAGAGAGTAAGTCAGGTTTGCCAAATGTATTTTCAGGACATCTGCATTCAGTTTGAACAGTGACAAAGAGTCAAATATGATTGGCGTCCTGAACTGAGTATTGCAAGATCCAGGCTGAAGTTCAGAACGAGACATACAATTTTGGCACTGAGCTCTTAGTTTAGTGGTTGCAAAATAGCTTGTGTAACTTAGAAGGGAGGAAGGGGATCTGTAGACTCAGGACTGTGTTGGGTCCTAAAAACTTCATGTGCGTATTTATGTTCTTGATCCATTCTTGGTGTACGCTTTGAAAAATGTTCAGATGTTCCTGGCCTGACCCTTCACACCATGGTGGAGACAAACAAGTATAGCACTTTGGTTCTGAGTTTGAAGTCTTGATTCCTTATAGCTTGCAAAGTGGTTCTCCCATTTGGATGAGAACATAAAATAGAGCCCCTCCCATTTTAATTCCTGATATATACATGGAACTGAGCACCAGTAAAATATTAGCACCTGTATTCATGTAGTACTTTAGTCGGCAGACTGAATCCACCTTTGTTTCCAAGGAGAATAGATTTCTGAGCCATTATGCTATATACAGTGGTCCCCCGCCCTTTCACGATTCATATACATATCGCATGACCACAGTACCCCGAAAGGGCTTGAGGAAGGAAGGACGGTTTTAAAAGCCGGGGCTTTTTAAACCTCCCCCCTTCCCCAAGTCCTGGGCTCCAGCTGATTGGCGCTGGGGTGGGGAAACAAAAGGTTTTCTCCCCCACCCCAGTGCCAATCAGCTGGAGCCTGGGGTTTGCCTCCATGGGGTGCTGGGAAGCCGCACACAATCTTTAAAAAGCTTTCAGCCACAGAGCCATGCACTTGGCTCCGTGGTGGAAAGCCCTTTTTAAACATTGTGCGCCCCTGGTGCTGGGAAGCAGCGCACAATGTTTAACATTGTGCTTCCTCCAGGCCCGACCCGTCCTGCATCCGCATATCCCGGATTTTCAATGATCGTGGATCGGTTTGGTCCCTAACCCCCGCGATAGACGGGGGGTTACTGTATGACATAAGCTGCCTCAGTAGGGTGCCTGTGGAATCTTTTACTCAATTCTTAGTCTTTAAAGAACCTCTCAGTAGTGGGGGGAATCCTAAGAGATTTTCATATGCACGCAAGAGGAATTGCTGAATTCTTCTTCTTCAAGTGCCATGTCCTTGTAGAAGGTTGGCGATCAGTAGCCTGAACTGGTTTCTATCTAAAGCTATCCTAAACAGAGGAGCTGTGCTCACTGTGGACCATTGGCTTGCATTCTTAAGCCAGAATGTTCTTCTATGCCCTGCGCCACACTATCCATCTGTTTTTCCTTGAAGGATAGCTTGCAGCAGATGGTATTTCTTATTGCACATTATGTGTCCGAAATATTGCAGTTTTCTTCTCTTTACAGTATTGAGGATTTCTAACTTTATATTCATGCACTATAATACTGGCACATGGCTAATTATAGCTAGCATATCAAGTGAGAACAAAATTAAAAAATAAAGAAGACAAAAACATTGTGGCACCTTAAAGACTAACTGCTATATTTTAATGTGAGTTTCCATGGATAATTCCACTTCCTCAGACGTAAAAGTGGGACTATATGGCAAATATTTATGTGCGTGTATGGTGTTGTTACAGTCATGACCATCTCTTCATGACCCCATGTCCATTGAGTTTTTCTTGGCAGGAATACTGGAGTGGCTTTGCCAGTTCCTACTCCAGGCGCCTACAGCACCTGGTATTCCCTGGTGGTCTCCCATCCAAGTACTAACCAGGGCCAACCCTCCTTAGCTTCCGAAATCAGGTGAGATCGGATGTGCTCAGGGCATCTAGGCAGCAGCAAATATTTATATGTGGCCCCAAGTAAGAGATTGGTTTTGGGCACAAGTTGTTGACCTGGCAATGACTTTCAAGACCCTTGTTGATATTTCAGTTCCCCTTCCAGGAAGCATTGTTCTCTAAACAATGACAGTGATTGGTTGCTAGATTAATCCCAGGCTTTATATAATGAGCAGGAACAATATGGCCATGATTACTGTCTGTAATCACCAGCGGGCCTTGTGAAGAGGTACTGGTAGATAGTATGGAAATGGCATATCAACCATTGCTCAGTTCAGTG
This sequence comes from Phrynocephalus versicolor, assembly GCA_023846285.1. NCBI lineage: Eukaryota > Metazoa > Chordata > Lepidosauria > Squamata > Agamidae > Phrynocephalus > Phrynocephalus versicolor. Next base: position 10,016,907 of record JAHTLZ010003542.1, on the reverse strand, counting down.
GCGTATGTTGGATAGCTGGGAATTTCAACAAATAGAATACAATATTTTATATTTTACCATGACCTAAGAAACTGTGGCTTATATTGAGTCCTTTGAGGTGGGTTTTAAACATGTGCATATAGTTTATCTCAGCTGTCTTTTTCTGGATTCCTGCCTGTAATGTTTAAATATTCTCCACAACAGCAACGTTCAGGACTTGTGCAGAATGTCTTGGAAAATTAAAATAATTTGAAGCAAGTTTATGTGTATTGCCATTCCTGCTGTTCTGTTTTTGCCCATTAATTCTTCTGTGTCGAGACTGCCCTGTTCGTCCTATTTAGAGCGCAGAGGATGATTGTTGGCAAAATGTAGCATAGGTAAACATGGGCAGAGGAACAAGTGAAGGTTCCCTGGATGGTGTGCGTGATATTGATAGGCCCTGTAATTGTTCTGCCAGAATAAATGTAGGGCAGAGTTAACCTCTGGGCTGGTAGTTTAGGGTTTAGTCCCTATCTCTGAGTCAGTCTTGTGTAGTCCATTGTGTGTCAGTAGTTGTTTGAGATTGAGGGGTTGTCTGTAAGTATAGGTCTGCCACCTGGAGCTTGGTATTCTTGCCAATAATAGGTTGGAGATCACATGATGTGTGCAAGTCTTCTCAGTTGTGGTGCAAAAAGTGACCACGAATGGGATTTGGTCATTTTCTCTTCTGCATTTGTCCTACGGTAGATTGCTTCTGGTTATTTGTCTTGCCCTGTTGATTTGTTCCTTAATCATATTGCATGGTTATTGTAGATTATTTACATTAGGTAAATGCTCTAGTTTGGACTCTCGGTCTTGTGGGTGATTATATCTGAGGGCTTAGCTGTCAACAATGGAATCTGTTGTGTACTCAGGATGGAAGTTGGGGGCATGTAAGCAGGTATATTGATCCCTGGGTTTTTCAGTGCAGCATGGTGTGAGTTCACAGTGGTGTCCAGAGAATACAACTGTCGTGTGGATTATTCCATGCTAAGGTTTATGTTTGGATGAAAGTTATTGAAATCTCACTGGGATTTCTCTGGGTATTCCTTTCCATGGGTCCAGATCAGAAAAATGTCAATGTATCTCAAATTGTAGCTCATTTCCAGGAAGTTGGTTGATCAAAGCATTCTTGTGAGACAAGATAAGACAGTCTCCCAAAAACATACGCAAGTACTTGGGTATAAAATGATCGTTTGTTCCTTGTCACAGATGGAGCAGCTGTCAGACGAAGAACTCGATCATGGCGCAGAAGAAGATAGTGATAAAGAAGATCAGGATTTGGACAAGATGTTTGGAGCCTGGCTTGGAGAACTGGACAAACTCACTCAGGTTAAAATCCCTTTTGTGCAGACTGCATCGGAAGAGGGCCATTTGCCTTCCATAGGGTCTGGTGCTGCTCTTGACTGCAGACCATGTCAAGAAAGGAAGTTAGTGCTAGAGTTAAAAGGGGACGTGATCGAGACCTCTCTGTGCTGCTGGACAAATGCCAGAAGGTTCAATGGCATCGTGGCTGTGTCTTATCCCGAATGGCCTTTTCCTAGCTCAGAAAATGATCAAGTGCCATTAAATCTGAATAATTTTTGAATAGGTTCTTTGTGAGTCGTGTTATGTATAGACTCCTTAAGAAATTTGATATTCTATCATTGAAAGCTGCACTGGAATTCATGTTTTGTTATTCTAGGCAAGTGTTGGTGAACCTTTTAGAGCCTGAGGGCCCAAACTGTGATTCAAAACCCACTAATTATTTGCCAAGTGTCCATACTTCCCTTTAACCTGAATCCAGGGGGCTGTGAAGGGGGTGGTGTTGGGTGCCCACAGAAAGGGCTCCTTTGAGTGGCACCTTTGGCACCCGTGCCGTAGGTTCGTCAACTCGGGTCTAGGCAGTCTAGGCATCCTAGCTGGGTGAATGAAACATTTTACTGCCAAATGTAATTAAAGTAGGTAACTTCAGATTCTAATGGCCTAGGTATCAAAGCAAAATATTGCCTGTCTCTGAAAATCACCATTTCATGTTGGACATGACTGACTGTAAATCCACTTTGCTGCTTTTTATTTCCTTATTTAGAGTCTGGATACTGACAAGCCCATGGAACCAGTTAAAAGATCCCCCCTCCGCCAGGAAACAAATATTGCCAACTTCTCCTACCGCTTTTCTATGTACAACCTCAATGGTAAGGCCGGTTGCTAAGTCACTTTTTAACTGGGAGGAAAACACATTGGCCTGAAATTGGGAGGTCCGTAACTGTTGTGGGAAATGGGGGGGGGCATGTTTTCAGTCCCACCCATCCTCAGATCCCTCTGGGTGTCAGTCAGGCCTTCATGTGTCCAACATGAAGATCTGAAGAGAGACTTGTAAGCATGTTTGGCAGGCAGGATGCACGCAAGAGTCTCCCTATGATTTGGGAGCCCAATGTTACCAGGGCTTCTCATCATGGAGGACTGCAGGTATGTTCTCACAAGCCCCTCTTCACACCTCGGTGCTTAATGCACCAAGGCCTGAGTAGTGTCCCAAGTGGGGAGGACATTGAGAGTGTCCCGATGTCACCGCCATAGCTGCGCCCCACCCTTCTACTGGAGGGAGGGAGACAGGCTGGTTGAAATAGTCAGGTGACTGACAATGCTAACCAATGTTTCCTGTAACTTTCGCCCCCACTGGGCAGGGCACTCTTCCTTGCATGCATGCTTTTATCCACACATACACACACACACATGCAAGAGAGAAACCACACACACACACACACACACACACACAGAGAGAGAGAGAGAGAGAGAGAGAGAGAGAGAGAGAGAGAGAGAGAGAGAGAGAGAGAGAGATTATGTTGTGATTGGTACAAAAACAATCACTTCAGGTACACTGGGCAGGAATAACCCTGTGTGGAGAGGGGAGAGGGGGCATGCATTCAGGGAACCTTGATTTTAACCCTATAGATATAGATATAGGTATAGGTATAGATATAGATAAGAATTGTCATGATAAGAGTGCAAGAGATGGCGGATCTTAGCAGAGTGTGATCTTTAGATAAAGGCAGTCAGCTTTATGTGTAAATCCTGCATACAAGTCTTCCTTTCTTTTTTCTGCTTTATTTGCTCAGTTTTAAATCCTATTTTGCATTAAACAAAGCTAGGGAACTATGAATCAGATAAGCTCTAAGGTTGGGAATAAAACTGGGCATCCTTTGTGATGAAAATCAATGTTGTTCTCTTAAGTGGAAGTACCATCTTTACAGTGGATTTCTAATTAATGAGGATTATAATACTAACAGTAGAAATTTAGTTAAGCAGAATAAATTACAAAGGAAATGGGGGAAATTGGTTCACTTTGGGTGATATAAAATTACATTTATGACATATTTGAATAGAAAGCCTGTTTACACCCGTTGTGTTATATAAAGTACAAACCAGTGGTACCTTGATAAAGGAATTAATTCATTCCAAATGAAATTATGTTAAGGAAATTTTCCTTTATACAAATTTCCCATAGGAATGCATTGAAATTGGAGTAATCCCTAATCGCGACCATTTTTATGTTGTATGGATTCACTCCATAGACGATTCTGTTAAGCAGATTTCCCCTATCTCCAGAATTTTTTATGTTGTACAGATTTTATGTTATACAAACCATTTGTTATACAAGGGTCCACTGTATATAGTAACTAAGTGGACATACAAAGGAATGTTGGGGAGAAAAGCTTTCCAGTTTAAAGCAAAACAAATCTAAAACCCAACTAGATGTTATCCCAGCCTCCCACCTCAGTGCGTAGGGTATCTGGCTGCAGCAGACCCAGAGTTCGGGAGTTCAGTTCCCCACTGTGCCAGCTTTGCACAAGGACCGGGCTTGATGTTACAATTCTCCGATATCATTATGACAGATTATCAAGGTGGGCCATTATTATTAAACCTTAAGATTGTTTTTTTTTAATATTGTTTTCATCGACACCTATACATTTTTTTCTATTAAGTTTCAGAGGTGTGAGCTTTTATATTGTGCTTCACTGTTTCCCAGATATTGGTTGGGGGCTTTTCCGTGACAAGATTGGAAAAGGTCAGAGGTGAACCCTTGCCTAGTGCTACAGGCACTGCACAGCCACAGAGAATAATTTCAGGGCAGGCACTCCACTTGTGCTAGTAGCCAGGGGTGAAACCCAACAGGCCAGGACCGGGAGCTGTGTGAGTAGGCAGGGTGCAGGGTCTCAGGAGAGACCCCCCATTCCTTTTCAGATGTCAAATTGCCAAAAGTGGGGAGTTCAAGGGTCATTGCCCTGGAGAGGCTGAGACCAAATAAACAAGGTATCAGATCAGGTAAATATTTTGCACATTGGCGCACGGCGACAGAATTTGGGTTGTTGATCCTTTTTCCCCGTCATTCCGTTTATTGCAGAGGCCTTGAATCAGGGAGAGACGGTGGATCTTGATGCCCTCATGGCAGATCTCTGTTCCATAGAGCAGGAACTCAGTAGCATTGGCTCGCAGTCTGCAAACAGTATGTCCATGAAGCGCTATGCCACTGATGGGAAAATGGCCCAGAAGCCACCGGGGGGTGGCCGAGTTACAGCCAAGCCCAGCAGCGTGAAGGGATTGTCCTCTTCGTCGTCCAGTCGGGTCACGAAGCCTTCGCGGCCCCTCTTTTCTTTGGACGACATTACTGCACAGTTAGAGAAGGCCTCCCTCAGCATGGATGAAGCCGCTCAGCAGCCTGTCCTGGAGGACAGCAAGCCGGTAGTTCCTACCCAGCATAGACGGACAGCATCGGCAGGTACTGTGAGCGATGCTGAAGTCCGCTCTATCAGTAATTCCTCCCGCTCTAGCATCACGTCAGCAGCCTCCAGTATGGACTCCCTAGACATCGATAAGGTGACAAGGCCCCAGGAACTGGACTTGACTCAACAAGGGCAGCCCGTGAGCGAGGTAAAGTATGGCCCGTTCTTCATAAAAAAATTATGCATTTAAAATAGAACTCAGCAATGGCTTTATACAATATGTTTTTTATGTGTCTTTTAAACTTTTCCAAGAGAAAATTGTGGGCCCTTTTTCTTGTTAGGGTCCCAGTTTCACGTTGCATCTGAAGCACTCGAGGCCTTTGCTTAATTGCTCAGAGGCAGAAGGCATGCTGACAGAGTGACACCGCTTCCGGAACCGAGTATATAAGGGGCCTCGTGTGCCTACAAGACTTGCAAGGGTGGAAACTTGAGCCAGTTCTTGCACTTACTGCTGCTGTCGTAACAAGAACCGGACAGCTTTAGAGAAACAGTGAAGGATGAGAGGGGCTGAGGTGTTGCATTGCCTTTCAGATATAAACCTCACTAGCCTGTTGTTCAACTCAGTGGTATCGTGGAGCCAAGGGAGGCAGGGCGTCAAAGCCCCAGCAGTACAGGGAATGTGACTTAGTGGCCATCAACCCTTGGCTTTGCTCTTCCCTCTGACCTTTGCTGCCGTCTCTGCAGTAGCTGGGAACGAAATGGAATTTCACAGAAATACGTACTTATGCTTTTGCCACTTTCCTTGCTGTGTTTGAAGGCGGTTTAGACTTCAAAGGGCCATCAAGGGTCCTTAGCCCTAAACAGAAATACCTGTTTCTGGTGGCAACCATACTCATGAAACCCGTTTGTTGATACAGATTCATTGGACAGCTGGTGTTTTTAGGCTCTCTTGGATGGCAGGGAGAGAAGGGAATGGCTTGTGGGCATCGTTACGACAGCCATCTGCACCTCAGAGTTTACCACTAGATCACTGATTTGGCTGCATGTTGTTAGCAGGGAGAACTGGGTGTTTATGTGTTGGGAGAGGAGGTTTCTGGCACTCCCCAAGTGGTTTTCTCCGACCTCTTCTTGGGCGTTCAGTTCTTCAGGTCACGTTGTGGTCCTTGAGACCAGAAGAGGTTGAATGCACCCACTCTGAAATGGAGCTTGGCTTGTGTCACAGGCAGCATTGCCATAAGGAAGGTGGATGGGTAAATATGAACCCAGTCATCGGCAAGAGCATTCCAAGTCTTAAGCAAAAGCGAAAAGGACTCTCTGATCTGGGAATAATACACCTCAGCATTGGCTCAATTGATGTTGGTGTTGCTGAGCTTTAGCTTTGATGTCCACTGCCTCTCTGGCTGGTTAGTGCCCTTGTAGTCTTACAGGGGGATGCTTGTGTACTGCTGCCAATATATGCTAGCATTGATAGGGTAGTTGATGGTGCAGTTGCAGGGTCCAGTTCAGCGCCCCTGCAGAAGAAACTGTGGGAGGAGGAGGAGGAGGAGGAGGAGGAGGAGGAGGAGGCTGCAAGTAGACCCTGCCTCCAGCTGTATTTTCACTTCTGAGGCTGCAGCTGGCCCCCATCACTGCAAAAGCCCTCCCTGTCATTTGTATGCAGCCGCTGCCTAAAATACATTGGACTGTGATGTGTCCCCCTGTATTTTGGACTGCTGGGATACACGTGGCGTCCTTAAAAATGCAACAGTTCTAATTCCATTTTAAGCCGCTGTTGGTGCAAGTGCTGAGCAGCTGTGTCCATTTGGACATTTCACATGTTAAATCTCTTCCGTTTTAACCACAAAGGTTGTGAACACTATTTTGTTCACCATGTTAATTACTCAGTTATCCTGAGTTCAAGCCTTACTGGAGCCAAGTCCTGGGGTTGATAACTGGTGGTTTGTTTCAGTGCCTGGTTTGTTTAAAACTCAGGCTGTAAATAGGCAAACGTTTTGAAAATGTGCTGTATTGCAGCTGTATATGTAGCAATGTGTATGCTAATTTAGAGATGCAACAGAGAACATTTGAACAGCAATGATCTCAAAATAGGACTTTGTCTTGCAACACTTGTTGCAGCATTTTTGGCAGAAATAAATATCAGCAGTTTAGCATCTGGTCTTCCTGGAACAAAAATCAGAGGAAGGCTTTCGCTTTTCAGTGGGGACAGAATCAGTGCCATCATTCAAAGCATCCTATCGGCTTGTAGTTATGGAGATCAGTGGGGTCCACAGAGTAGAACAGGTATGTCCAAACTTCAGCCCTCCTGATGTTTTGGATCACGATTTCCAGAATTCTAAGCAGTGGTTAAATGCCTGTACTGCAGGTAAAACTGTGCTCACGACCTGGGTTCAATCCCCGGTAGCAGGCTCAAGGTTCACTCAGCCTTCCATCCTTCCGAGGTCGGTAAAATGAGTACCCAGCTTGCTGGGGGGGCAATGTGTAGCCTGCACACTGTAATTAAAAAATTGTAAACCGCCCAGAGACCACTTGTAGTGGTATGGGGCGGTATATAAGCAGAACACTTTGCTTTGCTTTAGATTTCCAATGGCAAAGGACTGGGGGAGTTGCTGTACAAAACATCTGGAGGGCTGAAATTTGGACATGCCTGGAGTAGAACCTGTACCATATATTGACTTTAGAGAAGTGGAAGATGAGGGAAGGTAAACCCTCATTGTGTCCATACCAAATGTTGCTTCTCAAGTATGTAGTGTTGCACGTGTTGCTCTCTCTGTATCAGAAATTGCTTCCCTTAGATTTACAAGAATATTTTTTTTAAAAAAAGCAAGAACAGAGATAATTCTTTCTGATTAGGCATTTTTTCTTAACTGGTGCTGTAAAAAAAAATTAAAACTGGTAACAGCAGGGAAAAATGAGCACAAATTAAACAAGTTGAATAAGGGCTAGAACTTCTGGGTTGTGGAATATACTAGGTGTTCTTTGAAAAGGAGTCTGACCTTTTGAGGCCTGATTTGGTTTCAAGTCTCTTTTTGTCCACCTGTCTCAGATGCTAGTTCACGAGGGCCACCATTCCCACTCAGTAGTTCAGGTCCGGTAAGCTCCAGCTCGTTAGGCATCAAGTGATTAAAAAGAGAAAACCAGGGGATGGGGGTGCCAACATGTTAATACCTATAGTCCATATAGAACAGGCATGTCCAAATTTAGGCCCTCCAAATATTTTGGACCACAACTCCCAGAATTCCAAGTCTGTATTTCCAATGGCAAAGGACTGTGGCAGTTGTGGTCCAAAACATCAGGAGGGCCGAAGTTTGGACATGCCTGATATAGGAGATCTTTTTTGTTGGCTTATGCTACACTTTTGATTAACCAACTGTATCTTGAAACATAATCTCTTTATGTTTAATAGGTTGCTATAAGTCATTTAATTTTTATTAGTATCTTACTTTCTTCCAGTAAGTGGGATCTAAAATAGCTCAACAGGTGTTGCATGCTTTCCTTTTTTCTATGACTATTTGTATTTTGATTTAGTGAACGTTTAATTCATTTTTTCAGTATGCAGTTGTGACTTACATTTTCATTACTAGCCCTTAGGTGTACCGTGGAAGATCATTGGGTTGTTTCCAAAATGTATCTCAAAACTAACAGCTTTCTTAAAACAAAAATGGTATCAGATATAATAGTTTTGTTCGTTCGCATTTATTGTTACTGTTTGCTGTCAGTTTGCTTCTGACTTGCAGCAGCCCTGTGAATTAATGGCTTCTGGAAGATTAATTTATCTCACATTAAATCTCTCCCCCTTGCCTCCCACATTTCCTACCATTGTTGTCTTTCCTAGCAAGTATCATTTTATGATATTTTGTCCAAAGTTTGATAGCCTCCTTTGAGTCACTTTAACTCTACCCGCTTAACTGGATCTAGAACCCACTTACTAGTTTTACTGTTAGTCTGCGGTGCCTGTCAAGGTCTCTTATTGGGCCTCCTTTCCAACTGATTCAAATTGTTTTCTGTCAGCATTCCTCCTCTTTCACCTTTCACGTCTGTAGTCATAAATATATTATACACAACCTTATTCTTTTTTTTCCAGTAAAACACATCCTTAAAGTTGTTTTCTTGTTCCTTTATTGCTGCCCTTTTGAGTCTCAGTCTTCCTCCCTCCCCCCCCCCCCAAACTTCGAAGGCAGTCCAGAAAACATCAAAACTCCAAGCCTGAAGTAAACTGCCTGGCTTTTTTCCATCTTGCCATGGACTTAACACCTAAGAAATAATGCCTGGCAAATCCATCTTTTGCCATGTTGTCACCTATTGGTACTGCTCTTGAGGAAGAGGGCTTGCCCTCAAAATATTAGCAATGTTTTGTTATTTTTATAGTAGCCTAAAGGTATCGCCTGTTCCACTTTTGTACTAGTCTTCTTTTGGTCACTTGGCTGCTGTGTCCATTCTGACTGATGAGCGAACCAGGATATAAAAATATGTCTTCCAACGTTGGCTTCTTCATTATAAACACTGCCATTCTTCCGCAGTCATTGCTTCTTGTCTTCTTTCTGGAGACTTCAGTGAATTGGGTATCTGGCTGTGGAACTAGAGATATGGATTTTAATTCTTCACTGTACCTCCTAAGAGAAGAACCAGGCTATGGGGCCTTGGTCAAGCTGCACAGTCCCGTGTCACCGCCAGAAGAAAGGAATAGCAAACCAATTTTGAATATCCTTAACCTAGAAAACCCTGGAAATATTCTCCATAAGTAACCATTCACATTCAGATTTTATTGTGGTCATATGATCCATACATAGACAAGGTCCCAGAAACCGAAACCTATCCCTGCAAAAGATCAATGATTCCCACCCAATCACAAGCACCAGTGATCACGTCACACAATGAAACAGGTAACAACACCCATCAACCACAGAGACAGATCAACTCTCCCTTATTACAGTGAAACTTCTTAATCCCTCCACATCACAATACATGACTAACACCTGTTCTCCTGAATAGGACAAGTTTCCTTTTTCCCACAACTTAAAAAACCCACAGTCTCACTCACTGTATACCCCAAAGCACAGAGAGAACTCCTGGTTCCCTGAGCTCCTTGCCCTCTGAAGATACTGGCCACAGAGTCTGGTGAATTGTCAGGAAACATTCTAGAACACAACCAAAAAACACCACCCTTTACTTTAGATGCAGCAACATATAAGCTCTGGGCCTCAACTAAGAAACTACCTGGCATATCTTCCATCTTGCCAAGGCTTTTACATCTAGAAATGACTTATCAACTTCATCTTTTGCCATGTTTTAACCTGTTGGTACAGCTCTGAAGATGAGGGATTTTGCCCTCGAAATATAGCAACTTTTTGTTATTTTTCTAGTAGCCTAAAGGTATCACCTGCTCTACTTTTGTATTTGTCAATCAATCAGTCGATCAATCAATCAATCGGATGATTGATTGGTATTTGGTTTTTGTAACGTCAACTCTATACTGCTCCTCAACTTGTTTTCCATCTAGTTAGAGGATCATATTTTCTTCATAGGAGATTAATGCAGTGGTCCACAATTGTAGGCTATGGTGTCTCCTTTCTTTGGGATTGGAATGTATATTGAATTCTTCTACTCTGTGCAGACCAATATATTACGTTCTATATTTGTTGTCAGTTTCTTGTTTCCGTGTTATTAGATACATTCATTGTAACTTGAAATGGCTCTCCTGGTATTTTCTCTACTCCTAGTAATTTATTGTTTCAGTTCGCTTCAATTTTGTAAAATTACACCTGCTTCAGCAGAGGTTCCCTTTCTGAATTTATGTCCTTCTTGCTACATTTCTGCATAGCTCTTCAGTGCATTATACCCATCTTTATTTTACCATGATCACAGATATCCTGATAATATTTTGATCATCCCGAATGTTTAACATTCAGTTAGATTTCTTGGATCTTATGGAAGCAGTATTTTGTTTTTCATTTTTTTTTATTTTTTTAAATCTATTTCTCTTTGCTGGCTTCCTCAATTTCTTTACCACAATCATTGTAAGAGTTCTTTTTGCCCCTTAAGTATTCTTTTTACAATTGTGACCCTATGTATGCCATCTTTTATTGCTTCATTGCATCTTTCCTATTCATAACTATTTTAAGAGTCACTCATCAATGCTCGTCTTTTCTCTCCTACTGGAATAGGCTGTTTGCATTCCCCACCCCACCCCCGGATAATATCTTTGGTTTCAATCCATACATCCATACTTGTTCAAGAATGCAAATTTGTTCTTTAGGCAGTCTTTACATTCCTAAGGAATTTAAATTGCACTAGATTTGGACACAGTGGCTGTCCTAGCATTCTCCAGCTCTCCTCTTTTTGGTATTAATGGCTCATGGTCTGTTCCAATGTCCACTCTTGGTCTTGCTTTAGCAGAGGGATCAAGTCTCTCCATCTTATCATTAATACAGTAGTCTGTTTGTTTTGGCTAGAAGGCGAGAAGTTGTTTGGATCATAAGTTTGCAATAAACATATTGTTCACTGCACAGTTCTGTTTTTGAATTCTCCAAGGATATTTGGTTCTGGTTAATTTCCTACATTCATGTTCTAGTGGTAGCACAACTTGTTTCGGTGCATGATGATTCCCGCCCCCCCCCCCAAGACACTGGCTTAAAAAGCTTTCAATGTTTTTCACCAGCACGTAAGTTGGAGCATAGACCTTGCCGATGCTTATGCTGATACACTGTCCTTTGTTTCTACTATTACAGTTGGACCTTGTTATTTAGAGGAGCATTTTTCACTGTTTCACTTATCCACAGTTTGAAAATGTTAAAAATATTAATAGAGAAGTCCCTCCCCGAAACCATATCTAGCCCACAAGCTAACTAGGCATGGGCTAGATAGAACAGCTGTCAGGTGGATACCCAGTTAGCTATAGAATCCTACCCAGAGGGTGATGATCAATGGCTTCTTCTCAAACTGGGAGGAGTTGACAAGTGTTGGTACCACAGGGCTCAGTTCTGGGTCCAGTGCAGAATGCAGGACATGCAACAATGGGCTCAAGTTACAGGAAACCAGATATTAGTTGAAAATCGGGAAAGACCTCCTAATTGTTCTGGCCTCCAACGCTGGAGACATTGAAGAGAAATTTGGACAGCCACCTGGCAGATACTCTGATTTGTATTCCTGCCTTGAGCCGTGGGTTGGATTTGATGGCCTCAAAGGGTAGGCTGCCTACCCACACAACGATGCTGATGGCGATTAAAAAATGAGACAAGAGAGTCTTGAAAAATGATAAAACAGGATATAGAACAAAGAGGTGAAAGAAGGAAATAAATCAGCCAGTTAAAGAACAATGGGAACAAATGAAATGTATAATCAGCCTCCCAAGTCGAAGGACTTTCTTTATCTACTTCTGGAGGATTTCTTAAGGACCAGAGTCTAATGACAATCAGGTGTTTCTGGAGTAAAATGTTTGTTGTTCATCATACTTCCTCTTCAGAGAAGATACAGGGAAATTTTCCCAAACCCATTATTGAAGCAGCATAATGCAATGAAAACAGCACACGCACGCACACAAAAATGAATGGCAAAAGAAACTATTTGCAAATTAACTGAAGCACTTTGACTCTTTCTTCATTTTTAAGTGCATCTTAACTCTGAACCAATGCCCCAGGAGAGCAATGAACACCAGGTCTTGCTCCTCAATCTTAATTAGATGCCATTGAGTTCCTACGGATGGCATCTCTTACCAAGCTTGCCAGCATATACAGCCAGTCAGAAGTGGTGTACTTTTCCCTTCCTCTTGTGTCATTCTAGGACTGTGCAGCTTGCCCAGGGTTACATAGCCTGGCTCTTCTCCTATGGAGTACCATGAGGAATCGGATTAGCTGTTTGGCCAGCACCTTGAGTGGGAACATCTTCGAATTAATCTAGTACAGTGGTACCTTGTATAAAGGAATTTTCGTTCCAGATGAAGTTATGTTAAGCAAATTTTCCTTTATACAAATTTCCCATAGAAATCCATTGAAAACAGAGTAATCCCTAATCACGACCATTTTTATGTTGTACAGATTCATCCCATAGGTAATTCTGTTAAGCAAATTTCCCCTATCTCTGGAATTTTTTTATGTTGTACAGATTTTATGTTATACGAACTGTTTGTTATACGAGGGTCCACTGTATTTCAAATGCAAGGCTAGGCTATAGGCCACTTTATAGGCCACTAGTTAAAAAAAAAAGTCATTGCAAACTTTCATGGGCAACACCCACTTTGTCAAAGCATGGTGAGAGATGTGGTTTGCCAGGAGATTATTGTTAGATGACAAGTTCTTTGCCACACAAGCTACTCCTGTGTGTTCTTTGCCTCGGAGAGACCCTGGGAAAGGTCAACATAAGTCAGAATTGACTTGACAGTACAGTAATACCTCGGATAAAGAACGCCTCAGATAACAAATTTTTCGGATAACAAATGGAAATTTCCAGGTATAGGGCTGCCTTGGATTGTGAATGCTCCCTATGGGCTGCCTCGGATAACAAATGTTTCACAATGCCTTGCAAAACATGTGTACCTTGCACGCCTTGCAGGGTGCATAGTTTGTGGAGGGGTGCGAGGAGTTAGAGTGTTTTTAATGGTGTTTTGGAGCCATTCTGGACATGTTTTGCTGAGGGCTTTGGACCTTTCCAACTTGGTAAGATAGGGAGCTAGCTTTTATTAATCTTTGCACTGTTTTTCTTTGCATTTTTGGCTGGAAGAGGCTGGGGTGGTCTTGCTGGTTTCATTTCTCCTTGTTTGCAGTCTTTTTTCATCACTCTGCGGGCAAAATGGGCTGGATTTTTCTTCCTGCTTATGTTTGTTTGTTTGCAATTTTTCCCCATTGCACTTTGGGTGGGAACAGGCTGGAGTAGTCTTACTGGTTTCTCTTGTCCATATTTGCATTGCACTGCAGTGGGGTATTCTGGGGGGGTGTTCCAGCACTGTAAACCTTTAAAGTGCATTTTATAAAGAAATCTGGGGGGGGGGGAACCACAGCTTTTTGCCTTTTTTCGGACCTCTGGAACGGATTAATCGGTTTCCCATTCATTTCAGTGGGAAACCACATTTCAGATAACAAATTTTTCAGATTCAAATTGCCTCTGAGAACAAATTAAGTTCGTTTTCAGAGGTACCACTGTACATGATAATGATGTTGACGACGATGACGACTAGTCTTTTAATTTTTTACTTTATCCTTCTAGTAAAATATGTTTTTTCTCCTTTTTGTTTACTGTTTCATTAGTTGTAAGGTATTTCAAAATAATGTGCATAATGGAAGGAATACATTTACTAGAACAAATTAGCATGAGACCACTTTTAAGGAAAGGTGTAGAGAGTAGCAAGTTCTACGTTATATATAATTGTCTGCTGTCAATACAATTATAGCATATAGCAACTCTTTGGGGGGTTTCTACATATTTGTGAATTGCCTATTTAAAATATTTTATCCTACCTTTTCTCCTTTAAAAGGACCCAAGGCAGTTGCAACAACTAAAAACAATATTTTATTTAATAAAAATGAGTATACAGTTTTAAAAGTATTGCAGGCAACATCAGATGCACTGGTGAAGGTGGTGGTACCCAGGGAAAGGCCTCTCTTGATGATACTAACCCCTGAGCAGGCTCTTAAAGGGAGATGTGGTCCTGGAATTAGCTTGGACTCAAGCCATTTAGGGCTTTATAGGTTGGAATTGGAACCAGCACTTTGAATTTTGCCTGGGAACAGTTTGGCAGCCAGTGGAGCTGCTGCAACAAGGGCAGGGTGATAGGTGAGCCGTATAACCAGCCCCAGTCATCAATCTGGCTGCTGTGCTCTGGACTGGCTGAAGTTTCCTGACACTTTCCATAGGCAGGCCCACGTAGAGTGTGTTACAGTAATCCAGCCAGCATGTAGTGAAGGCATGTGCCTTTATGGCCAGATCAGACCTCTCCGGGAATGGGCACAGTTGTCACCTCTGGTTTTAACTGTGCAAAGGCACTCCTGGCCACAGCCAAAACCTGGGCATCCAGATGCAAATTCAAGAGTAACCCCATACCTGTGTTACTCCTGCACACCTGTGTTTTCAGGAATGGTAGCTCCATCCAGCACAGCCTTCAGCCCTATTCCCTGATCTGTCTTTCAGCTGTCTAGGAGCAGCTCTGTCTTATCTGGATTACGTCTCAGATGATGCACCCGCACCCGCATCCACTTCATTAGTGACACCGGGCGCTGATCTAGAGCCAAAACAAGCATCCTCGGGTTTAGATGGCAAGGAGAGTCAGAGTTGGGTGTCATTTGCATAGTGGTGACAGCATCCCAAACCGTAGGGCAGTTTCAGCGGTTTCCTATCGATATAAAATAACAGAGGAATCTCATACATCCAATCTGGTACCATATATCCGTTTTAGTTTCTAAGACAGAATTTTACTCTTGGTGACCAGACATCCAATGAAGAAGTGCAACAGCGGTTATTTGTGGTCTTCTGCAATATAATAAGTCGCTTCCAACTTGGCAGCACATAATAGATACACATTATAACAGAACAGTGTTAATAGTTCATACACATGATTTCCTAAAAGTGTACCTTAGTTGCAAAGCAGTTTCTAATATGGCTTTCCTGACAGCATTTAAACAAAAGAGAGAGAGAGAGTAATGTCCAATCCAGAGAAGATATGCAAATAATCCCTCACTTGTCACAGTCTTAAACAGAAGACAAATTATGAATGTCTAACAATACATTGTTTGGCTTTTTAAAAGTGTTCAGTCTTCTGGTTCAAGGGTATCTCCTTTCCCTTTGCAATGTAGAAAGTTTTATAACACCAGACTAAATCAAGCAGTTGTTTATGAGCTGAGTTGGGCTTGTCTGTCAGTGTTGTCCTCCCACATTCAGTCTCTTCAAATCTCAAAGAGCTTTCTATCCTGAATAGGAAGAAAGATACAAATTCTGTAAAACTCATCAAAAATGGATTTAAAACTCACAAACACCCCCATCTCCAGCCTGCAAGTTCATTGGCCAGCATGCAGTAGTGCATCTCAACTAGACAGGCCCATAGAACTCATGGTACTTAATCTCACCATTTAGCTGTGATAGGGTTGATTCTGGGTGGAACTAGTGCTTGGATTTAATTAACTAATTAATTTAATTTAATTTAATTTAAAATATGTTTACATTACCTTTCCCTTTAAAAAGGACCCACGGTATCAAACATGGGTTTGAATTCAAAACCAGCATTCAAGGCTGTCTTTATGGATGGACAAATCGATTTTGGTTTCTCTCGTATTTGAGTTTTAGAATAAACTTGATTTTTTTGTCCAAATATGAGCAGCTTTGCAGACTTTGTTTAAGAAATGAACCTAAATAAAATTCTCACTCATCACTAGCGAGTTTTATTAGCTCTCTGTTGTACAATATTGCCATCTGCTGCCTAGAATAAGTATACTGTACAATGTATCGGAATATATTGCATTCAAAAGTGACTACTGAAGTACCTTAAAATATTTTCACATTATTTTATACTAAAGACAGCTCTGTATTAAGCTATTTAAGTTTTTTTTAAAGCACCTTTTTTTATTTCAACAATAGTATTCAGAATTTCACGACTGACATTTTTTCAGTTTTCATAGGCTTCTTTCACATGACCACTAAAATCCACTGCAAAGTGCTCGCAGATGTGGAGCATAAAATCGTTTTCCCACAAGCAGCAGATTTTTTTAAAAAATGAAGTGCCCACGCCAACTTAAACATGATCCAGCACATTTTACAAGTACTGAGAGAGGACCGAAGGGTTTCTACCCGGAACCGGGCCTTCTCGGTGGCTGCCCCGACATACTGGAACAACTGCCAGTGGAGATTAGGCTGGCAGATTCGCTGCCGGCCTTCAGGAGGGCATTAAAGACCTGGCTCTTCAGGCAATGCTTTGGGTGACCTCGAGTGTACAATGGTTTGTTATTAGTCTGTTTGTTTGCTGGGCCCAGTCCTTTCTTGCCGGATCCTGCTTTGTTATATGGTTGCTGATGTTTTTGTTTTTTAATTTTTATTCGTATTTTATTTTATTTTTATTATTGTTACCACATTCTTTATTATTTGTAATTTGATTTGGTATGTCTGGGGTTTG
Source organism: Phrynocephalus versicolor (assembly GCA_023846285.1). NCBI lineage: Eukaryota > Metazoa > Chordata > Lepidosauria > Squamata > Agamidae > Phrynocephalus > Phrynocephalus versicolor. The sequence continues at coordinate 10,000,122 of JAHTLZ010003542.1, read as the reverse complement.
TTTTGTTTGGGCAAGTTGTTTATTTTGCAAAGTGTTGTACACCGCCCAGAGTTCCCGCAGGAAAATTGGGTGGTCAAGAAGTATAAAAATAAATAAATAAATTTGGATATGTGCATATTTATATATCATCTTGACTGGCTAAATACTGAAGGCTTGGAGCCAGGTTTAAGCTAAGCCTTTTCTTCCCCTTATAGATCCTTCCCTTCTAGACATATTTTCTTTTATTAAAGTATCATTCATGTTGGTTGTTTGCCTCTGGCGTTTTCGGGCGTTTCCAAGCATTTCTCTATCCAATTCTTCCGGTGTGGTGACAGAAACACAAATGGCACAAAACCCACCTTCATTCTCTGTATCATAGTGTAAATGTTCATGTTTTGCCTAGTACAAGGTCATTTGAAACGTAACAAGCAAGGGTGGGGCAGGGTGGGGCGTTCCTTTGGGCAGACTAACTGTAGTACAGTATAATCACACAGTGGTTACCCACTGTGGTGTAGCGGACAAGGTGACGGACTAAGACTTCAGAGAACAGGGTTCAAATCCCCACTCAGCCATGGAAGCTCACAGGGAGAAGAGAGGGTGCAACTGGTAAAATTGTTCCATAATGTCTCACTTACCGTGAAAGCCCTCTTAGAGCCACTGTATGTCCATCCCGACTTGATGGTGCATAATGCAATGAAACAATACAACACACATTGGCTCTTGTTTCTTCACTGTGTGATCTCTAAAAACCATTTTAAAAACTACTATAACCTTGGAACTCGTTAGAGCCAACCATCTCCTCGAGAGCTGTCTCTTTATGTTCTTTTTCTTTTTCTCTGCAATTTCCCCCTCCCTTTCTGTTGATCGAGTCAGCAAAATTAGAGGGCACCTGCACTGGACAGATAACCGGCAAATTTTGTAGAAATTCTTGTGGGCTTTTTTATCCCTTCTTCGTTGAACAATTGGCAGCACACTGGGAAAAAAATCCAAATTAAGGCAAGACATTGGATAAATGATAGTCATAGTGAATGGGTGCAGTCAAAACAGGTGACCGAGGCGTGGGGTAACATACAAACCCAACAAAATTTAACCTCGTTGGTCTTTACTATTATCCATGGATCCAAAGGCTAACAGCTTTTAAAAGGTAAAGCCCCCCCCCCGCACATGCTTGCTAGTCATGTACAACTCTAGGGGCAGTGCTCATCTCAGTATTCAAGCTGAAGAGCCAGTGTTACGCAAGTCCATGGCCACGTGGCCGACGTGGCTGCAAGGAAACACTGTTTTACCTTCCCACTTTTTACGGCGGTACCTATTTATTTACGTGCATTGACATGCTTTCGAACTGCTAGGTTAGCAGGAGCTGGGGTTATCATCGGGAACTCGCTCCACTGCGTGGCACCCAGGATTCGAACTCCCGAGCTGCTGACTTTGCAGCTGACAGTTTTCGGAAGCCTTAGTTATTTGAGTGCAAAAAACCCATGTTGTATTTACTAGAGTAAATTTCGATAGCTACAGAGGGGCTTGATCCTGTCTCCTACAGCTGACCAGAAATTGCAACTACAAGGGGTTTAAAGGGTAAGGGGGCTGAGCCAGGTTTGTGAGATTCAGTCACCTTTACACACTAGGTTACGAGAAGCCTGTCCTACAATATATCTGAGATCGATCTTGAGCCAAATGGGGTCAAACCTCACTGCTGGAGGAGAGATCTCTCATGCTGTTTCCTGCCAGGAATCTGAAAACTGCTAAAGCTAACTGTTTCCTAGTCCAGGGACAAGCATGCCGTTAGGCTGACAGGCTGTCCCTTGTTTTTCACGGAGACCTGAACAAACACAGTCTGGTGCAAAAACCTGTACTGAGAGACTCCTGAGCCCGGAATTTGATTTGAGATGTTAAAACTCCCTCCCCCCACACTTTTCATGTTTAATGCTCTCTCCACGAGTTTTCTTCTTTCTAGCACACATAATTTAATTTAATGAGGAATGTAGTCATCTTATTGTTGTCGTTGCTGCTGTGTGATTGGGAATTGCAATTTCTTGCTGATGTTCTCCAAATCACGACTGTTCTGATCAACCTTGTACTTTTTTGAAATGACCAAAAAAAATCGGTGCTATTAATTTTCATTGTCTTTATTATAAATTTTTGAATGCTGTTTTCTCTGGGTTGCTTGGTGTAATGCTCCATCTATTCAAAGACATCTGCAGTGTTGACCTGCCTAGATCAACAGAATCAAATTTTGTTGGTTTTAATTTGACATGATTCTGAATGGGGAGCGGGGGGGGGGGGCACGAGAATGATTGTTGACCTTTATTAAAAAAAATTTTAAAACTGTTTGAAATCCCTGGTTGTTCAGTACAAGCAAGAAGTCATATGCTTGTTCTGTGATCAGCTCTGGAATTCTTCTGTAAAACTTGCTGACGAGTCGCTCATGAAACAAATTCATAACCATAGCAAAAGAAGTTTTGGAATCTCGATTGCTTAAAGAAATGGAAACCCATTCTGATGGCTGGCTTGCTTGTTTTCAGCTTAAAATTCATTTGAAATATTCTCTTTGTGCTTCATTTGGGAAGAGATTTGCCTGTCGGCTGCTAATCAATCATACGCATTAAAAATGACTGCACTGATGTTCTTTTGACTTTAATTTCTTTCTTTTCTTTTCTGCACAAGCACTCCTATTTGGACAGGGAAACCTCCCTTCTTCTGAGAAACATTGCAGGAAAACCTTCTCATTTGCTGACCAAGGTGATCGACTTTCCACCTGCATGTGAATATTTTCCTTTGTAGATAGAATGGTGTGCCTGGTCTGTCTGTTTTGTCTATGTAAATTCAGACTTTGTTTCCAATATCTTGTATACAGTACTTGTGGGAATGACTTTTTTTTCCTGGTCAGAGGGGAAACATTGTTATTGTTTTAAAATTACACTTAGTTGGATGAATCTGACAAACTGGACAGATTAATTTCATTAAAATCAGCCCATAATAACGGAATAGTCTACAAGGTGCCTCAAAGCAGGAGGGCATGAAAAGAGGATGCTTATTGACCCTTTGACCCATTTTTCCAGAAATCAGTAAATGAGCATTGTGTAGGTTACAAGAAAGAATCAGTTTGCTACTTTTTATTCCTTTCTGTGTGTGATATAATATCCTTGGGGAAGCATTGATGGGACTTAATCACATTTTCTTGCCTTAACTCCTTCTGGTGCCCAAAATGAAATGATATAAATTAGTAAACGCACAATAAGTGTCTAAAAGTCAAGTCATGGCAACTGGACTTCTTTTCTTGAGATTGTCAGTCACTCAATAAAAAGAAGTCCAGTTGCCATAACTCAACTTCTAGATAAACTCACCTGGGTGACTGCGAATCTTCACAGACATCTCTTACAATAAGAGGTTTTTGTATGTATGGGCTCCATTTGCATGCTTCTTTCTGAACCGAGTGTTTGAATTCCAGCTATCAAAGTAAAAGGTCCTGGTCAGATATAACGGGAAATCATACTTGGATGGCAAGAGAAAACACTGCAGCAAGTCAAAGATGTCAGTGCTTTTTCTCCACTTCCCCTTATACACATGCTGAAAGATTCTTTTTAGTTATTCTGCCTCAAGCATAGCTTCCTGAAACACTGAAATTAAGGAATCTGATGGCCAGCTCATGGTTGACTCAGCTATTCAATCCTTGTGAGGTCAGTAAACCGAGTGCCCACCTCATCGGGGGGCGGGGCAGCAATGTGTAGCCTGTATAACAGGCATGTCCCAACTTCAGCTCTCCTGATGTTTTGGACCACAACTCCCAGAATTCCAAGCCTGTATTTCCAATGGCAAAGGACTGTTGGAGTTGTGGTCCAAAACATCTGGAGGGCCGATTGGAACCCATACTGAGAGTACTTCAAAGCACTATCCGGTGGTATATAAGCAGCACACTTTGCTATTTGCGTTTTTGTTTTCTTGAAAATATGGTTGGTGTGGAAACAGCCCAAGATTTAAATTTTGCTTTCAGATTCTCCCTTTTTCTCATTCATGCAGTTTTACCCAAACCACAGTTCCAAGTGTGGTTATAACTTATAACAAGCTGTGATGGGCTTAAAACCTGAAGTTTTAGCCTAAACCAGGCATGAAATCTTTTTTTCAGAATGGAATAGTCCTGAAGTATTCTTCATCTTAGAGCCTTTTTACACGACCCCTAAGATCCGCTGGTCCCTTAAATTCAGACCAGAGATCTTGAGGGTTTGTCGCTCTCCCTGCGTTCCCACCCCCTCCGCACTTCCTTGTTCTGTCTGCGTGAGGGGAGGGAGAAAAAAGGGAGAAAAGAATGCACTCTTACCTCCGGAGTGCCGGTGGAAGTTGCTCCGACCCCCCCACTTCCTGGTTCCTCTTAAAGGAGTGGGAGGCAAAACAACAACAACAACAAAAAGCGAGGAGAGCCCGGCACTCTCCGCATCAAAATTTTTCACTCTCCAAGAGCAGGTACTTGAAAGGTGTGCTGGGTCGCGCTTAGGTGGGCGGGGTCGCACTTAATTTTCTGTTAGCTCCGGAGCTGGTGGGGAAACATTTTTAAGCTCCGGAGCTGGGAGCCATTTGCAGCGGAGCTTAGGGGTCGTGTATAAACGCCTTTACTCTCATAGCGAGAAACAGCAGTTTCCCATTACATCTAAGTGATTTGCAAGTGGATTTTTTCGAGTTAGTGAGCTGGCTGCTACATATTTTTTAAAGAAAGAAAGTGAGGAGCTAGACATGCATTTGTTTATTTTTAAGATACATCGCATCTGTCTGTTCTTGGGTCATCCCTGTCTTTTGATCTAGCTAATTGGAATGGTGTTCTAGCAGTTGAACATGTAAACAAATCGTAGAAGAGGTGGGCAATACACTTTATTAGGCCACTAAAAATTCATACACAGAAGCTAGGTTTCAACCCATCCATGTCTTCATCCTGCACAGACTAGAGTAAATTTCATTAATCTCCCCTAGAGGGCACCCGAGCTTGAATGATGCCCGAGTTGATTTGAGAAGAGAGGACTCTCCCAGTGTGTTGGTGGAATAGCACTTTTGGACTTCCCCAGCTAGATGGGTAGCACAAGACACACACACACACACACACACACACACACACACACACACACACACACACACACACACACACTTTTCCAACCCAAAATTATAGTTTTGCAACCACCCAATTCTCTCCTCAGGTTACTTCTGTGTGTAAGACGACCCTCAATTTTTAGTCTAACAATTTTAGACCAAAATATAGTCTTATACATGGAAAAATACTGTAGATACGATCAGTTGTGTCACCTGGCTTCCTCCATGTCCTTGCCACTTCTCTTGCTTTCAGCTGCAATAAGTCTTACTTCAAGTTGTGTTGTTGTTCGTTGGAAGATATATGTGTGGATTTCAGATAGCACAGCATTACTCTTCCATATCACCATATGAAGTTTAATCTCTTAACCTGCACTTTTGCTTAGAAATTATGAACTTGGATATCACTAGAAACATATCAACTTCCAAGTGCTGTACTTTAAACTGACATAAAGTATTGAATTCTGGTAGATATTATTCAAACACTGGCTGTTTACCTTAGTGAGTTAGTTGTCAGGCTAGAATTGTGTCAGATTTTTGATAAACCAGGTAGCGAATGGATCCGTGCTGCCATTCAGTTAGATGTAGCATTTTATGTGTAATTAGAGTAGACTCTTCTCAGAGGGTTGGAACTTGAGTACATCAGAGGAGCAGCAGAAGGCTACCAATGACCTATGCATATTTTGTGTTCCTTCATCCTCAATCTTACGGAGTTCAGAATTCAGAAACATTTTAAATTCACTGTATGACTCTGTCCACCACATCTGAAGAAGTAAATTGTTTCTGTTAAAATAAATAACCACTGTAATGAGCCTGAAGGACCTCTAAAATTATCCATCACTCCTTGATGATTCATCGTCAAGTTCTCAAGATCTTTTCTGATTAACGGTCAGGCTCCCGTATCCTGTTTCAGGGACTCGGGCTTGGCCCATTAACCCGTCAACTCCTTTTGAACAGCTGGTTCCTCAACCGCAGCACATCTGGATTGTGAAAGTCTCATTTCAAAAAGACAGTTGCTGTGGGAGGTAATGGTGGGGAACTTGCTAATGGAGAAAAATACACATTAAAACTCTTCATGATTCTTCCCATACTTTTAATTCTGGCTACTACATAATAAAAGATGGCTTATGAATAGAACTAGGGGGAAAACAAGCTTACGCGTAGTAATAATGAGGCAGTATTTTTAATTGTACATGTTGAAACCCTGTATTTTAACAAATGAAACATATTTGCTCAAAATATATTTTAAAAACCTTTTTCAGCATATTTGTGCATCATTACCTAAGCACATCCGATCTCGCCTGATTTCGGAAGCTAAGCAGGGTTGGCCCTGGTTAGTACTTGGATGGGAGACCACCAGGGAACACCAGGTGCTGTAGGTGCCTTGAGTAGGAACTGGCAAACTGCTCCATTATTCCTGCCAAGAAAACTCCATGGACATGGGGTCACGAAGAGTTGGTCACGACTGTAACGACACAACACACACAATAGGATTTTGTATTTTTCTAAACATTTCTCAGAAGGTGGATTTTAAATATATATATACTTTAGCTGAAGGAGTGCACATTTGAGCTGCACTTGTTAAGGACAAATCCTTATAGTTTATCTTAACTTTATGTTGTCTTCTGAGCACTCAAGTATCTTTCTAAACCCTGGAATTTGTTCCCTCAGCCTGCTTATGGAAATGTATTCTGCAATATCCTTATTAAATAAAGGATTCCAGAAACCTCATGAAGATAGGGAGCTTTTGCTTCATTATATCATCATCATAAGAAGGGAGATAATTATCCATCAAGTCTCTCCTTACTTGTCCCCATTTCCGTACTTGTCCCCTCCTTGTATCCCGAGGTCACCAGAGAAGAATTAGGGACTTGAGATCAAACTTGGCTGAGCCACTCAGCTCACAATGAGAAACAGAGCAACTTTACATGGTTAAGAACACCTGTTTGTTCACACGACAGGCCTTTCTGGCCTCCACATCTTACAAATTAATGTGCTTTCGTTTTGTTCTTGGTCATTTTGAGGTAAACGCAGGCTTTATCTACTAACCTGATTGCTGGAGCATGAAGTTCTAAGCCAGTGGTTTCCAACGTTAGGTCTCCAGGTGTTCCCCAGAATTCCTAGCCAGTACAGCTTACAATAGTGGCAAAGGCTTCTGAGAGTTTTAGTACTAAGAACGTTTGGGGACCCAAGGTTGGGAACCCTTGTTTGAAGGGAATCATGGTCCTGGGGATCAGAGGTGCTTCAGCTTCTAAATGTATCCTGAATAGCTAGTCCTGTTTTACTTGAAATGCACAGGTCATAAGAACATAAGAAGGGCCATGCTGGATCAGGCCAAAGGCCTATCGAGTCCAGCTTCCTGTATCTCACAGTGGCCCCACCAGATGCATCTGGGAGCACATGAGACTCGATCTCTGTCTCCTGATACCACTCCCCTGCATCTGGCCCTTGAAGTACCCTGGTTATAAGCCTGGAGATTACATATCTCCATCATGGTTTGTAACCTGTGAAATGTGTTCATAAGGTATACTTGACACGGACAGCAACTCATTGCATGTTCATCTTTGCTACCTCTTGAAGTCTTGTTCACCTTGCTTTCAGTTTTGGGTTTTGCTGGTGGTCGTCTCAGAAGGTGAGTATTTATTAGCTATGTTTAACTAAAAAGTCTGAAGAAAGCCCAGCTGCTTTGCAAAATAAGACTCGCTAGTATTTCTTCTTTCCTTGTACTTTGTATTTCATCACGTACCAATCTTGAGAAAATGTTTGTAGAGCTCTCTTTTTAAATATATAGATATAGATAAAAGACATAAAGTTCGTTTTTTCACTGTCTTGTGCGTACTACCAGCTCTTTACGCCCTTGAATATTAATTTCCCATTTATGGACTCTGCATTGTGGCCCATTGGGATCAGTGGAGTTTATGGGATGACTCGTCAGATCTCTCCTGATTCAGTGGGCCTAATCCAATGTGACTAACTGCTGTGCAAAAAGATTGCAGACATTAAATGCAGACATACTCTTGTATCTGCGGGGAAGTGATACCAACCCAACCCCACTCATGGATGCCAAGACCTGCTGATAATAAGTTTCTGGCTCCCCCTAGTGGCCAGTTCTACTAACTACCTCTCAGAAATATGCATATCTGGGATATTTCTTCTAATATTGTCAAGATATTAACCACAGATAAGTGACGCTGCAGATACAGGGGTCCTAGTGTATAATATCTGCATTTCAGTGGTATTGTGTTTTATAGAAACACTATGACACCATTTGTCAAGCATATTGATAGTGCTTTTGACATAGTCATTCAGGCCTAGAATGTGACTCAGGCAATAGTCATAGACAACAAGAGTTTTGTTAAGAGTAGAGAAATCCAATTGGTAGAACTGTTACGCTTGCCTTGGACCCTCCAGATAATTAGAACATCTTTTTGTCTTTCATAAAATGAGATTAATTATTTCTTCACCTGACATAAATGTTTCTATCTATCAATCAATAGGAAATAATCACAGTAGTTTCCTGGTAAATTGCACAATGTGACATAAAGTGGACTTTTCAATGTGCACTGTCTGCAGCAATGTCTCTGTCACTTGATCTTCAATTATTCATTGTTCTAGCTACAAAGTCTTGTGCTGCTAATTCAAGAATATGGTAGTTTAATCCTGAATTAACTGCTCTCACCGGAGTTGCCAGATGGATACTTGGACAATCAGCAGCATTCTTCTCATGATTATAATGACCAAATTCAGTTGCCATCCACCTTTTAGATCTAAAAGCAACCGACCACTGGGCAGGGGTGGAAGACAAGAGATGTGAGACAAGAGATAGATTTCTGTTCTCCACAATCTGCCTTACTGAAGAATCCAAACAAAAGAGATAGCAGAGTAGGCATCCACCAGTGGTTAAAGGCCTGTCCTGCAGGTAAAACTGTGCTCACGACCTGGGGTTGAATCCCAGGCAGCAGGCTCATGGTTGACTCAGCCTTCCATCCTTCCGAGGTCTGTAAAATGAGTACCCAGCTTGCTGGGAGAGGGGGCAATGTGTAGCCTGCACACTGTAATTAAAAGCTGTAAACCGCCCAGAGACTACTTGAAGTGGTATGGGGCAGTATATAAGCAGAACACTTTTTGCTTTGCTTTGTGGCACAGAGGTTAAACTACAGCGCTGCAGTGAGGACTCTGTTTAGGACCTGAGTTCAATCTCAGTGCCCTTAGGTAGCTGCATTGAGTGTCACTCAACCTTCCCTCCTTCTGGGGCTGGTAAATTGAGTACCCAGTTTACTAGAGAGGCAATGTGTAGCTACATAATTAGACTGTAGACTGCCCAGAGAATGCATTAAGCGGCATAGGATGGTATATAAGCAGATCGATTTACTTTGCTTTTTGCTCTGATTACACTTCTTCTTGTAACAGATCTTAGTTCTTTAGTTTGCTACTAAAGAATAAAGCGGTCTGCATAATTTATGGTGACCAAGGAGTTTCTGAATTCTGCAAGACAGGCCATAGCAGAGATATCTTAACTAGGGATAGTTGTTTTTAGCATAAATAAAGTTAAAATACCTTAACAGAAATGCAGATGTTTGAGTTGGTTCCTGTTAAGGAAAACTGCAGTTCTGGAATGTTTAAACCTCACGTGTTATTTGTTTTAGTTGTATACTTAGCTGTCTTTGAGATAGACTGCAAAGTTTCATACGGCATGGAACTACAGTAGGATCCCGGTATCCGCCGGGAATTGGTTCCAGGCCTTCCCAAGAATAATGAAAACCGTGGATAAGAGAGAATGCCTGCCCATCCACCTCCAAACTGCTGTTTCCTGACAGTAGCTTACTTTATGACTGCTGTTTTGAAACAGTAGCTTGCTTTACAGCTGCTATTTGTGACAATAGCTTGCTTTACAGCTGCTGTTTTGACAATAGCTTGCTTTGTGGCTGCTGAACTATTATTTTTTCTTCTTCTGCCAACTGAATCAGTGGATAATGAATCAATTGATATGGGGGTCCTACCATACCTTCATGATTAAAAAATGGGTGCTTGTGCATGCTTGACAGACTTCCTTGTTTTCTTGCATAATGGAGTATTAGGATAATGTTTCCAACCTCATTTATGACGGCTGATATCAACTTTCTGGATACTTTCATTGAAGACGATTATGTTTCTTGATGAACAAGGGCCACAACTATCAGCAGCTGCTGCCCTTTTCATTGTAGTGCACACTGAGAACACGATGAAGCTGGGGGCAGAAGCATGTGACTAGGAGAAAATCCATGCAGGAGACAGCTCTTTAGTAGGAAAGAAAGAGCAGCATGGGGGTAATCAAAAATATTTTTTAGATCGGGGGAGACTCTGAATTTGGGTGGCATTTGTTTATTACATGCATGATACTTGGGTCCCTTCGGGGAGAAAGGCGACATAAAAATAAAGTTGTTCATTATTATTATTATTATTATTATTATAAGAGAGAAGGCTGCCAGGCTGATTAGTGCAGGTGCTGTTCACTGTTAGGAAGAGGTTTTAAAAGAGCAAAGCCCTTTATGGTACTCTCTGTTGTTCATGCCTGCTATTTGTAGAAGATATTGCTACTGTACTGGAAACACTGGGGAGACACTTGTGGGGGTGGAGGCTGAATAGGGGAAATGACCCAAACAGGTGTTTTCCTTTAAGTGACTATGTCAGAAGGGGCCTTATCATTCTGTTTGATCCAGTGACTGTCAGTATGACCTTAGTATTCCAAAGCATCAGAGTGGTTCAGATTTAACTTAGTCTCAGTCAAACCAACTTTGCCTCTTCCACAGGAGGAACAGGCCGCAAAGCTGAAGGCTGAAAAGATCCGGGTCGCTCTAGAGAAGATCAAAGAAGCACAAGTGAAAAAGGTAGACCATGGTTCCATTCCCTACCCAGCCACTTTCCTGCGGATATACGATTGAGGACTGGTTTGATTCGTTTGCCGTTGGAGAATTAGTTCACTGTTAAGGGATGTTCATACGTGGCACGAGTCTTCTCTTTCCTGGAATATATTCATGGAATCTATTTGCTCCTCCTGGTGGTTGAAGACTAATTTCTTATAGTATTTCCTTTTATGTAGTTTATGTCATTGGACCTCTTCAACTAGGATGCATCCCATTGTTGTTGGCTCTGTCAAACACAGGGGTTAGAGTCCAGTATGGTGATAGTGTGTCCACAGTATGAGAAATAAGGATGATTTATTTTATTTTTAGTGAACAGAACCGCAATGATCAGGTTATTCTGTGCAGATCCTAGTTTTTAATTACTTAACATGCTCTTTAAAATCAGTAAAGGAAATCAATAGAATGACTGGAGTAATTCACCAGATACCAAGTAACCAAGTCAGAATTCCAAGTACAATGTTACCTCACAAGCTGAAAACGAATTCTTTGTAAGACAAATGAAATTTTTCGCAAGACGGTTTGCCTACCAGATGTCTTGTGAAAAATCTGTTTTATGGGGCAGGCGTTTGAATTTTGCATGCCCACAACCCCAGGGAGTTATAGGCACACCAAATTCAAAAGCCTGGTCTTCCATCCTGGTTTTCCAGACCATGTAGCACCCGATCCGCAGGTGTTACATGGTTGGGAGGGCCAGGACCGAGGCCACCGCCACCCCCCACCCCCATTTAAAGGGCTCCATGCACAAAGCCCAGCAAAGGGAAGTCAGTGGTTTGCAAGCACACAAGGTGCTGCCTCCCCTTCTCCTTGGATTCCGTGCATGGAGCCATGTAAAGAGCTCCGGGCACAGAGCCTGGCCAAGGGAAGGAGGCAGCTCTGGGCTCTGAGCCCTTTAAATGGCTCCGGGCACAGAGCCCAAGATGAAGGGGAGGCAGTGCCTTATGAGCTCATTCGTAGCCCAAGTTCATTCTGCAGCCAAATGGACTTCAAACGAGCCCACAATCAGCCACTGCTACCCCCTTCACCCAGGTCTCTGCACCAAAACGGCTCAGCACAGAAAACCGGGCAAAAGAGGAGTGACTGCCCCAATGCAGGAAGGGGAGGAGCGGGCGAGTTACCCCTCGCCTGCTCCCCCACCTTGGTTTGGGGCAGCCAGCAAAAGGGGGAAACTTTTCCTCTGCCTCAACCCATCAAAGAAGAGGAAAAGCTCCCCCCCCCCCTTTACTGGGTTGGGGGTAAACCCCCTCAACCGACCCTTCAACGGAGGGCTGCCAGTTGATTGAGGGGGTTTGGGACAGCCTTCCCATAGGAATGCATTGAAAACCAATGTGATCCGTTCCTCTGGAACAGATTAATTGGTTTTCAATGCATTCCTATGGGAAACCGTGCCTCTTAAGATGATTTTTTTTCCTAAAACGAATTGACCCCTGGAACCAGCTAAATTCTTGTAAAAGGAAGAGGTAGGAAAGGGGGGTGGCTGATCCAAAGTACCCTCAACGCAAACATGTGAAAGATCTTTGTTTCTCTTGACTGATGTTTTAACTCTTCTCTGCTCCACCCTCACCGTACAGCTCGTCATACGAGTCCACATGTCTGATGACAGCTCCAAAACGATGATGGTGGATGAAAGGCAAACGGTTAGACAAGTGCTGGACAACTTGATGGACAAGTCTCATTGCGGATTCAGCTTAGACTGGTCTCTGGTAGAAACCATCTCCGAATTGCAAATGGGTGAGTAAAAATTGGAATGCAAGCCACTTCCAGACAGATGCAGAATGACCTATGATCTTAACTTGGGGACTCTTTCCTCACTTGCAAAATATTCATGAAGCCATACGTATAGCTGCAGTTTTGAAAAAGCGAATCTGCTAGTAGATAACATTTATGTCCAGTTGTTTCCTCTTTGGTAGCATAAAAACTGCAAAAAAAATATCCTAATTTAGAAGTAGGCAGCCTGGTAGGCAAACTAGATGAGGTGTTACTTTCCAAGGAGCTTGGTTCTCTGTAAATTTCCTGTGATAATTGTAGTGAACGGGATTAGAAGAACACATTCATGTCATGTTCACAGGCACCCTTCTTTGCCTTATTTGGTACCGTTAATCCCGCTTCTTTATGAGGTCTTTTAAGAGCCAGTAACACAACATGTGTGGTAAAAGCAGGGGGGACCGGCCGTGCTGCTCATGCGCCTTTTTCCACAAACATTGTTAACAATGCTTCTGTGTTGAACAGTTTCAAAAATATAAAGGGCCTCCTTCATCCATGTCTAAGTTTATTAAACAGCTTTTCTTCGTCTGGCGTTTCAAGTTTGGGATATGTTTGAACAGAGGCCAGTTTGGAGCATAATTCAGTTACTGTTTCGTTGCCGTGTATTGTTTGTTGCTCAACAAAACTGAAATTGCTACTCTTCCGTGTTAAGCCTGTTGCTTCCTCAATCTTTGTGCAGAGATGATTTTGAACTTTCTGCAGATTCACCTTTTTATGAAAAACATTTCTTTATATTTCTGGCATTAATGGAATGATAGCTTAATGTTGTTTGGAAGATCTGGGTTCATTGGGACCCTGACTACCTGACTACCTACAGAAGGAGAAAGAGAGAGAAAGAGGCGGGGGGGGGAGAGATGCAGTTTCTCTCTTGAAATGGTACCTCTTCATTTTACAAAGATCATGAAACATTTGCTGATATTAATTTAATTGTACGTTGGTGCATAGTGGGTCCTTGAGAATTAGGATTAATTAATTTATATCATATGCTCTTTGTGACTGATGGGAACGTAATACACTCGTAGTTATTATACTAATTGTGTATTTGTAAAGTATATTTTTATTGCCTCTGTGGTGCTGAGACGGATCTCAGAAATACTCATCATAATTACCCAGTTCTGTTCATGTGTTTTTTAGTGTTCTGTCACGTGTCACCAAGTCACTGACTCGATCCACTGAAATCAGGAGGCTGGGCTTGGAGTTTAGATTTTATTTTTATCTTCCCTGTAATTATGCAGAGAGAATCTTTGAAGACCATGAAAATTTAGTGGAAAACCTCCTCAATTGGACAAGAGATAGTCAAAATAAACTTATGTTTGTAGAACGTATAGAAAAATATGCACTTTTCAAAAACCCTCAGGTGAGTATGGAGTCTCTTTCCTTCATTTCACCACATTTCTAGTATTTGCATTTGCATTTTTAAATTAAACCCAGAACTGAAATCTAGTTGTGTGGTGTCCAAATATATTGTGAAGTGATAGGGCTCATTGCCTCATAAGTCCCATGGTATTAAAAGAAGTTTATATGCGGTTTATAATGTTGTCTCAGTGTATTTTATTTACATTTATTGTTTTGTGTAAATATTCTGTTTACTTTCTAAAAATCAAGGAGAGTAAAATGCCATATATTTTAGTTTTTTATTATTTTTATTATTAATATTGTATTTTATTTTATTTTTGGCAAAGTAGAGGAAATTTCTTCAGGGACACAACTGTGTATCAGAATCAAAGAAAACTGGGATAAGATGTGGATTTCGGGGTTATTTTGGATGCCTCAGCTGAAATGTTGATTTCTTTTTTCATAGAATTATCTTCTTGGGAGAAGAGAAACCTCTGAAATGGCAGATAGAAACAAGGAGGTACTATTGGAGGTATGATTTCAATGAAGTTTTAAAAGATGGTGGCCATTTTACTATAGATTTTTACTTACCGATATATGCTGACAGGGTGGATTTGACTTAAATCACAATTTACATTTTAAAAATAGATTTTTTTAAAAAAAAATTGCTATCTAAATCAATTTGATTTTTTAAAAATAATTGATTTTTTTAAAAAAAAATCCACGCTGTTGACAGAAGAGCTGGGCATCAATTGGTTATCGCCATTTTTTTGGCACACCAAGACTTGCCCCCACCCCACCTCATATTGATTTTTAAAAAGTTATTGAAAATCCATAGCACAGCTCCTCAGCCACTCTGTTGGCTTCATGACCGCTGTTTTAATGTTCATATAAGGTTTATGTGCTTCACTTGGTTAATAATATGAGGAAGTCTTCACTCAGACTGCTCACCTCTAGTAATATCCATTCCATCCAGGTTAACTAATGACTATTATTTCCTCTTCCATGAGGGCCACTTTGAGTGTTAGAGAGTTATAGAACTCCAGTCCTCTGATGCTGAAGCAGCCCTTATCCACATAGATATATAATAGACATGAAAAAAATAAAATCGCCAGTGCATTAAGAACGTAAGAACATAAGAAGAGCCATGCTGGATCAGGCCAACGGCCCATCTAGTCAAGCTTCCTGTATCTCACAGTGGCCCCACCAGATGCATTTGGGAGTGCATGAGACTAGATCTCTGTCTCCTAATAGCACTCCCCTGGCCCTTGAAGTACCCCAGTTTTAAGCCTGGAGATTGCACATCTCCATCATGGTTTGTAGCCTGTGATGGACTTTCCCTCCAGGAATCTGTCCAATCCCCTTTTGAAGGCATCCAGGCCAGATGCCATCACCACATCCTGTGGCAGGGAGTTCTACAGACTAACAACGTGCTGGGTGAAAAAATATTTTCTTTTGTCTGTTCTTACTCTCCCAACCCTCAGTTTGAGTGGATGTCCCCTAGTTCTGTTATTTTGTGAGAGGGAGAAGAGCTTCCCTCTATCCACTTTACTCATGCCCTGCATTATTCACAGTGAAGCCCAGAATTAAACACTCTGGTGGAAGAATTTGTCTTATAGTTGAGCTACTTATGATATGAAAACTGTGTTTCAAAGCAAAACCAAAAAAACCCCAAGGCATTCTGCTTATAAATACTTCCCCATAGAGCTTAAAGCACTCTCTGGGTGGTTTACAATTTAATTATGCAGAGGCTGCACATTGCTCCCCTCCTCCTGCAAGCTGGATATTAGAAGGCTAGAAGGCTGAGTGTACCTTGAACCGGTTACCTGGGACTGAACCCCAGGTCATGAGCACAGTTTTGTCTGCAGCATTTACAGCAGCTTAGCCACTGTGTCACGAAGCTGTAGATGTAGTAATCAATTGTAACGCGACTAAAGCAGTTAAAATACAGCAAAATGAATACCAAATGGCTGCTACAAAGCCAGGAAAGTGGCTGGGAAGCCGTCCTGCTGATTTCCACTGATGTTCAGCCCCTTGGATTACCGGCACCTCATGGGGAAAGAGTGACCTCAAGCCACTGTCCAAAATAAGAACTGGCCTTTGGCCTTCTCTGAGATCACCTGCTTCGGATTCGTAGCCATAAAAACATGAATCGCCACTCCGTAATGCTGGAGTGATTTCAGTCCCCCCTCTGAGCTCTCCATCCAAATCCATTGGGCAGACCAGAAAGGAGGGACCGAATAGAGCAGGGCACCGGGGGGGGGGGGGCGCTAAGCACTGTCTACTCTATGTTCACTATGAGGATGTACAGAAATGTTGCTTTCCCTCTCCCTCTCCCTCCCTCCCTCCCTCCCCCCCCTCTCTCTCTCACTCACTCACTCACTCACTCACTCACACACACACACACACACACACACACACACACACACACAGAGTGCTTCTTTAAAATATAAACCACTCTGTGTTTCAGGGTACTAATGAGATCACCTGACCCAGCAACAGGATTCTGTAAATCAGTGTGTGTGTGTGTGTGTGTGTGTGTGTGTGTGTGTGTGTGAATGTTACAGCCTTACTAATATTATAGCTGTAACAGAGATAACATAAGAACAGCCATGCTGGATCAGGCCAAAGGCCCATCTAGTCCAGCTTCCTGAATATCACAGTGGTGGGGAGTTGAAGGGAAAAGGCTGAAAGTGACATAGACATTTTGCAAGGAAATTGAGGGCTGATTAGGAGCTCAGTGTTCTTCTGTAGAACAAAATGTCCTGGGGCAGAGGTGTCCAAACTTTTTGCAAGGAGGGCCAGATTGGGTGAGGTTAAAATGTGGGGGGGGGGACCATTCAGCCACATTTGACCCCCGGGCCAGACTTTGTACATGTCTATAACATGCAAGGAGGCAGGGAGGACGTTGCAGTAACGGAGCCGGGGGTGGATAGGCTGGGCATGTGGCTGGGGGGGGGGGTTGGATAGAGGCAAGGAGCACAGGCAAACTGTAAAACTGCAAGCTGATGCCTCCATCCAGTATGGGGAGGGGCCAGCTGGCGGGGATGCATGACAGGGTGAGCCAGTGGGGGGAAAGAGGCCACAGGCCGCTCAGAATTTAAAAACGGGCTTCATTAGGCCCCCGGGCCTGACTTTGGACATGCCCGTGGGGAGAAGGTGCCCAAGGCAGCCCAGATTTCTTGTTAGACAAGCTCAGAAATGATGATAAGCATGTCCCTGTTTATGTTCCTGGAAGCATCAACAGAGGTATCCTTGGCCGTTCTCAGGGTTTCGTAGGGCAGTGCCCAGGAACGTGTGGCTGGGTGGGGGGTGGGGGTGGGGAGTTGGGTGCTTCGATTTATGAGCGAATTGAAGCAAAAACCGCCTGCCCCTTGCAAAATGGGATTGTAGTTCTGTGACACGCTGCCAGCTGTTCAAGGGCTGAAAATGGACACCTCTGGCTGGCCAAGGATAGGTGAGGGCTGTTAGAGGCTAATTTTTTTTTATTAACTACCGCAGTTTTTGTGAATTCGGGGTTTCTAGCGAAGGTCTTCTGTTCTAGGAATGTTTTTGCGGAAGCTCAGTGACGGTGCCAGAAATCGAGGGCGTCTTGTGGCTGAAAGACGATGGCAAGAAATCATGGAAGAAGCGTTACTTTCTCCTGCGCGCCTCTGGCATCTACTACGTTCCCAAAGGAAAAGCAAAGGTGAATCCCTTTTCTCCCAGAAGCAAGGTTAAGATGTGTCTTGCCTGTCGTGTATTAAAGGAGCAAGGCAGGTAGATTGACTCACTTGAGGTCTTTGCTTGGTTATGTGCCATGAGGTTGAAGCTGACTTATAGTGACCCGGGTTATGGCATTTAAGGCTAGTGAGATACAGTAAACCCCACCTATCGCAGGGGTTAGGGACCCAACCCGACCCGCAATAATTGAAAATCCGCAATATGCGGATGCTGGGTCAGGTCGGGACTGGGCGGGCTCTCTGGGGGCTCTTGTACTTACCCCAGGCCTGGCGCTGCCCCAAATGGGCCTGCAAGGGGCTTTCCAGTCCCCCAGAGGCCCCAGAAGTGCTTTCTAGTGATCTGGAGGTCACTTCTGGTTTACCGGAAGTCACTTCCGGTTTGTGGGAAAGCACTTTTGGGGCCTCCGACAGGCCTGGGAAGGCCTTTCCTCCTTACCCCAGGGGGCCTTTTTTTCATATGCTGTGGACCCACGATATACTGGGCCCGCAGTATATGAACCGCAAAAGGCCGGGGGACCACTGAACATCCAGATTTCTGAGGTCCTGCCCTTCCCACTGTGTTTCTGTGGCTGAAGCAGGGATTTGAACCCAAGTCTTCTAAGTCCTAGACCATCACTTGATCTGCTGCATCATACTGGGCATCACCGACAGATTTCTTTAGTTCCATTAAACCTAGCTCAAAAAAGCACTCTCATATTGATAGTCACATAGTTGTGAAACAGTTGTCCAATACAAGAGAAGCTGTAAAAGATAATGTCATTCTGACACTTGGACAGGAGGTTAGACCTCTGACTGGGTAGGGCATCCACTGAAGAGCACGAGTCCCAGTTTCCGGAGAAACCATTTGGCCCTTCCCCGTGGCCAATGATCAGCGGTCTATTCAGACCACCCTCAAAGTTACATAGTGGGTTTGGAATTGGGCACAATACGCTTGGGCCAGCACAGCTGCCATTGTGGCAACCAAGGAGTCTATAGGCTGAGATCAGCTGCAGGAGAGGCAAGAAGCTGCAGAGGGGATTGGCGGGGGCGGGGGGAGGCTGGCTGGGACAGGGCAGAGAGTGGGACAAGCAGAGGTTATGCCAGATTGCAGTTCCTCCCACTCCCCCAGGCTCAGCCAGTGCTGGTACGCCATCAGGCCAGTATCTAACTGACATCTAACATTCCTAGGCTGGGAAGGGTTTGGATTCAGCACATGGGTAATTACAGTAGGACCCCAGTATCCGCTGGGGATTGGTTCCAAGCCTTCCCGTGGATAATGAAAACCGTGGATAAGAGAGAACGCCAAAATGTTTCCCCAAACTGCTGATTTGTGATAGTAACTTGCTTTACAGCTGCTGTTTTGCAACAGTAGCTTGCTTTACAGCTGCTGTTTGTGACGGTAGTTTGCTTTACGGCTGCTGTTTTATGACAGTAGCTTGCTTTACAGCTGTTATTTGTGATAGTAGCTTGCTTTGCGGCTGCTGAATTATTTATTTTTCCTCTGCCAGCCATGGATAACTGAATCAGTGGATAATGAATCAGTGGATACAGGGGTCCTACTGTATAGAAATCGTGCATCTGGGAGAGAGGAGACCAAGCCTGGAGAAGTACACTAGGTGTATAATGGTCTGTCTCTGCGTGGAAGATCATGAGTGCTTCTAGTGCATTGCCACCAGCATGATCTTCTTGGCTTTTCCCCTTTATAATCTCTCAGTTTGGAATCTTTAGCAGTTAAGCTTTCACATGCCTTGGCTTATAAAAATGCTCAACTATTTCAAAACCTGGTGTTGGTCAGTGTGGAGCCAGGAGTATGAATTTTACCCCGAGCTCTGTGCCTCCTCCTGCTGAGGTACTTGAGATCCCCTGCCATTTGTGTGGCTGATAAAGTTTGCCGTGTGTGCACCCTCTTCTCCCCCCTCCATCCTTCCCCCCCCAAAAAAAAAATCAGCTCAAGAGATTCAGATGGCCTTTTGGAGCAGGTTTGGGAGAGGAAGTCCTGTTGTGAAGACAGACGTGGGATCACAAAGCACAGGGGGCGTTGCCCTTGGGAAATCTGATCTGAGAAAAATATTTCATTTTATCAACTAGCATACCGGACTCAGATTCTGAATGAAAAGACCTCTTTAATATTGACTCCCTGGTCATATTTGTTCTCCTCATGGAATGGAATTGTTATAGTAAATTCTACTTCTCTTTGTTTCTTGTTGTTTGCTGTTAGCCTCCCCCTCTTGAAATAAGAATGCGATATCTCTCGTGGTGTTCAGGGTTTTCATGGCACTAATGAAACTGTTATAATCTGAAATACCTTTCATTGTAGAGTGATCGTTGTAAACTCTTTTGGATGTAAACATTATGATATCTCTCCCCCTTTCAGTGTTAATATCCCCCCACACACACACTCAGGGCAAATGGGTTAATAATTCATTTTACTGAGTATTGTCCGTAAGAATCACCTTGAGAGAGTGGGTCCATTATGAATTCAAATGTTTAGTTCAGGCATGTCCAAATGTTGGCCCTCCAGATGTTTTGGACCGCAACTCCCACAGGCCTTCGCCATTGGCAATCTAAGCTTAGAATTCTGGGAGTTGTGGTCCAAAACATCGGGAGGGCTGAAGTTTGGTCATGCCTGGCTTAGTTCCTTAAAAAAAAGTCAGCATCATTTCCCACTGCTGAGGTCTCAAAAGTGGGTTACAGAAAAAGGAAGATGCCTCTTTTTTTTTTTAACCCCATCAGGGAGGAAACCTGTGAAAGCCACCGCACTTAATTGATCAGGTGCTTTGTCAAGCAGCCCGTCACGTCTCTGGCATCCAGCTAGGACTTCATAAACTAGGCGTGGTGACTCCCACAGTTTCTTTTCCTTCTGTGTGAAAAACCTGCAGGATACGGGCCATAATCTATATAATACAGATATAAATGTAGAATAAAGGAAGCATGTCGATAAAACAGATTTGTAGCTGGATTTCTGTCAGCGTACTTCCACAGAGATAACTTTGGATGCCCCTAGTCTTCTCCCTGTCCCCCAGGGCAGAGTGAACACCACTTGAATGGATCAGTTGGTTCTGTTTCTTATGTCCAGACACCTAGGAGAACAAATACATATATATATATCTTGGCCATGTTGGCACCAAGTGAACTTCCTTGAGCAGAGCATTATGTAAATGGGGGCTACCACAAAATAGGCCCCTTCGTTTAAACATCTCCCCTGAAGGGCCTACAGAACAGACCGTCTTACGGAGAAAGACGGTCCCTCAGCTGTCGCAAGGCCACGCCACACAAGACTAAATAGGCCCCTACTAGGATTTTGAATTTTACTGTAAAGTTTAAGGCAGATTTCCTTTGTTTGATTTAAGGGTCCTTCTTTAGAAATGAGGCCCCTGTTTTTAGAAAAATTGATTGCATGTATTTACATTTACTGGAAGCAGATGCAAGAAACAGCCTCAAAGGGGTTATTACGCTAACCTTACTTGTGACTTTATTTATAGGTCTCGCGGGATCTTGTGTGTTTTCTTCAGCTGGATCATGTAAACGTTTACTATGGACAAGACTATCGCAACAAATATAAAGCCCCTACAGACTACTGTCTGGTACTGAAGGTAACTGCCAAGTAGTTCCTGTCCCTATGGAATAGAAAAGAAAGATGAAAGGGGGAGGGGGGGGCATGGATGTAGTTAAGTATATGAGTTGCTGATTAACTTTTTGTAGTATTGCCACACAGAATATTATGTCATCTTGTGTTGATTAGAAAGCTTTAAAGCATCTCCTAAAATCCATCTGCGTATAGATGCCATTTTAAAAAAATCATCTCTAAGAAAAAAAGTGCACATTCTAATTCTGGTTTTGAAGATGTTTAATTATATATTTTATTTGTACGAAGCATAGCATTCTAGCATAATTGTGTGGCATTCCTTCTTTTTTTGTCAGCTGTTCAGACATCTACCTGTAGTAACACCAGGCTATAACAGTAATGTTGGATATGTTTATTCTTGAAACATTTATCTTGACAGCATCCCCAGATCCAGAAGAAATCCCAATATATAAAATATTTGTGCTGTGATGACATTAGAACCCTTCATCAGTGGGTGAATGGCATCCGAATCGCTAAGGTATGTCGTGCTCATCCATCTTGTGTTCAGGGTTTCTTGATCTGCTATTTCCCCGGCAAGGTATATTTCCTTCATTTTAGACATAGTAAGAAGAGGGGGAGAAGAAACAGTTTTCACAATGAAACCAGATTCACAAATAAGAATTAAGGGGGGAGTGGCTTTTATGCCACTTCCAAGGAGAGAAAAATGGCAGCCACAGCTCCCCTTGACAACTTGTAGCAAGTGGTGCTGTATTTGTTGGGTCTCTGTGTGATCTGGAAGTTGAGTCATGACTACTGGACGTCTTTTTCTTGAGGGATAGAAACGTTTCGCTGCTCATCCAATACAGCTTCATCAGTCTCTGTGTGATTTTCAGCAAGTGAGGGGAAAGGCCCTAAAAAGAATTTTGTCCATCCGGCAATGATCATGCAAATACAGTGGCACCCCGGGTTACAGACGCCTCAGGTTACGTAATTTTCGGGTTACGAAAGGAAGTCCGCCTGGAAGTCCATCTGAAAAAAAATCCACAAAAACTTGGGTTACAATTTTTTTTATGGAAAACCCTGGTTATGAAAAAATTTCAGAAGACTTCAATTCCCAGGGTGCATTGTGCCCCATTCGGATCCAGGTTATGAACATTTCCGGTTTACGAAGCATCCTGTGGAATGAATTAATTTCGTAACCCGTGGTACCACTGCATGCAGTTACTAAACCAGTCGAAATGATATTTTATCCAGGCCTTGGTCTTGACTCTGCCGACTGCTCAGTTAAAGTAAAACTCGGCCTATCGGAGTCTCCAGTTCTGCAACTAAGCGCAAAATGACATTTCTGATGCAGCACTTCTCTACAGCTTGAGTTGGGCCAGTGTCAGCCCGCTGCTCTGAAATAAAGAGTTGTGCAGTGGGCACCACTCATGCAACGAGCGGGATAATGTTCACAACACAATTCCCTCTTTCATTTTTGTGCAGTACGGGAAACAGTTGTACTTGAACTATCAGGAAGCTCTGAAAAGGACAGAATCTGCCTACGACTGGACCTCCCTGTCTAGCTCGAGCATTAAGTCAGGCTCTAGCTCCTCGAGTTTGCCAGGTGAGTCCTGATGAGCCCAAAGACAACCTAGAAGAAAGAGCAGCCTTATGCCGGGTCATATGCCTCTGGTCCTGTATTATCAACGCAGCCTGGCGGCAGCTCTCCAAAATTTCTTTCTTTTAATGTTTTTTTTAATTAAATCAGGGAAGGGGGAAGAAATAGAGGGAAGAGGGAAAATATGGGGTGGAGAGGAACAAGCAGGGAAAGGGGAGGAAGTGAGAAGAATACAATCACATTCTTCATTACATCTCTATTTTAAGTCTGTTGCTTATATACAGTGGTATCTTGACTTACAATTGTTTTGACAACTGAAAAATTCGACTTATGAAGGCACTCCACAGCAGTGCCAGACAGCTGATTTTGACAGGTCTGACCTGTCAAAAGCAGCTGTCTGGCTTGGCTGTGGAGAACCTTTGTAAGTTTGGATCTTCTCCCAGGCTGGACGAAGATTGATCGGTCCCTGCTCTGGTCACCAGTTTGTTGGGCAGAGCAGGAACCGATGCATCTTTGGGCTATCTCCCTCAATCAAGGGCAGCCGATGGCTGCTCTCCGCAGCCAGTTTAGAGAGCTGATTTTGATAGTTGGATCTGTCAAAATCAGCTGTCTGGCAGGGCTGTGGAGAGCAATTTCATCTTCGCCTTTTCTTTGGGCACATGAAAATTATACTTCTAGTCCAGTTCAAAACCAAAGTTCACTCATTCGAAACTTAGCAGAAGTGGATCAGAGAATACTTACACAGAGGAGTCCTTTAGATGAAGCACTTGAACGGGGTTTATACTTAATTTTGTTTTATGAGATGATTCATACCTAATCTTGCTCATGTTATCCCTCGCCTTTTGAAGAGGCCATCCAGAAGATGATTAGAGAAGTGCTAAATTATTTTGCATATCATTTGGTTTTTACAAAGCCAACATTGAAGTGTGGGAGGCCTTTGGCGAATCCTTGTTGTCCTACTTTGTGCATTTCTTTGCTGCTGCTGCTGCTGTTTTTAGTCAAGGTTCCAGACCTGTTTTCCACACTTCTCTCAACAGAATCTCAGTCCAATCATTCCAATCAGTCGGATAGTGGGCTGTCCGACACCCAAACGGGACACGTCCGTTCCCAGAGCATCGTTAGTTCCATCTTTTCAGAGGCTTGGAAACGGGGTACTCAGCTGGAGGAGTCCAGCAAGGTCAGTACAATTAGATACAATTGCCAGTACCCGGTTTGATAATCAGAGGATGTGAATCTGGCCACTGGGAAACTTGGCCTTGCCTGCAAGCCCTGACGCCTGCGCAAGCACGCCAGAGTTCTCCATTGATGGGATTCAGCATGAACTGACAGTGTCTCATGCCTTCCGGGAGATCGCTGCCCCTTCCCGCCACCCCTTCGTTACCCCGTCCCTTGGTCCCTTTTTGTTGATGCTGTGTTTTATTTTTGTTTTCTTCCTGTTGGCTCACAGTCTCGTGTGGCAAATGCAAACCCTGGAACAGCTCTGAGCGCCACTGCAGTGAGGAATTAAGCAGGGGTAGAGTTAAGGTCAGGGGTCTTGCTTGAAATATTAACCTGAGTGAATGATACAACCGAAATCATACAGACTAACTTTGTTTCCAGAGACCTAATCTTTAAACACTGTTGATTATCACCTACGTGCCTGAGTTTTTTGTGACCTAATTGGACAATGACATGCACTGTCGTATATTAATCTATTTGTTCTGGTTTAGTGTAGGTTGCTGGGAAATTCCTCCCAGGATAAAAAAATTGGGGGGCTGAGTGTGGAAGGGTGGGGTGGGGCTGCCATTTGTTTAATTTCACATGTTTTTTCTCTTTGGAGTGTTGTGCCTAAATCTGAACCACAGGAATTTTGGTTAGTTAAGGGTGACAAGGCATTCATAAAACATACAATTGTCCCATTTGTTGTTCCATTTTTTCCCTATTGATAAAAGAAGTTTACGGAGTCAGTCATCCTAATACCTCGACCGGAACTTCTCTCTGCCTTCTATTGTTGTGGTTTGACCTCTTATTTCCCCCCACCCCACCCCATTAAAAAATCCCATGCATGCCTTGACTGCACATCTGACATTATGGTAGGGAAGCAGTGATCGTTTTCACTACCTCCTCTGTACTGAACCCTCTGTACTTGTTCACTTCCATCTTTCACTGGTGTATTTGGTTCCTCTTGCATTTTGCTTCTTTTGCCGTTGGGAGGAGAGGTCGTGCTTTTAACCAGAAGGCAGATATCTCGTTACAACCAGAACTCGTTAGGAGAGGATTGGGACTGCGTAGGAGCCCCTGCACCTAATTTTTCAGTTTAGCATCTTGGGCTCTGATTTTATGAGCTATATTCTGTTAAATTCCTTCAGTATCTTATGGGTTGAAGACCTTTCCTCCATAGTTACGTATTTCAATCTTTTTTTTTAACCCCCAATTTTCTTTCAGGCCAGAATGGACTCGATGAGCCGCCCTTTCACTTCACTTGCACCGCCTTTGTCTCCACAGACTAAAACAGCCGCCCCCTACACACCATCCCAGCCGTCGCCTCCCCTTCCACCCCCTCCGCCACCCCCTCCCCCTCCACCCCCACCCCCGCCGCCCCCACCCCCGCCGCCTCTTCCTGGCCAGTCTGCACCATTGGGAGGAAGCTCAGCCACCATGTTTGTCAAGTACAGCACAATAACGAGACTGCAGAATGCCTCTCAACATGGAGGGCTTCTCTTCAAATCACCCCATGCGATACAGCCACAGCCTCTCTTCCCATCAGCAGGGAAGCCTCAGAATCTAGTGCCTCCTAATGGGGTGGTCCCTCCGCCGCCGCCACCACCACCACCCCCTACTCCAGGGTCAGCCATGGCACAGCTTATGAAGCCAGTCCCCTCCAACCCTTCTGTGCTGCAATTCACACCAACCCCTCCTCCAGCCCCACCGCTCAAAATTCACCAGGTTCATCAGAACATCCCGCCATCGGGTGTGTCACCATCGCCAACACCTCCTCCTCCTCCTCCTCCTCCGATGCCTGCGCCCCCTCCTCCGCAGGCTCCTCCTAAGCCCGCTATGACCCTGCCTACCCAAAATAGCCTGAAAGCCGCCTCCCCTGTGGTGGCGCAACCCACACCACCTGCTCTGGTCCCTTTGGCTGTCAAGAAGCAGCCGAGTTTCACTCCTCCACCAGTGCCGCTGTCTCCTGTCCCAGCAGGCCCGACCCCACCCCCCACATTACCCAAGCAACAGAGCTACTCGAGCAAACACCCGCCTTCCCCACAGTCTCCTGCCCTGTCCGTTGTGAAGCAGATAGCCAGCCAGTTTCCGCCTCCCCCATTGCCAGCGTCAGAGCCCCAGCCTGCCAAACCTTCCCCCATGAGCGTGCCACCGCCCTCTCCTCCGGCGGTGAAAGCCAAGCCAAAATGGCAGCCCACCTCTGCCCCCTCTCCTGATTTTCCTCCTCCACCACCTGAAAGTAGCCTAGCATTCCCTCCTCCTCCTCCTCCTCCCCCTCTTCCTCCTTCTCCTTCTCCTTCTCCTACTCCTACTCCTTCAGTAGTTTCTCCTACCCCGGAGAAGACAGGTAGTTCTCCTGTCAAGAAAGCCAGTAAGACATCTAGTCCTGGAGGGAAGAAACCACCTCCAACCCCACAGCGCAACTCGAGCATCAAGTCTAACAGTTCAGCCGAGTACCATGAATCCAAGAGACCTTCCGTCGACAGCCTGGTGAGCAAATTTGCACATCCGCCCGAGCCTTCGGGGTCTCCGGCCAAGGAGTCCCCAACTCCACCCGCGGCTCCTCCAAAGCCAGGAAAGCTCAGCCTGCCTATCGTCCTTCAGCAGGCGGGAATGTCATCGAAAACGCCCACCGTAGGGGCGCTTCCGAAGGGCGCCGTCGAAGAGTTCCCTTCTCCTCCATCGGATTCAGACTTTCCCCCTCCTCCTCCCGAGATCGATCTTCCTCTGCCACCCGTGGAGATTCCTGCGGTGTTCTCGGGCCACACCTCCCCAAAAGTGGCGGTCGTCAATCCCCAGCCTCAGCCGTGGTCGAAAGCCTCGGGGAAAAAGGCTCCCCCGCCGACGCGCCCAAAACGCAACGACAGCACCCGGCTCACGCAGGCGGAAATGGCCGAGTCGTCGGCTCCCGCCCTTCCTCCCCCAGCGCCCACCTCCCCCAAGTCCGGCCTTAGCGTCCAGCCGGGGTTCCTGGCGGACCTGAACAGGACTCTCCAGCGCAAGTCCATCACTCGGCACGGCTCCCTCTCCTCGGCCCGGATCTCCCGAGCCGAGCCCACGGCCACCATGGACGACATGGCGCTGCCTCCTCCCCCGCCTGAACTGCTGGCCGAGAAGCAGAAGACCAGCCACTTTGGAGGCAGTCATATATCAGGCTATGCAACTCTACGGAGGGGCCCACCTCCGGCGCCCCCGAAGCGAGACCAGAACACGAAACTGTCAAGAGACTGGTGACCCTACGCGGATGATCTTTGCATTGGCTTATCAATCCCATGTGGTCCTAGTGGGGGTAGCAGGGTGGGCTGGCCATTTTCCATTTTCAAAATCCTTCATGTGGATTGGACCAAAATCTTTTAACACTGTTTTTCCCGAAATTCAGGGAAAGATTGTTGTCTGTCGACGTGAGACATGTTGGTTGCATGTATTATAAATGTAGGTATATAATATATTGTGAAATATTTTGTTGCAATTAGAGAGGCTAACCAGAATGCTTTTGTAAATCTGTATTTATTGTTTCAGTCAACAATATATATATTCAGATCTATCTATATATATATATATTGAGATCTATAGCCAGAATCCGACTAGTGATTTATGCTTGCATAATGGAAAACATTAAGATGTCTTAGCAGAAAATGGCAGGTGCAGGTTGGGGGGGGGTTCCTAAATGCACACCCGGAAGCAGAACCTGCACCAGAGCAGCTGTTTTTGCCTTATACAAGTGTAAACCCTGGATAAGATTCTGGCCACAAGAATTTGGGTTGGGGAAAAGTCCTTGACCCTTTAAAAATGAAGATATGAGGGGCACTTTAAATCGGCAAAACCCTTT
This sequence comes from Phrynocephalus versicolor, assembly GCA_023846285.1. Taxonomy (NCBI): domain Eukaryota; kingdom Metazoa; phylum Chordata; class Lepidosauria; order Squamata; family Agamidae; genus Phrynocephalus; species Phrynocephalus versicolor. The sequence goes on along the minus strand of JAHTLZ010003542.1, from coordinate 9,972,179 downwards.
TTTGGCAGCTGGTGACAGGCGTACATTACTAACAAATTCAGTATTTGTAAGTTGTCAATTGATTGTAAAATGCAGACACAGTCTACCAAAACATTCTGGTTGCGATACTACTGAGATTTAAGTCGATGTGTAGAAGAAGTGACGTACAGTTGGGCTGCAGTTAAATATACCTGGATGGTGAAAGCATTCATTTCTGGAACTTCTTCGGAAACCCATCTATGGGATCAACATTTCCAAGAGCTCACAGTCCTTTATTAATCCCCTTGCACTTTGCATTGCATTAGCTTCCAGTTTAATGGAAGTGTACAGGGGCCCACACAGACACTCCTCTCATTCCCGCTAGCCCTCCAGGGGAAATATTGCCGAAGCTGGGGATCAGTCACTCCCTAGAATGCTGCCGAGGAGCGACAGGGCCGCCTAGGGAAAAGTGGCAGAGAACAGACATAGGCCGTTGGAATATGGCACCAGTAGTTATAAGGGGGGAAACGCTTTTCATGCACAAGACCCAGAAGTGGCGGAGTGACCTCCATCCTAAGAGACAGGAGAGGCATCCTGCCCTCTCTCGTTGGTTGAGTTCTGGTCTGAACAGCCTGTTCCTATGATTGGTTGGCTGTATGTGGAAGGCTAATTTTGGAAATGAATTTTTTCCGGAAATGTTACGGGATGAGGAATTCTTAGTTCCGAAATGAGAAGCATTGTATGTGCAGCGCAATCCAGTACACCCAGTTGTGGAACTTAATCTTGATTTTGGCTCTTGCAACAGAATTGTCGTAACTCGCCTATCATAGTTACATGGGTGCGGGTGGGTGGGTGCGGCAGGTCTTTCTCTGGGGTGGTTCTTGAAACATGTGGATTGTGTTGGAGCGGATTGGACAACCCTACCTACCACTGTTGGAAGTGCCAACACCTAGTGCATGCCATATGTACATTTTAAAACCATCACCAGGGATCAAAAGTTACTTGGAGAGCTTGGTCAGTGAGAGAATCCCTCTGGCCTGACCTGTTTTACATTCTAAAGAAAGATGCTCACATAGGAACCCTTTTTTTGCCCTAGAAAAGGAGAATTCAGACATTACTGCCTTGATATAACCTGGGCCAAAAGGTTCATAAAAGCAAGAAAGGATTGGTGCTAGATTATCTGATGCTGAATCTCCTTTCTCAAATGGATTCTTCTTGGCAGAGTGATTCTTGTTTTAGAATTGTTTACTTGAGCAATAAGAGTATACCATTGTGTGCATTTTAAAGCACTGCTGTTGGAAGGCACTTTTTTTGTATCCTTCGGTTCTTCAGCATTTCATTTCTCCTATTTTGGTGCTTCTGAAGTGTCCTTAACCATTGTCTCGCTGCTTCTCAGCATGCTTTAGAATATTTGCATAATATCTTTAAATGTTTTTTTTTTTTAAAAAAAACCATGCAGTGCGTTGGTGCTCTGACTATTGTTCTGTTGCTGCTTGGCTGTAGGCCGGCCCTGAGAATGGGCCTTGAGGCCAGGTTTGTCTAGTTTTGCAGCAGGCCTCATGAACCCGGATGGAAGAGGGGATAGAGGAGGGAGGAGTGCTCTGGGGCCGTCTAGTCAGCTAGCGGGCTTCCTTCCTTTGCACATTTGAAAGAGGTAACGTGGAGGGGAGGGGGTGTTCCATTTCCTTTCTCCTGTTGGCAAAACAGTGTCTTAACTGAAAGCAACCAGCCTTTTGTCTGCTCGGGAGACGCATCCGCTGAATTGAAGCATTCGTCTGGACCATGACTCTTTTCCCAGTCATGAAGTTTCTTGGGCACCAAAGGTGTCTATAAACAGCAAGGAACAATGAGGCAGGAGATTTGCCCCTGTTGGAATACGCATAACTTTTGAGACATCTTTAATTGCAAGGAAGTCCAAACCACAGTGTTTTTAATGTCATCAATATATAGTTTATCAGTACTATATCTTCCCTTTCTTTTTTTTTCTCCCCCTTGTGATGTCAGCAAGCACTGCTCCTGCGGGATGCTTCACCATCTTTGCCAGGGGGCTTAGTCCTTTAACCCTACTTTGACAGCGGCAAGTCTCTGGCAGTGCATGTGTGAGGCCAATGAAACACACCAAAGCAGCACCAAAATGCTATCGTATTTTCAAATTTTGAACAGAAAGCACAAGGTGCCTGACTCATTAGTGATTCAAGACAAAAGTCCCGAGTTTACTACTGTGGTAACTGTCGTTTCTTCTTGAATGCCTCCTTTCTTTGTTTTATAAAACAATTTAAGGATTCATATTCATTATTAATTGCATTCTCAAATATATTTAAATGACTTGTATCTGCAACAATCATTGATAAATCCTGCTGAACATTGTGAGGGAAATAAGACCTTTTTTTAACCTAACTGCAACCCCCACTAAGGCCATTTAATGTTTAATGGATTATTTTAAGGAAAAAGATGGGGTAAAAATATTTGAAATAAACAGTGCAACACTAATGAGGCTGAAGAACCCATGCTTTTGAGCGACATCGGCTGAATTCACAGCCACTTCAGTATGTGATCTGAAAATGTACACTAACTTTTTTTTAAAAAATCTACTTCCATTTCAGTTCATAAAGTCATATATTCATTATCTAAATATAAATCTGATCAGCCGTTTATAAAGATGCATTCTGCTAGATCAGAACAGATTTCCCTTAAGCATGTTAACAGTTAGAGATGTGTGTGTGTGTGTGTGTGTTGCAAATCAGGCTTTATTTTTTAAAAACAAAGTTATGACTTAAGTAAACTGAAATGTAAAGCAGGCACTTATGGTGTCACTTCTACCTGTCTCCTGGCTTGGTCCAGAAGTACTCGTTTCTGTTTCTGTTTTAATAGTTCATCTAACTTGCAAGAATATTTTGCCCTCAAGTTTGAAAACATAGCTACACCTTAGTACAGAAGTTGGAAAGAATCAAGGATTAGCACATAGCAGGAAGTAGCAAAAATTCAGACTGAGTGCCATCCCTGCCTTTGGTCACCCCAGTTCCCATGGAACTGCTCCTTATAAATTGAATACTTTTTTGTTATTGTGGTATACTTACTGAGGTGGTTGGCATGTCTTTTAGTTCCTCAGATACATTGTCCCAGTCTTTTTAAGACAGTGGAACATTCTGTTAAGATCCAGCAGAAGAAAAAAGCACCACACCAATCTCCATTCCCACTCATATACTATAATACAAATACATACTGGCTGAAATCCTGTCGCTTAGTGTAGTATGTTACACTAGAGTAGGCTATTTGAATCAGTTGAGATTTGGCAAATTCACTTCTCTGTTTCCGCTGATTTAAACAGCCCTACACGGCTTGTGGCTCACTACCCTAAAGTAAGTCACATTTGGATCAATGGAAATTATAGAAGCACTGACTTGTCAAATCCCCATTGATTCAAAGGACCTACCCTTGTGCAACCAACTACATTAAGTAAAAGGATTTCAGCCACTGAATACTGATAGACAACCAGTTGACGAGTTCATTTAGGGTTGGGGGTTTTTTGGAAAACAATGGACCATCTCCTCCTGACCTTCCCCCCACATCTTCCAGTTACAGGATCAATGGGTGCTATCACCTACATACAAAATTAACTCACACGGAGCACTTCTGGTCAGTGCAGTTAGGATGCTACACGTGTATTTCAGGCATGTGCCTCTCACTGCCAGTTTCTGGCTGTGACTGCCTTCTTTGTGAGATCTGCAATGTCCATCTTTTTGGAGGGCAGAATTCCCACCCCACCCACCCTCCACACATGGATAGCCTTCAACTGTTGCCACCGAGTGCCTGCCTTACATGCTACAGTGACCCCCCCCCCCCGCATATTGCAGGGGGCTAGGGACTCAACCTGACCTGCGATAATTGAAAATCTACAATATGCGGATGCAGGTTGGGTCGGGCCTGGGGCGTCTAGCTGCGGGCTCTTGTACTTACCCCCAGCCTGGCGCTGCCCCAAATGGGCCTGCGAGGGCCTTTCCGGGTCTTTTGGAGGCTCCAAAAGGGCCTCCCTGTGAACCAGAAGTCATTTCTGAGGCCTCCAACAGGCCCTCCCCCCTTACCCCAGGGGGATGTTTTTTCAAATACTGGGGTCCCGCGATATAGCAGGACCGCAGTATATGAACCGCAAATGGGCGGGGGGAACCACTGTACTTTCCTTACATGGTTGTGTTAACAGAGGTCCTCTGCATGGTAGAATTTGAACAGTATGAAAAACTGCAACACTTTTGTTGCATTGAGCCCTTGGATGATCTTGCCTTGCCTTTCCAAAGCATCAGGACTGCCTCTTTCGAACAGATGATGCACTCTGCAGTTAGTGGAGGCAACTCCCAAGTATCTGGGCTTCTCTTGTCCACTAGAGATAAACAAAACAATGGCAGCCCCCTCAAAATGATGCCTAGCTTTCCCCTGATTATAAATCCAGATCACAGTGGTCTGGAATTGTAGGTGTACTGCCCTTGGTAGAAGGTTGGGGGGGTGTCATGTAAAAATGCCTATTACTGACTCTGTGCTACAGCATATTATTCTGCCCATGATGTATGTACTTTACTTTCAGGAAATAGATGGGGAATCATGTGTCTGGCTTTACCTGCTTTAACATAGTTTGTCGCTGTAAACTTTATGACTGTCAATTGTGGCAACGACATGGTGCTTTCTTTTGCAGCCACTGGTGAGTCGGTGGTGGTAATCCTTGTAGCGGATGATACACACGTAAAACACTAATGTTGCAGCAGTGATGTTGTGTGTCAGCAGATTTGTGCTAAGTGCTGTAAATATACTCATAGGTTTATTGCTTTCCAGAAGAAGAAGAAGAAAGTTGCACATTCTATTGGAATGGGACGGCCCTCCCATCTCCTTTCCCTTTGAAAAAAAAAGAAAGCAAAGATGATCGTAACTTATGGCTGAGAAGAAGTCTGTCTTTATAAATATTCTATAAATATGTATAAATATACTTTTTTAAAGCATGGGAGAAATATAAAATGCATTCATGACAAAGTACTCAGAAATCATTATACAATGGAATATGCGCAAGTTAATAAAGATATAGTTACATTTATCTGTGGTATTCTTACAAGATGGGTAATCTCCCTTTACTTTGGGAGCCCCTTCCTTGGTGAAAGCATGTCATACTTTACTCGTTCGGAATCTGCTTCTATTTTGATACCAATGACCTCTCTAACCAAAAATTAAAAAGACAGTGGTACCTCGGATAACAAATTTAATTCATTCTGCGAGTCAATTCGCTCAGTGAAAAAGTTGTTATCCCAAACACGGTTTCCCACTGAAATGAATGGAAAACTGATAAATCTGTTCTGGAGGTCCAAAAAAGGCAAAGAAACTGGGGTGTGTGTGTGTTCCAGATCTCTTTATAAAGTGCACTTGAAAGGCATGCAGTGCTGGAACACCTCCCCCTCCGCAGAACACCTCCCCTCCCCCTGCAGGGCAATGCAAACATGGACAAAAGAAACCAGCAAGACTACCCCCAGCTTGTTCATGCCAAAAATGCAATGGGGGGGGATGCAAAGAGACAAACATAAGCAGCAAAAGAAACCCAGCCTGGTTTTGCCTGTGGAGCAATTCAAACGTGGACTAAAGAAAGCAGCAAGACTACTCCCAGCCTGTTCTTGCCCAAAGTGCAATGAAAAGCTTTGCAAAGATGGATAAGAGCTAGCTCCAAAACAAATGCCAGGTCATTCCTACCAAAAGTACAATAGAAACGAATGCAAAAACACAAAAGAAAGCAAGCAAACCTCAGCTCCCTACCTTTCCAAGTTTGAAAGGTCCAAGTCCCTCAGCAAAAAATGTCCAGAATGGCTCCAAAACACCATAAAATGCTCTAACCCCTCCCACCCCTCCTCAAACTACAGGGGGCTCAATGCATTCTGGGTACACTTTTTTTTTTTTTTGCAAGGCATTGTGAAAAATTTGTTATCCGAGGCAGCCCTATTCCTGGAAATTTCAATTCCCTATCCAATTTTTTTGTTAACAGGTATTCATTACCCAAGGTATTACTGTATGTTCCCTTTGTCTCTTCCATGTTTGTGTCAGAAGCAGTTGAGTGGTGCTTCTGGAGTCGAAGAATCAGCTGACAGGGTACTGTTGGCCCGGGGGGGGGGGGATCTCCAAATGTATTCCCAGTCATCAGGAAGGCACCTTTTCCCTTCTTCATAGAGGCATCAATCTTGACTTTTGAAAGAACGAATTCTACAGTATTCCCTAAGCTGTGACTACATAAAAGGTAGAAATCCACTAATAACAGATTCGTTACTCACCCACTTCATGGTGAGTTAACTGAGAAGCTATCAGACAGCCTTGATGAATAAAACTGCAAATTAAGATTTTATTTTTGTTTCATATTATCACCAAACAAAAGGTTGACAAGTCTTATTTATATGCACCAAGCTGTGTTTACAGAGTCCAAGATGTTTTAAACATGCAGCTTTCTGGGGTAGTCTTCGGCATAAGTAACTTGTGCTCCCCAATGAGTCAAAAAGTCAAACGACCACTGCCTTACTAAAGAAGCTGAGAGTAAAGGTGATGGACTGGCCAAGCATGTCTCCGAACCTAAACCCTATGGGGCATCTGTGGGGCGTCCTAAAACAGAAGGTGGAGGCATGCAAGGTCTCTAACATCCATCAGCTCTGTGATGCCATCATGGAGGAGTGGAAGAGGACTCCAGTGGCAACCTGTGAAGCTCTGGTGAACTCTGCCCAAGAGGGTTAAGGGAGTGCAGGAAAATAATGGTGGCCACACAAAATATTGACACTTTGTGCCCAATTTGGTGCCAGCAGTTTAGACATTAATGGCTGTGTGTTCTTTTGTTTTTGAGGGGACAGCACATTTACAGTTACATAGGCTGTGTACTCACTGCTTTACATTGTAGCCAAGTGTCATTTCTTCAGTGCTGTCACATGAAGATATACTAAAATATTTATGAAATGTCAGGATGTGTACTCACTTCTGTGATACACTGTATACTGGTATCCATTTGGTCCAGCACTTTTTGTCCTGCCTAGTGGTAGTTCTTTGCCTGAAACTCCTTAAAAGTTTTTTTATAAACTGAGGAGGATTTTGATCAACTGAGGGACTGATTAACCAGGCTAAAATTATGTCTGTGCTGCAATGAGATAGGATTTGAATGAAATGCTTGTTTTTTATCCTTTTTTTCAGAAACAAACTTGCCTCTATATCCTTATCATGAGTGGCTTATGTTATTGTAAGGAGCTTTTCACATTAAAAGGGACTGCACTTCATAAGGGAGATGAGTCAATGCAACAATTTCTCAAGTACTGCCTGGGGTGGCTTTTGCTTTGAATCAGTTGGTAGAAGGCAGATCACAAAGAGTAACAAGTGATGCTTCCATTTGTAGTACATGCCCTCTATAAACCTGACGCTCCCTCGACTAGATAAGGCATTTGACTTCCACCCGAACTGTGTCAGTCACTCATAATTAAGAGCTATGTTTTCATTATCTTTATCTGCACTCACAGTTCATGAGATCCTTGGTTTCCATCAGTGGACAGTTAAGAAACCCATGAGTCAACAAACTTTGGCTTGCATATACTGTATTAATGTCACACTTGGTAAGCAGCACTTTCATCATTAAAAAAGCTCAAGACACTTGGGGGAGGGGTCAGAGTGTGCTTTTTGTTTTTTATTTAGGACTATGTAACAAGAGGGTTTAGTACACAGCAACAGTTAATTCCAAATACAATTTAAAAACTTTTAAAAATTTGTTCCTCCACGGACTGGAAGATGGTTTAATGACACACACAATTAAAAAAAAAATCCAGTAACAGAGCCTTCCCCAGAAACCTGCTAAATTCCCATAATTTAATCACTTGCCACAAGAGCTCACAGCACATGGCCACTGTCAGGAGCAGATCTGCACGTTGTCTGCCAAACTGGTTTTGTTTAGACAGTAGATGTGGTTTGACACACATCATCACTGAAACCCAGAGGTACAAGCAATCCGAGTTCTGTGGGCAGGAGCTGCATTTATGAGTAGATCCATTGAAATAAATGGGAATTAAGGCATTGATTTCAATGCATCCAAAGTGTATGTCTGGACCCAACCCAATCTGGACAAATGCACCTGTTCTTTTTCTTTCCTGTCAGCCATGAGCATTCAAAGCAAGGCCCTAATGGAAATCAGTCTGCACTGTTTCCACATTTATTACTATGTGTTTAATACTTGCTGGAAATGGAAAAATGACTAGACTTGTGTATATTCCATTTCTTAGTTCAGTATGAAGCTACTCGGTGTTTCTGTTTTCATAGCATATTTAGCTATTTTCTGTCAAACTGCTCTGGGAAAAAAGTGAGACAAACACCATCTTTTATAATACACACAGCACAGCAAATGAAGATGTACATTTTAAAGTTCAAGTTTATCAGCAATATTCTTTTTTTAAAAAAAAATTAATACACCACTCTTAATGCACCGAATGCCTTAATTTGGTCAACATCAAGTTTCATCTGGTGTTGAAACACTGCAGTACTCATCTTCCAGTATAAGTAACCGTGTATAGGTAGAAGTAACATCTTGGTTTTTAACAAATGATTTCTCATTAATAAGTTTTCCTCACTTTCTTGTTTAATAGATCCAGGTTTAAGCACCTGAAACTTCTCCTCGGAACACTGGAAAAGTGTTAATAAAATGGCTAATGCAACATAACTGAGAAGACACCAGCTTCTATTATTTACATCATGATTCCCCTCATGATGCTTGTGATGTTTCCAAACCGTGCTTTGACCCCAGCCTACCCCAGCCAACCACAAATCGGAAGACACTCCGGGCCTCAAAGCAGAGGTCAGTTGGGGAAAGTGAGGGTGGAAATTACACTGACACCCAGCAGAACCCACCACGATTGGAAGCTCTCAGAGACATCCCTACCATTCGTGGATGCCTCTTCAGAAGCAGACCTCCCCCGCCCCCAAATGCAAGAAGCCACTTCTTGCAAGAGAATTAATACTGTTGCCATGTAAAAACCAAGTGCAGGGCAGCTCAGTGGTTTTCTTGGGACTTCCAACTCATGCCGCCCCCCCCCCCCCGCCAGCTGCCTCCTTGATAGGGGCTGGAGTGTGCAAAACCAGCAGTTGTCAAGGCTTATTCCACTTATGAAAAGCAGCCAACTTGCACAATGCCTTCTGCAAAGTTCCATGAAAAAGGGTTTTCCTCCAATGTATGCTGTTATCAACTGATGGGTAAACAGGCCTAAGAGGCACATGCATAACTATTTTTTTTTTTAAGAAAAGCCATACAGGGACTTGCAAACATTCTTGTAAAGTTGTGATAAAGAACAAAAAAGAGGAGAGGGTACACATTTAAAACTACATTAAAGGGAGACTACCCACTCACAAATGCAACAACTCTCAGCACTTAACACCTCTGAATTAATCCTTAGAAACACAAACCAGTAACAAATTGGCAATATATCATTGGTGATCTTGTTTTCGTATTACAATAGAAGAAAACCAGACATCCGATCTACAGGGTTTGTGTGTGTGCTCTCGACCTTGACCATGTAGATGTGAAGCAAAGCTGTAAGGATGCTTCATCACGGACCATGGGAAAACATTCTCTGCCCTCTCTGCCCTTCACAAAGGTGTGTGCCATGAAGGGGGAGGAGAGGGAAGTGGCAGCAAATTCATACAAATCAAGTAGGGCAAAGGCAGCCGTTGGAAATACCAACCAACCCAACAGTAGGCCTGGAAAAAATAAAATAAAAGAAGGCACCAGAGAAGACTGTTTCTTCTATCACCAGATAGCTCTCTTTGCACATCAAGGTTTGTTTCTGGCGCTGTGAGAAAAGGGATTTTGCTCTTCTGCAGGAAGCAAACATGGCGGCAGGGGGGGACCATTTGGATCTGTGTGTATCATTGCTGATTTGGATTGGGGAAAAGAAGGCTGAAGGAATGAAAATCTGGGCACCCAAGAACCAATGCCAAGCACTTGGACACCGACCATGAATTGGGTTCTGGTCGCAAACGCTCTCCCCTGCAAAACACTGGAAAATGTGTATGAAGTTGTTAACATTTTTACACCATCACTCAAAGTTTTTGACAGCAAGGTTTATGGGATAACGTTTTTTTCCAAATGACCAAGCCAACCTCAGTCTCCCACACGACTCTGGTCTTTAAAGAAATATTAAAAGGAAAGTGGGCAAAAACGACAACTGAAAGTTGGAATGCCACCCTCACTGATTTGATACGGCATGCAGTCTATGTAACATTACATACATATAAAGTCGGAATACTTTGGGCCTTGTACATATACTGTAGCTTCATCCTTAAGACATTCTACAAATTTTAAAATAAAAAATAAGCATGAAATGCAAAGAATTTCTGTACAACTTGAATACTGCAGGATAAAAGCATAAAACCAGCAGGAGGCGAGCAATACGAGAACATCCTCTGTCGCAGCTCCACAGGGCTTTGGCCTAAAAAGGTGTGCAGGCAAGGAATAACTGACGAGCCACAGAACTGGACAGTTGCCCGTTTTCTAGGGCAAGCTGTGACAACATGGCGCTCCTAATGAGCTGGAGAGGCTCCCAGGCTTCCTGCTCAACCAAGGAAGCAGGCCCCTTGGAAAACAGGTCAGAGAAGCTCCTTACAAATTCTATATTGAAAGCACACCAGGGTGAAGGAGCCTCTCGAAATGTTTTGTGACTGCACGGCCAGGATCTGATAGCTGTTTGAGTATTTCTGGCTGTTTGGCCGTGTTCTGGAAGTTTTTCTTCCTGCCGTTTCGCCAAACTCTATGGCCAGCATCTTCAGAGGGCAAAAAGCTAAGGGAACTAAGAGTTCTCTCTGTGCTCTGAAGATGCCGGCCACAGAGTCTGGTGAAACGTCAGGAAGAAAAACTTCCAGAACATGGCCAAACAGCTAGAAATACTCACAACAGCTAGGCAGAACTGAATTTCCAAGGCACCGTGACTGTGCTATCCTGGATGTGCATTTGCTGCCCTAGTGACTCCGAGCTAAGGCTTGCAAACAGGGTTACCTTAAGCAGTTTTAAAACCATTACTACACAAAGAATTTAAGCTCCAGAGCAGTGGCTCAGAACAGAAGCATGACCTAAGGGGAATGATATATTTCTCATATAGGAAGAGAAAAGACATCCTCGCCTCAGATGAAGACGTCCACATTTAGATAACCTGTCTGATGAAGGAGAGGGGGCCACTAGACCCCCTGTGCCCCACAGAAGCTGTCTGTAGGATGCAGGGCCAAACACCAGATGTCAAGTGCATGACTAATAAGGGGAATGAAATGGAGTTTCTATATGTAGAGGGCTGCTGGGGACTGGCAAAAAAACACAAAATTGTACACAGAACCTTCTCAAGATCAGCAGTGATGCAATTGAAAGTGTATCATCTTATAAATACTTGGGCTGATTTGTCAAAGGTAACTGGGATCCTTCATGTGAAATTTGCTGTAGAACTGAACAAGCTAGAACTTCCTTCCAGAAAATGAGGAAAGTTTTGATAAACTGGGACTTATCAAACTTTGTACTCAAATTCTTCGAACCTATGTATTCAGCATACTTCTCTACTGTGTTGAAACTTGGACTCTATACATACATTATGCTGGAAGCATTCAAAATGTGAATGTACAGAAGAATTCTGAAGATACCTTGGACAGCCAGAGTCACTAATATGGCTGTATTATAGCGCATGAATAAAAAGTTAGAAATCCTTAATACTGTAAAGAGAAGAAAACTGCAGTATTTCAGACGCATAATGCACAATAAGAAATACCATCTGCTGCAAGTCATCTTTCAAGGAAAAATAGATGGGAAGCGTGGTGCGGAGCCTAGAAGAACATTCTGGCTTAAGAACTTAATCGCATGGTCTGCAGTGAGTACAGCTGCTCTGTTTAGAATACCCTCAGAAAGAAACCAGTTCAGGCTACTGATCGCCAACGTTCTATGAGGACATGGCACTTGAAGAAGATATGTAGAGGGAAAGATGCTTACCTTTCTTTAGCACTAGCTAATCTAGGAGGGAGCTGCAGCAAGAGCCTCTTCATTAGACCGCCTTAATGTCCTGCCTCCTTCCCCTTCCCTCCGTCTACCCAGTGCTGTACAAACCCTGATGTTTTGAGACATAGCAAGCTACATTTTGCACGTGCCCCCCCCACACACACATACAAGATTTTTCAGCACTTATTTATTAGCCTCAGTAGCAGAGGTCCACTCATTATGCCACATAATGAGTGGCATAATGCTGATTATTAGTCAGAATTGGTCATCATCACTTACCCCCTTCACTTGCCCTCTTGACAAATTGTGGGGAAGTCCGGTGACCTTGCAGGGACATCTCACATGGTGAGTGGCTGTACAGCAGACATCTCCAACCCCTGAATCATCATAAATTGATTTTCTCACTTGAGTCAAGGGATGGCAACCTGGGCTTTCCCCTGCTGTGCTCTAAGAAAGGACAAGACTCATCCATGGCATGCGTCTTTACAGAGACTGGCATTTCTATGTCAATTCTGCAGATGACATGGGGCATCTCAGGTTTCTGCACATGCCTGCCACATCTAACAGATGCTATTCAATCTGACCCCTCTATATACCTTTCCATGCTAATAGCCATACAAATGATCCAAGCCTCCTTATGGTATACATTTTCCACATCCATGTTCTGTGCTAAAGGCAGAGGCTCCATGAGAGAGACTATGGGATAGATAGGATACTCAGTGGCAGCCTGAAGGATCTTCTAGTGACTTTTAGTGACAAACAGAATTATTAGCTCAGATGAACAACACTGATGAGTTTTGTGGAAAAAGGTAAATTCTATGAAATGCAAAGCCTAGCTCCCAATAATCATCATGCGTTCCCAGCTGTGTTTCTAACAACACAGGTTATCATCTCAATGAAAGCTATTCACAGGTATCATTATTGTGTTTTACTAAGGCCATGAGCAGTCAACCTCAGGATACCTTATACAATCCTTCCAGGTACACAGAACATGCTGTGGCATTCCCATGTAAAGCAAATGAAAGCTTTAAAATCACAGCAGACCTGATGGCCTCATATGCATGTCAGTTCTTAAGCAAGGGTAGACAACACACTTTTGGATGTGTTCGAGGGACAGCTCCTATACTGACTAGATGATGGAGCCGTAGGCCACAATCTGGAGGGATTCAACCACCCATCCCTGCCTTATGGCAATACCATTCTATCCATTCTACTTAGTCGCAACAGTACAAGTAGCTTTTAATTCTGAAAGTATACTGCCAGGGACGAGGGGGCATGCGTGGTGGGACACCAACTGTCAGGAAGCCGAAAGCTGAAACACTCTCTGCTAGGATAACAATGACTTGGGGTAAAACTTTATGTTTGTTCATGGCTCAGGTGTAAAACAAGGCAGGAATATTTCCTAATTCCTTTATTAAACCTAAACCAATGCAATCTGCCTACACATTGGCAAATCCCTGTTTTCCTAGCTGAATTAAGGGTTGGCTAGTTGAAGAAAAACTGGTTGTTTCAGGCACATTCTCCTTTGGGGCCTTAGTGAAGCCACACAGATGGGTTTCCCAACATGCACACGTGAGGTTCAGACTTCCCTAGCAATAGGAAAGTCCGTTAGTCGCCTCCCCCTCACACTGAGCATGTGCGAGAGGCTTCCCGCCCAAACCCCTGAGTTCTCTTTTTCTGCCACGTAAGAGAGGTTCAGTTTCGTTAGTCTCCATCTTCTTCATGTTTTCAGAAGTTTTATGGCATCCTTGCCTCCCCACTGTGTGTCTTGTTCTGGGAAAGTTCCCTTGTTGCATGGGCACGTGTTAATATTGTTTAGATGAGTTCCATCTGCCTTCTAAGTGGGCGCACTGTAAAAGCGCTCAAGCAGTAAAAAACAATTGAAGGCATCATCTGAATACTTACCTGCTTGAGAAGTCCCTTTCTCCACAAAAAATGGAGAAGGAAAAACCTTCTTCTTCCTCACAAGTCTCTCTGAAGTCAAGGAAGTCTTCCAAGGCAAGGTTGATGCCCCAAACAGAACCTTCTCGAGTTCTTCCAATCTTAGAGAAAAAATGTAAACCGTTGGTATTGACACCTTCTTTTGATCTCGTAGTCGACTCCGACCTTTCATTGGTATCGACACATGCTGCTCATACGCAGCCATTTTATCAACCGCTTCTTCTATCACCGTCTGCTTCAGGTTCGGAAGATGGTTCCTCAGATTCAGAATCCTCTACCCATCTATCTAAGTTGAAGAAATTTTTCAACGTTCTGCAGCTTTCTTTGACACCGAGTACTGCACTCGATACTCAGGAGTCTCTCTCTCCATGCCAAATCTCTCTCTGCCTCTATCTAAGTCAGTGCTTTTTGCCTACCAGTATCCAGCAGCATTCTGAGCAGCCCGTTCCATCACTGTCTGTTGATAAGCCGAATCTAGAGCCTGTTGCCCGGAAGGCTGAGAGGCATGAGAGCAAGAAAAAGCATCACATCAAGCACACCCAAGTTCAGACTGAAACTTCCCTATCAAAGCCCTCCTCCCACTTAGCTTCGATACCGACTGCTGTTTCGGTGCCACAGCATATGGCCTCGATGCCAGCTATCACTTCATCCTCAGTACTGACGGTTGCCGTATTGTCCCCTTCAACTACAGTTCCTAAAAAGAAATTCAGAATCTCAGTTTCAAGACCAGCTGCTGATGCCCCAACAACCCCTCTGGCTATACCTTTGAACCCAACTTTGACCACTATTTCAGTGCCTCTGTTGCCTACGTTCTTGCTTCAATTTGATGGTGTTCAATGGCTTTCACAGGATCAGGATCAGGCCCCTCTGCCCAACAACAGCAACATCAGTGTCCCTTTCGTTTATCACTATGCCATTTCAATCCACCTATCAGTTTTCCTATGGTAGACAACCAACTCGGAAAAGGCCAACCAGAGCTTTTTCTTTCTCATCCTATGCCTCTGCCAAAGCAAAGAGGAGTAAGTCAGCATCTTCACATTCTTCCAAGTCCAGAGATGGTACACAATGGGATGACTTCTGACTCCTCCCATTCTAGCGCCCTTCCTTCCACTCTGGTGCACAATAACAACGGACCGCTGGTTACTATCCCTAATCCAACAAGGATATCTCCTGGAGTTCAAATCCACCCCTCTGACAGGAAATCTTATCCACACAGATCCCTCTCCCTGTCTTATGGAGGAAATTTCATTTCTTCTCCAAAAGATATCCAGCCAGTTCAACCCCTGCTGGTGCTTCAGGGACACTTATCCCGCTACTTCACTGTCCCGAAGAAGGATGGTGACCTCCGTTCAATTTTAGACCTCAGGAATTTGAACAAACATCTGGTATCAACAAAATTCCGCATGGTAACCCTGGAGAAGACAATTCCCTTTCTCTGCCTCAGAGATTGGTTCGCAATAGTGTATCTAAAGGATGCATACTTTCATGTGTCCATTCATCCAGTCCACTGGCGATTTCCCAAATTTGTACTCACTTTCATTGGAGCAGTTCTGGACTCCTCAAGGGCTATGGCCTTCCCACCTGCGGAATGACTATGGGACAACTTTGCTCTGCTTCCATTGTTTCACCCGGAGACGTTCCTTTGCTGACAGTCCAGCGACTTCTCAGGTTGATGGAGTTCATGACGTTTTACCTCATGCCAGACTAAAGCTCAGGCACCTCCAGTCATGATACCTTTCAAATTTCAACCCAATAATCAACCCTCCTTTCAAACTTCTAAAAGTCCCACATGAACTTCCCAAAAGCCTTACCTAGTGGGTGAACAGTTCCAGCCTGCTAGTAGGCCGCCCATTACGGTCTCCGTTCCCATCTATTCTGCTTGAGGGCAGGGAGAGGTCTGAAATCCAATGGGGACGCCTTCATGTTCCCCTGGGGGAATCACCTTCTTTAAGCCCCCCCCCCCGTTCTCCTTCTGCACAAGGTCGTCATGAAGATGCAGCAGAAGTCAAATATAATTATCAGAGCCCCCTGGTGGCCTTGTCAATCTTGGTTTGCCCCACTCCTGAGGATGGCTCAAGATTTTCACCACCTGCCAACCCTACCCAACCTTCTATCCTGCGACGGAGGACGGATTCTGCATCCGGACTTCCTCGCCTACAATTAATTGCCTGGAGGATCAGAAACTAATCAGTAAAGGTTTTTTGGTCTCTCATAAACTCTCCACAATTCAGCTTTATCATTGCAAGTGAAGATTTCTCTCCTTTGCCACAGAGGATTCTCCCCAATCCATCTGTCCCTCATGCATGCTTTACAATATCTTGATCTTAATAAGTCTGGTCTTTCAACCTCTTTGCTTAAAGTTTACCTTTCTCCTATTGTCTTCAATCAACCTGATGACTCACCTGCCTCTGTTTTTCCAGCACCCTCATTTGAAACTCTGCCTCTGTAGCGCGAAAAACACCTTTCGGGACTGTAAGCCTATCTCTCCCCAGTGGACCCTTTCCCTAGTCTTGAATCAGCTCACACACCCTCCCTTTTGAACCTATGGCTAACCATGATTTGCGTCTATTACGTATGACTACTCTGGCTATTACCTCTGCAAGAAGATCCAGTGAACTTTGTGCCCTGTGCTGTGATCCACCATATCTGCAATTTTACAAAGATAATGTTGTGGCATATCCTGATGTATACTTTCTTCCTAAGGTGGTATCCCCTTTCCACCTTTCCCAACTCATTTCCCTACCCACCTTTTTTCAGTCCACACATCAGTCCTCTGGAAAGGAGCCTGCATACACTGGACACACGTCAAGCGCTCGCCTTTAACACATCCAGAACGGCATCAATCCACTCAACAAAAAAGTTGTTCATTTGTTATGACCCAGGTTCCAAAGGGTCCCCTGTTTCTAAGCAGCAGTTTTCCCACTGGATTGTTTCTACTATCAAACTTGCCTACCAGTTGGCAAAATGACCATTGCCGTGTCCAGTTAGAACTCACTCCACTAGAGAGGTTTTTGCTTCTGCTGCCTTTCTTAAGGGTGTCCCTTGGAGGATGCTTGTCAGGCTGCCATGTGGTCTAAACCCATGACCTTTGTGAAGCACTATTGTATGGATGATTGTATGAGATCTGCTACATCTTTTAGATGAGCTGTCCTATCTTTTGTGATGGTGTGACCTCCGTCCATCCCGTGAGAACTGCTTGTAATCACCCATCTGTGTGGCTTCACGAAGGCCACAAAGGAGAAGAACGTTACTTACCTTTGAAGGTGGTTCTTCAAGTGGACCTTCGTGAAGCCACACAGCACCTGCCCGCCTCCCCTCGAGTCATCACACCATGTCTACTACTTACCTGACACATTGGCAGCTGCGAGGGAACTGAGGGGTTTGGGCTGGAAGCCTCTTGCACATGCTCAGTGCGAGGGAGAGGAGACTAACGAGCTTTCCTATTGCTAGGGAAGCCCGGGTTTCGCACGTGCATGCTGAGGAACCCATCTGTGTGGCTTCACAAAGGTCTACTTGAAGAACCAACCACCTTTATAGGTAAGTAACTGGTTCTTACTTTTCAACTGTTCTCTGCATCTACTGTCATCAAGTCAGCATATCTTAAGGGACCAAAACAGAAGGCGAGTGAAGTAAGAGCACTCCACGTATTTGGGGAGTTGTTCTGGTTTTGGCAAAATACTGTTGGGGGAAGGCTTGTCAAAAGTAGGACTGGGACCTGCAAGGAAGGAGCATGAGCCTTCCAATCCACCTGCACAAACATGCCACAGTCCCCACAGGACTCCTCAGGCCTCATTAAGCATCCTTCCCTGGAAGAGAAACCAGCACTGGCACCAACCACAACTTCCTTCTGCCATGGTCATCAGGGCCACGGGTTAGGGAAGGTCACTTTCCCATCACCCCCTGCGTCAGAGGACTGTATCTGTAAATATGCTGTATATGTAAATATGCTGCATCCATTTAGTATGGCCCTAAAATCTAGGAAGCAATCATTGTAGGTTGTCAGTTTGCATACACACAGACAAACCAAACTCCTCTTTCTTGACTGGGGCAATGGTGAGGAGATGGTTCTAGCTCCCACCAATTTCTAATTGGTACTCAAAAAATGTGGGATATTTGACAGCCCTCTGGAATAAGAACATTGATCTGGGAGTAAAAGGATGACCTGAAGAGGCCCTTCATGATATGTGCCAAAATCTGTAAGTAGGATTAAGACCAAATTTATGTGATCGATATACATCATGATAAATATTGAAGCTGAAATATCAGCGAAAACACAAACTAAATCTAAATTTCTTCCTCTCTGGAGATTCTGTCCCTCTCAGTTCTAATCCTCCAAACTAGAAAGCATGAGATAATTTCAGAAGGCTGTAGCCAGCCTTGGTAAGAAGAACTGGGATCAAGCCCAAGATGCATATCCACCAGTAGTGGCTTACTCATGCTCTGAAAGCAGTATCTGAACAACACAATGGATATTAGGTAAGCAAGTATAAACAATTTCTCCAAGTATTTTTAAATTGCACAGCAGACAAGGCTACCAGTACAGTTAAACAAGGGAAAAGGCCTAAATATTTGTGTTCTAGCTCCACCTTTCTTCAGGTCTGTCCCACAGTTTTAAAAACAACCATATGAGAGAGAACAAGCTTCTGGCTTTTATATGGATCAGTATAATGGGGAGACTTCTGTCTTTGATGCTAGATCTTCATACATTTTCAAAAATCAGAGGAAGGTGTTTTGAAACCAACTCCCTGCATGCCCAAATCAGGCTACGTGTGTGGAACCACGGCAAACGTAATTGGGTCAGAGATGCAAGGAACCCACCTGAGATCCAGTTGGTATGTGAACCCAAAGCGTTTGCCAGCACAACACTTTTCTTTTCAACAAGAGTGTGTAGAATAGGGAGGCAGGGTGAAGGAGGAGAGGCTGGTGGCCTATTGAAGCCAGTCCTTAAGCACTGGCATTCAGGGTGTCCCAACACCAGGGCTTACATTATTCCTGAGAAAAATCCCATGTCTTGATTGAATGGGTCACATTTGAACAACAGATCTGTTAATTGGCAAATTCATTACATCTCATTTATCTACACCTGAATATGTCGGCTTATTAAAACCTGTCATTCAGCTCAACTCAGCTGCTGCTGACAAATGGAAGAGCCATCTCTTTTAAAACTCAGATCACTATTTCATAAAGGGAGGGGGGGGGCAAAACAAATGAACAAAAATAAGGAGTGGTTTTGTTACAATGATCCTTCCTTCAGTCCTTCCTTCCTTCCATGCACTCGACTGGGATCCACACACCCCCAGATGCTGGCTGGAGATCTGGGGAGCCCCACAGTCTCTTGGCAAGCAAGGGGCCATTCCACCTCTTGCCCTGACGGCCTTCACTCGGAGTAGTGCATGATGGACTCCACATAGTTTCCTGGGAAGAGTCCCGTTACTCCATTCATGACGCCCTCATACCAGCCGTCATCGTTCTTCTTGATGACATAGATGATGGCACCTTCCTGAAAGGAGAGTTCGTCCTCCTTGTCTTTAGTGTAGTCATAGATTGCCACCACCGGCGCCCGCCCCGGGAGAGACACAGAAAAGAAAAAGTTAGAGAGAGCTTGTGGGAGCAGCTGCCTGGATTGAAGACAATTTCTAAAATCCCAAATATTTTTGTCAAGTGGTCTCTCTCTTCCGAACATAAGACATTTCCTAGTCATTTGTGGACATGAAACGTGTGGCCTCCTACCGGTAGATGTTACTGGGCTGTACCTCTCATGATCATGATCGTTACTATTAGTTTCCCTACCTAGGACTCCTTGGAGCCACACTACAGCACCACATTAGCCTAGCCCAATGTTAGGAGTCTAGATTTTTCTCCAACACACTAGCTCTGTTTATCCTCATCCAGGAAAAGAAGGGAAAACAAAGGTAACCCCAGCTTGGTGCCCTCTAGTTGCTTTTTTACTGCAATTTCAATTACCGTATTTTCGCTCTATAAGACACATTTTGCCTCCTCAACAGTAAGGAAAAATGTCTGTGCATCTTACATAGCAAATACACCCCCACCTGTAGCTTCCAGAGCAACTGCTACAAATTTTTTGACATTTATAAACATTTTATTATTAAATTCCAAACAAAATTAGGAGAAGAAATTCCTCTAGTGCATTTGTTTCACAGCACACAGAATCCATAACCAACAAGTTGCTACTGTTGGGACTAAGGCTTCTTTCCAAATGAACACATGTGTACATGGAACATGACTTTCTCCTCCATTTTTGTTCAAAAGGAGGGCCTTGGTCAAAAATTACCGCACATGGTAAACTAACAGTCACAGCCTCCTGAAAAATAGCCAGCTGCTTTCTTGAGAGTTGCCAAAGGAAGCCTGATCAAGGAACATTTAACTGCCACTCCTTTTCCAGGCTGAAGCAGAAAGTAGACCAAGCAAGAAGTAAAAACTATATATTTAAAAATATATAACTTCTTAAAATCCCAGCCTGACCAATGCAGTACCGCCACCATTCCCACAGGGAATGCCAGGACTATAATATGGAAACAAAGAACTACTTAAATTGGAAGGAACTTAAGGAAAGTCTAGCCCCAAGTCACACACAGAACTGGATCACTTGGAAATGATTTAATAGGCTATGGAGCGAAGTTGGCAAACCAAGGATGAATCTTGGGAATTTTCTTTAACAGGTACAGTACTTTGCTAATGTGGAAAGGAAAAGGCAACTGCACACTTATGTCTGTGTACTCTAAGCCCATGATCATGTACTAGAGAAGATTTTGCGCTATCTGCTCCGTATGTTCTAGCTGCTGAGTGAAAACTATATACTGTATTGCACTTCTGACATAAAGAAGAAAGAGTAACCAGGATATGTATCAGCTCTGTTTAGGTGCCCACAGCCCTTTGACTGTCAATTTACTCCTCCTTTCACACCAGCAGCAAAGTTAAGCAAGAAAAGCATAGCTAGCCAGAGCTTCTCTTTATAGGAAGACTAGGAATTACCTATTGTCAAGGTCATCCCCAGACAGAGAGGAGCCAATTTTAAGTAATGCTTTTAACTCCAATAGGAAGGAGGTGGGCAACAATATAGGGAGCTCATGCAAACTCGGCCTAATCGCCAGAAGCTAATTGTTAAAATCAACAGGGGATGGGATTCCCATAACTGTTGGACTTCCAGTTTCAAAAGTCACAGACTTTTGAGACTGGGAGATGAAATCACAGGGCAAACCCTCAGATCACAAATTTTGTTGCCAGGTTTTGCTATGCTGCTATATAACTGATAGAGGTTTGAGCTCTCCTAATTATATATAGTGTTTTACCCATAAATGGTCTTATTTTACAAATTTTGTATTTTCCAGCAATATATTTTATACTGTTTTATCGTATTATATTTTATTGTAGTACAATTTTTGTATTATGTGCGATTTGGTTAACAACCGTAAATAAACATTCATTTATTCATTCATATGTCTTTTTAACTGTATTGTTATTCCCTCTAAAGAAGCGAATGCCCTTTCTGTCACACTACTTCCTGGAATTCACCTCACCGCTCTATGGGAGGGGGTAGTTCAGTGAGAGTATATACAATCACATATGCAAGAAGACTACCCTATACAGAGAGACCACTGGGGCAATTCCAAATAAACAGTGCAGCCATCAAGAGTAATCCCATCTGCTTCCTGGCTGATGTGGTGAAGACAAGCACAATATGGACACAGAAATAATTCTTTTTTTAAACCTCTTTTTGGTCCCTCCTCTCCCAGCCCTAACATTCTGCCTGGGAGATTCAAGGTGACTGTAAAGGTCTATCGCCCAACAAACCAAGTCAAAATAATCCGCACAAGTCCACCCCACTTGCCTTTGTTCACATGGAAAGTTTTTCATTTCTTTCTCGTTCTGGAATCCTGAGGAAACGAGAGGAACATCTACTGCCTTGATCCCGGACAAGCTGATAGGGCAGGAGCCACTTTGCAGAAACGGGTTATAGCTTTTTCCCCCTTGCTTCAATATTCATAAAATTACAGTAGGCCATACTGGGAAATGCACCTTCAGGTATCAACACATTCCTCTCATGTCGTGCCCTCACTTGGCAAAGTTCGAAATATTGGTCAGATCCCAATAGAGACGCTGCTCTATTCCATTTTTTTTCCCAGCAAAGGTACCTTTCTCTAAGTAGGTCCTTGGTGCCCACGGAGGATCTTCTTCAGCATAAGGGTCACTGTACTCCACTACCGCAGCTTCTTCTTCTTCATAATCTTCTGGAGGAGGGGGTGGGGGTGGGGATTCGTCGAAGACGGGTTCATCTACAGGAGGAGGGGGCGGGGGCGTATCTGAAACTAAAAACAAAAACAAAAACAAAAAAAACATATATGTGAACGGCTCCTCAAGTTCAAATTTCAGTGCATGGATGCTTGGCCTTTCTTATTCTCTCTTGTATCTCCTCCTCTTTCCAATCTATCCAGTGAGCAGCTGTGGTGGCGGTGATGGGTGGGTTACATCTGTTTCACATGGAAAACCCCATGAGAGAGAGAGAGAGAGAGAGAGAGAGAGAGAGAGAGAGAGAGCAAAGCAAGAAATCTACAGACCAAGTCAGATGTTCCTTCATCTCCAGGCTTACATCTAACCCTCATTCCGTAACATTGGATCCTAGCAGAAAAATCAAGATCTCCTCCAAAGATTGACACCTCATGCTACCTGCTGCCAATTTCCACAACTGACATTTTAAATGATCATATTGGATTAGTAATTCTTGGTAAAACTCTCCCTTGCAGTGAAGTGTGTATACGCCCAAGTTACAAGAACTTCATGCACCTCAACTCTGTTACATGGGAATCTCTTTGGGGTTAGGCAAACTGGTGTTTACAAGGGTACACTTGATTCCAGTTTCCATTAATCCCCACCAGCACAGGCAAAAGTCAGACAAGATTGTCCAACAACATTTTGAGGCCGTTGGGTCACCTAACCCAATATGGGACAGTTGGCTGACATGAGACTGATCCCGGCTGTCCCCGACCCAGCAGGGAGCTGAGCGGGCAAGGGGTGAAGTCACCCCTTGCCTGCTCATCCCCCCCCCCGGGGTCGGGGAAGTCTGTTCTTTCCTGCCTTTGGGAAAGGGCTTTTGCTAGGTCGGGGCATCCGATGGCCAGTAGCCTCAACTGAGCAAGGTTTTTTGAAAGGCCCATGCCTGTGTGCCACACAAGGAGGGGGCTGTGGGCACGGGTCTTTCAAAAAACCTTGCTGGGCTGAGGCTGATGGCTCCCGGATGTCCTGACTCAGTACGGGGGTTAGCGGGTGATGGGTGACTCCACTGCTCGCCTGCTAACCCCCCCCCCCCCCGCTGGATCACGGCAGCCAGCAAAAGCCCTTTCCCAAAGACAGGATAGGGCTTTTCATGTCTATGGGGGAAGGGGGGGAAGCGGTGCTTTTTCCCTCCATGCGCCTCCAAAAGCAGGCGGGGGTCCGTGCCTTCGGATCCCCAACGCCCACCTGCTTTCCAGGTGCGCTGAAGGAAAAAGCACCATGATATATGAAAAACTTGAATTAGGAATGAAAAATCATGGTGGCTGCAGAGCTGCCAACATCACCTGGCTGTCAGGAGGCCAGCAGACAGATGATTTTGGCAGCTTGGCAGCGGGTGGATTTCCCTTCAAAATTCAAGTTTTTCATGATTCAAGGCATTCATAATTTAAGGAATCACTGTAAAGGCAAATGAGAGACACAATCCAAAAGATAAAGCAATTCTAAATAAATTACATAACAATAGACACTTACTGTTTTCCTGAACTCTGGCCACAAATCCCATTAGTGGTAACTGTGGAGTTACTTGCAGAATGGAAGGTGGTGGTGGTGCAAGAGACACTGCAGTGAAAACACAGTAATAAATAAGCCTCTGATAAAAGTTAAGTGGCAGATTCAAAAGTACAACAACAAAGCCAGCGGTAACACTGGAATTGCTTTGACGAGTCTTAATCACAGAAACTGTTCTTGAATAAGAGGCATCCTCAGCAGTTAAGAAAGGTAAGTGAATGTCGTAAATAAAAAAATTTCAGAAGTCCAGTTTTGCATCATCTCTATTAATGCTGCCAGAAACAAAATATACAGCTGCACAACATGAAGTTCAAAGTTCAGGACTCAGAAGCACAGAGAAAACCATACGTAATTTTTCTGCCTTAGCTAGATTAGAGAAAGTTCAAGCTAACTTCACTCCCAGTGCTTTTTTTTTGAATAGGAGGAAAGCTATGAAGAGAAGGGCTTTGACAAGCAGTATGAGTTTGCAAGAATGGTTGCGAGATTTTCTGTTTAGAAGACTGCTGCAACTGGGGCTTTGGAAATGCATTGGAAAACTATGCCACATGGTGGAATGCAACAGAAACTGTATTCACTTTCTCCCATAAAGGTCAGTGGGGGCCTTTTATTTCTATGAGAGTGTAAAGCAGGTGCACTCAGGGACCAACAGTAGCTGGGAACAAAATCTAATCCCAACCCCAGAGGGTGCTGCCTCCAGAATCAAAAGAAGGTTCTAGGTTCTGGACACATTTCTGCAACATTGCTAATGCATGCTATTCATTCATTCATTCTTTCTTTCTTTCTTTCTATTTTTAGCCCACCCAATATCCTTTTCCATAACATCATTAACATTGTTAAAAGATAATGTTTAAAGCTAAAAACACAAAGTATACAAATAGTTAAAAGGATCAAGCAAATGCCACAGGAAAAAAACTGAAAACAAAGAAACACCAAAAAATACATTCAAGGCAGCAAGGCACAAAAATCCTTTTAAAAACCATCCTCAGGTAACCAGTCACTGAGGAAACATGCCTAAAGAGAAAGGTCTTCTGCTAGTGGGAAGGCAGCAAAGATGGGGTCAGCCTGGTCTCCTGTGGGAAGGAGTTCCAAAGGTGGCAGGGAGCAACACCCGAGAAGGCCCTCTTCCATGACCCCACTAAGCATGCCTGTGAAGGTGGTAGGAGTAAGAAAAAGGCCTTTCCTGGTGATCTTAACACCCAGGCAGGCTCATAGAGGAAGATGCAGTCATTGCGGCAGCTTGGACCCAAATAGAGATGGGCTCTTCATTTCAGAAGTGGTCAGTTTCCGAAGTGAAACACAGGAGCCCAGTTGACGTCTGGAACCGGAGGAATGAAATCAACCAACTCCTTACCTTGCGTGGGGCTCGCACAGGGTTAAACTCCAACAAGAAAAAAAGCCTCCGATGCATCATCTTTCCTTTTCCCTGGCACTGGCCAATCAGACAGGGAGGAGGGATGATGCATTTCCCTGCACAACTCCTGATTGGCCAGCGCCAGAGGGAAGGAAAGATGACGTGCAGGAGGTTTCTTCCTCTTTGGAGTTGCGCCCTGTGCGAGCCCAGAACAAGGTAAGGGATTGGTTGATTTCATTCCTCTGGTTCTGAATGTCAACTGGGCTCCCATGTTTCGTTTCAGAAGCTGACCACTTTTGAAACGAAAAATCCCTGTGACCCTGCACTGTCCCTTCCAGAGCTCTCCGACTTCATCTCAGCTGCATTGTTGAGGTCCCCCCACCTGTTGGTGGTGGGTGATTTGAATGTGCATGCTGGGGTTGGATTGTCTGGGGTGGCTCTGGATTTCATGGAGTCCATGACTTCTATTCATCTAACACATCATGTCATTGGTCCCACCCATAGGGCTGGGCATTGATCATTGCAACACTCTCTACATGGGGCTTCCCTTGAACTTTGTCTGGTGATTGCAGCAGGTGCAGAATGCAGCGGCCAGGCTGGTGGTTGGTGCAGGTTGTTTTGACCACATCACACCAATTCTGGCCGCTTGCACTGGTTACCTGTTGCCTCCCGGATAAGGTTCAAGGTACTGGTTTTGGTTTACAAAATCCTCCATGGCTTGGGGCCTAAGTATCTGGCAGAGTGGATCTCCCAAAGGTCAGCGTCAACCCAGGCCACTGGAGCATTTTCAGCGTTTTCGCTCCGCGTGGCCATTCCCCAGGAGGCCTGTAGGGTTTCTACTCGCAACTGGGCTTTCTCAGTGGCTGGCCCCGCTGCCTGGAATAAACTTCCATGCAAAATCTGCCAAATTGAGTCTCTCCCAGCCTTTAAAAAAGCATTAAAGACCTTGCTTTTTAAGGAGGAGTTCAGCGATCGTTAACTTGTTATTTTGTGTTTTTCCCATTTGCTGTTTTCCTTTCCTCGCCCTTTAATTTTGCCTCTTGCTGAATTTTTGTATGTTATTGTGTGATTGTCTAATTTGCCTTATTGTTTAT
>JAHTLZ010003542.1:9934651-9946023 GCA_023846285.1 Phrynocephalus versicolor | reverse complement strand
TACATACATACATACATACATACATACATACATACATACATACATACCTGGTATTTCTCTAATTCTTTGTTTCTGACTACAGCAGCAAAAGTATAAAACTACATGTTCTTTTAGTTTGTTTACTAAACATCACCATGGGGACAGGACAAGTAGGGGTGGTCCCTTAGACATCTTTCACATCATGTGATAACATCCTTCGAGATTCCAAAGCAATTACATCTTTCTTTGTGCTTAAGAGTAGTGAATTCTCTTGTGGCCATCTTACCTGGGTTCTGGCTATAAAAGGGTCCTCCATTCATCTGGTTTTGAAGGCTGTTCTGTGAAGTGATGGAAGGTGGGCGCCTGTATGGCAAAGAACCCCCTATTGCTGGAGGTGTATGTCGAGCAACTGGTCTGTTCATGCTATAGAACTGAACAGGATGGCCTGTGTAGGAGACAAAAAAAATACAGCAGAATAAGAAGGGGGATATAATCAAACGAATGCCTGTGTTTCTATATAAACCATTAAACGTTTTTGAAAACAACAATATGAGGCTTTAAGGTCTTTTCAGATGACTTCATGGTTGAACTTTATTATGGCGTGCACACTTCTATGCATTTTAAAATGAAGCAATTCAGCTGTCATAAATACTTCCGTGCATTTTAAAATTAGGTAGTTCATCTGGCATAGTAGACACAAGAGGCAGCACAATTTGAACATCATTTAAAATAAAACATGCTTTAAAATGAACCAAATTATCCAGTCTGTTTAAATGTGAGTGGCAAAAGCAAAAGACCACTAAGCTTATTCTGTAAAGTGGGAAAGAAGCTACAGTAGTCAAATGTGGACAGTGTGTTCTGTCTGGATATTCAGCACAACTCAACACTGAGACTAATGACATACTGTGTATTTTCATGACTTGATTACTTGTTCTCCAGATCAACCACAAGGATCAAGCAGAACCTGTTCTGGTATTTTTTTTTTAAAAAAAAGCTATCATGAAACTTCAAAACGATCGAGCAAAAGGTATTCCAAGGAAAAATCAATCTTAAGTTACAAAAGGGGTGAACGGGCCTCATCAATAACAGAACCTCACTTCCCATGCATAGTTATTGACCCACCTTAGCAAACACAGTTGATTGATTCCATGTGATGAGTCGTCTCCCCTAACTCCTTCCCCTCCCACAACATAACAATCTTTCAAATTCAACAGTACTAATCCGGGTAATGCGTGGGGGAATAATAATCACCTTTTTACCAACAACATTGAAATAAGCTGGAAAAATCAATTTTGCTGCCAGATGATCAATTTCTTCCCCTAAATATTTGAGCATCTGAGATGTTTATCACTTAAGATTCAGTACCATTCTTCAAGGTCCCTCCAAACTACTAGAAATAGCTGATGCATTAAAATAGCTGCAACACACCTACAACATTTTGAATTTTAGTTATATGAGCTCCTGTAAATGAGTCACCTAAGTGAATGAACACTAGAGCAACACAACACAACACAACATAGCATGAAAGAATCCTCTTGGGTAGCTATGCCAATCTGACACTGGTGGCATAACTTCTGGAGGCAAATTGCCTCAGATCTTTGGACCAACATACTAAGCACATCCGATCCTGGCACATTTCAGAAGCTAAGCAGGGTCGGCCCTGGTTAATACTTGGATGGGAGACCATCAGGGAATACCAGGTGCTGTAGGCATCTGGAGTAGGAACTGGCAAGCCACTCCAGTATTCCTGCCAAGAAAACTCCATGGACATGGAGTCATGAAGAGTTGGTCACGACTGTAACGACACAACACACACACACATACAGAAATTCAATAGCCCATGCCATCCATATACCATCATAGCCTGTACTACCAGCTGAGAAGGAAAACAGCAGATTTCAGTGCTTAGAACTGTAATGACTAACATAACTGCCTATTCATAGGATTAAGTTGGCAAAATGCCACTTGCCAATTGGACTTGCTTTAATTTTCATTTTACTCAAGACTGAATGGAAAGTGAATGCTCTCATCCTTTCAACAACTCCGATAAAGCAGAAGGTAATGGGCAAGACTCCCAATGTCAGGCACAGGGATTTGGTAAGTGTTAAAAAGCAATAATCTGTAACAAAATAACTTTTTGCTGGAAATGAAATGACAGAGTATTTATATTACTTGAATGCTGAGGGGGAAACATCACTCCCTCTCAAGTCTCACTCAATGATTGATAGATTTGACAGACTGATTGACAGACAGACAGAGAGTCAGGGATTTCTAATCAGTTTTACCACCCTGTAGCATATGGTCCTCCTTAGGCAGTAAGTCCAGCGTGGTTTGGCTGCCTGCGGAGGAGAGCAGCAGACACTCACCTGCAGAAGGAGCAGAAGCAGCTCCAGGGGGAGTTGGAGAGGTGAAACCATCAGCAAGGGGCTGAGCCCCTGCAGCAGCAGCAGCGGCGGCGGCAGCGGCAGCGGCGTCTGGGGCAGCAGAGGATGGGACAGAAGTAGCAGGAGTGAGAGGAGTGGGAGCAGGGGCAGACGTTGCAGGAAGGGGAGAAGTGCCAGCAGAGCTGACAGGGGCTACGTGAAAAGAGGATGAAGAGGAGGGGTTAATAAGGAGTTCCAGGTTAGCAAGGATTAGAAAAGCTTTTCTTGTCAGATGGCCCGTAAATCCTTAAATTTCTAGCCAAATTTTTAAAAAGGAGGATTAGAAGGATGATCGTTAGGGAAAAGGTTATGCCTCAGGTATGCAGTCAAGAAGATGGTGGGGGGGGGGAGAAGGTTGTGGTGGCAGCCAAAAGCAAGAACCCAATTTTGCACATCAAAATACAACACATAAAATCACCATATAGGACAAAATCCAACATACGCTCAAAATCACCGAAATCAGTGGGAATCTCAAATCTGTTTGGATTAACAAATCCCTTCCTTTTTGGGATTACTCCAACTAGAAATAATTGATTATATTCTATGTATGTCATAGTGCAAACTTTTATCTGATTTTTCCCCTTTATTTAGTACAATAAGCTTCAGCCACTTCAACAATTTATACAGAAGAAACATTCTATTTTGATTTTCACCACAATAACCTTTGTTTCTTTTAAAAATATCATTCTTCTTTTATTTTGTTGTGTGCATTTGAGGAGGAGACACCAAAATTTGCTTAAGGAGGAAATAAAAGGAGTTGTTTGCATTTCAGCAATTAATAACAGCAAAGCAATTATTTTTAAACATAAAGATCCCTTTTCCTTCCTATTACTATCACTTCTCTGTCATCGTAGTGGGAGCAATTTTATGGTGGCAGCAAATATTCACTAATTAGACAGTTCCTTTTTTTATTTTAGGGTTCATGCAACTCACACATATTGGGGAAAAGTAATGTGCACCACAATATTGAAAAATATGATTCTTTTAATTGTGTGGCAGCGCAAATAAACACTCAACAAAGCAATTCTAAAAATGAGGGCAGACCAAACAAAAAAAATATAACTTTTAAACTGGGTCCTGACAATTGCTTTGTGTTTGGGTAGGAAGTGGTTAACTGATGGAGAAAGAAGGCAGGTTCTGGAATTCTTCCCTGTTTGGTGTCTCTTTGTGGATGGATATGAGCACAAGAGGGCATCCTGCAGACCATCATACTCCTGGCAGTGGTGTCATCAACATTCAGGTTGTCATTTGCTATGTGAAATCTAGTACTGTATTCTTTTCCCTGCTTGCAACATGGGTAAAATATTGTGCAAAGATAGAGAGGCACAATATCTCACATTCATAAACTGGAGATTTTTCAAAAAATGGAATTAGCAGGCATATTCCACTGGCAGTGAGATTATGCCTGCTACATAACCAACAAAATCCTGCAAACATATACAGACCAATGAAAATTATTATCCTGTACAAGGGCAACAAAAATGTATGGTTCTTCCACCAAGTAGAACTATGTAACGGTGAACCTGCACAACTACAATGCATGTTACCTCACTTCAATCTGAAAACTACAATGGGATAATTATTCTTAATCAATTTCATTACCTGTATTTTGTCTCTGCCCAAAATGTCAAACACTATGTACTCATACATTATTGATATAATAACCCAATGTACATACCTTGTACACTGATAAAATAATCCAAACAAACTGTCAAAATAATAACAATTTTCAAATGAATAATCATAAATATTTAGTACTCAGAGCGCTGTGACCTATCTGTATACAGCAGGACGAGTGTGATCATCTATGTGGTTACTGTGTTTTTCATTTCTTCTTGTTGTTACTGTTCGCCTGCATCTCTTGTGAACTCTAGCCAGGATAGTCAGTGATGAACAATTAGCGATATGGCATTCCAAAAACTTCTGCAATGCCACAGTAGCCCACCCAAGTGTAGGAGATAATTAAGTTTTCAAACAACAGGAGTTCGAATTACTCCCAACAACCACTGCAGAACTAAGCACCTACATACACCCTTTGAAATTTCTGTTTGTACAACAGATCAACACTGCATTTACCTACGACGAAGCACATGTATTAAAATCAGAAAATCATAAGATAGTGAGGTTAGAAGGGGCCGATGAAGCCATCAGGTTCAACCCCCTGCTCCATGTAGGAATGCAAATCAAAGATTATCTGCCAGGTGGTTTTCTAAATTTCTCTTGAATGGCCTCCAGCACTGGAACACTCACCACCTCTTGGGGTAAAGGATTCCATTGTTATACTGCTCCAGCTGTTAGGAGGTTTTTCCTGAGAGTCAACCAAAATGTGGTTTCCTGTAACTTGCTGTGTGTCCTGCATTATGGGTGGATTGATAACAGGTCCCGCCCCTCCTCTATGTGATTAGCCTTTTAAGTACAGTAATACAGTGACCCCCCACCCGCCTATTGCAGGGGTTTAGGGACCTGACCCGACCCCCAACAATTGAAAATCCGTGATATGCGGATGCAGGTCGGGTCGGTCCTGGGGCGCCTAGCTGGGAACTTTTGTATTTACCCCCAGCCTGGTGCTGCCCCAAATGGGCCGGCGAGGGCCTTCCCGGGCCTTTGGGGCCTCCAGAAGGCTCGGGAAGGCCCTCACAGGCCTGTTCGGGGCAGCACCAGTCCTGGGGTAAATAAGGGAGGCCTGAAACAGGCCTTTCCCCCCTTACCCCAGGGGGCCTTTTTTCATATACTGCGGTCTTGCAATATAGCGGGACCGCAGTATCTGAACCACAAATAGGTGGGGGACCACTGTACCTCGGACAATGAATGCCTCTGTTAATGAAAACGGAATTTCCAGGAATAGGGATGTTTCCATTAATGAAAAATTCCAATTGGGTGCCTCGGTTTACAACTTCCGGGTGCACCCCATTGGAAACTGGAACGAAGCCACTGGCTGGTGAACGAGTGCCTTCGGCTTTCAGGCGCGTCTCTCATTCATCTCCCACACACACACACACACACACACACACACACACTTGTCCTTACCCACTCCCGAAAAGAAGGCACCCTCTTTTTGGCTGCCTTCTTTTCAGAAGTGGGTAAGACCTGCCCGCCACTGCTCTCTACAAGCTTGGGGGGGGGGTGAAAACGAATGGCAGTGGGCAGGAGCAGCAGCACCCGGGAAGTTCAAACAGCTAGGTACAGCCGTTCAAACATCTTGGGCGGCAGGCCGAGCGGTGCAGCATCCGATCCACCGGTCTGCCCAGCCACACCATCCCCTGTGGCTGGGCAGATGCGTGGATTGGTTCCACCACGTGGGAAGGTTTGAACTTGCTGCTCTGTCTGCTGCTGGGGAAGTTCAAACCTTCCCAAGTTCAAGCTGCCAGGATTTCTTAAAAAAAGACACTCACACCCTTCTTGGACTCCTTTTCTAGTTAGGCTCTCCTGCCATGGGTCCTTACTCATCTGAGGTTATTAAAATTGGCTTTTTAAAAAATTCAGCATAAACAACTATTTGGTTTCCTTTGAAATCAAATATTCAAAAGGGAGAGGAACTCTGGAAATTAGCACACAGAACACTCATATAATGATCCTTCTTGCACATAATCCCATGATCAGACCGTTCCAAACTCTTCCTGATAAGCTAGGATCTATGGTCATGCCCTTATAGCT
Organism: Phrynocephalus versicolor; assembly: GCA_023846285.1. Classification (NCBI taxonomy): domain Eukaryota; kingdom Metazoa; phylum Chordata; class Lepidosauria; order Squamata; family Agamidae; genus Phrynocephalus; species Phrynocephalus versicolor. Next base: position 9,939,967 of record JAHTLZ010003542.1, on the reverse strand, counting down.
TTGGTTAAGAAATTACTGAAAAACGCTTGCCAATGCCTCCTGTTTCAGTTACTCAGATAGCAACCTCCGACTTGTCACTCATTCAGGGACGCAAGCACAAGTAACAAAACAAGTGTTACAAACATTCCAAAGCAACTGAAAGCGCCCTTTTGTCTTCCAAGGTTCCACAGTGCTGGAAAAGGAACAGCAGACCACGTGAGCTTGCATAAATTCTAAACAAAGTGGGGCCTCAACACTTAGTCGAGGTCAAGCTTCCCGTTGCTTCCCCCCCCCCATTTACCTGGGTACACACTGGGCGGAGATGGGGTGGGAACAGCAATAGGGACTCCCACACTTCCACTTCCACTGTTCTCTCGACTGCTGCTCCTACTGCTGGGGTGGCTCCCTCCACTGCTCCCACTGCTGCTGAAGGAGTAAAAACCACCACGATATCAAAAGTCCATTCCATGCTGGATGCAAAACAGTGTTGTAATAAAAGCTTGCTAAATTTGCAATTCTAGGAATGAAGGAAAAAATAGCGTCTCCTGACGTTTAAGCTAAAACACGAGTGCACCACCAAAAATGAAGAGTTGCCTGCTAAATTACAGGAGGTTGCCTCAAGGAGACTGTCCAAGGGTAGTGGCAAAATCTACCTTGGGTGGAAAAAATGCCAACATCTGCAGCCAGCTGGTTGCATCTGCACTGCTTTTCACTTTTCCAAACTAGAATCGTTCTTAGCACAACATCAGGAAATAGCATTAACATATTGGAAGCCCCTCCTCCCCTCTGGACTAAAGCTGACCTGTTGCATAGATCAATTCTCACAGACTGTTATTAAGACCATTTCCCGGTCATTATATGCCTTCTAGAAATACAGTGGTACCCCGACTTAAGAGCAGCTCTACTTAAGAGCAATTTGACTTAAGAGAGGAAAACTGTTGGCGTTTTAACTGCCGCCTTACTAATTTTAGATACGGTCTGCTTGGCTACAACTTTTTTCATTTTTTTGATTTTTTAAACTTATTTTTTCAATTTTTTTAGATAGGAACCCCGACTTAAGAGTAGTCTGACTTAAGAGCATGCATTCGGAACAGATTAAATTCTTAAGTTGAGGTACCAATGTATATAGACATAAATGAAACCAGCCATCTTTCCTGCCGTTAACTGAACTATCTGTTCAAAGTTTCCAGCATTTTCCCTCTCACCAATGTTCCACAAGAACTCTCTGATTTCAAAATAGTTTATTTGGAGGCTGCTAGGAAACCTCACAATTGCATTATTCTTGCTTGCAAGTGCCACATTTTAGAAACTACGCATCACCCCAGGTACCTTGGAACTGACAGGCAGATAATAGCAGCTATACAGATAAATAAAATTAATTAAATGCATTACAATAGTACTCAGGACCCCAGTGGTTTTATTACACAATTCACCAAGTCAACTTTGTACCGCTTTTGAGTACACTCTTCTTAAGCAAAGAATTTCACATTGTACAAGACCTACAGTAAGTGGCATGACATCCCTAAACATACAATGGATTTCCCAGGAAATCACATGAATGTATGAAAATTCTATGTGAAGGGAGAGGGTGGGGGGTTAAAAGCAGATTGTTATCAACTGCACTGTGTGTCTTAATTACTGTTAATATTTTGTGGAGGAGCAGACTGAATACCTGTAAGTGCGATTCCTCTGATTCACAGAAGCTGTTCTAACAGGGCTCTGTTGCGAGGGAGCCATATTACGGGTAGGGCTAGGTACATAGTCATTTGGTACCACTGGAGGACGCACTGGCTCCAGTGTGCGATAGGGAGAATGACGCCTACACAAGAAAAACATATGTATGGAAGCAATTTCAGACAATGAAATACACGAAAGCCCTTTGGGCAAGGCTGAGAAGAACTCCGGCTCATGGTTCAATTTGAAAACGCATAGGACAGGATCCAGTCCAGCCTGGGTGCCGCACCTGAGGAGGACCTCCACAAGCTTGATACTGTCCAGTTTGCCTATTTCTCCCATTGGCGCGCATGCAGGCAGCGCACCAAAATCTGTGCATGCCTGCCACATCCTACTCACCACACCGCAAGTTGTGCTTTGGTGCACAAGTAACGTGCAGTGAGCAGACAAAGCATACACTGACAGTCTGCCATGCAGCCCTGGCACGCCTATGGGTGTGCGTAGGCTGGGTGTGGGAAGTGAAGAGAGAACATCACTACAAGAATCCTCCTCATGCCAGGACTGTGCCCTCACAGTGAACCAACTGGGCCCACATAATTTATCTAGGCATGTAGCATAGGATACTCAGGCTCTCTACTTATTCCAGGCATACAGCAAAAAAGTAATGTACTGATTTAAAGTGCTGAGTCTATACTACAAACAAAGCCCAAAAGGCTCCTGCAAGAAGGTATTTAACTAGTACTTCCAATGCTTATCACCACCTTCTGACTATAATGTTATGTCATCTGTCTATAAAACAGAGGGGCAAGGCACATCCAGAGCCCACGGTGCCATTTTAACCACGTATGGACCTTAAGACAAGGAAAGTGCTGAATAACTGTGACATTCCCCTTTGCACCCTCCCCATATTCACGTTTGGTGCATATGAAGGTGTACTTACCCAATGGTTCCTTTCCCTGACATTGGTGGGCTGGGTGGTTTCTGGGTGGGTGGTGTAGTACGAGGCAGACCACCCATTTTCATATTCTGTGTACTAACCTAGATAAAGGCAATGGGGAGAAAAAAGAAACCATACTGAAACCACTTCAAAAAAAAGTCAAGGACTAAAAGCAAGAGCCTTTGAGAATCAATCAGCAAGATTAAAGAAGCAGGAGGAAGTGTAAAATATACATATTTTCAAAATTCTAAGGGCCATGGAGTTTCTGTCCTGCTTAAGTTATTCATTGCACTTAAAAGGATATGGGATAGTATGGGTTGGATATTCTGACTCCATCTGCCACAACATTTCATCCAATAAGGCTTTCCATATACATGAGGGCTGCAATCTACACCCACCTGTTCATACTAAACCCCTCTAAACATCAAACATTTTCTCTTTATTAAGCTAAACCAACAAAGCTGTAGTGTACATATATTCTAAGGCATTTCCCCCACCCACCCATTAGGTTCAAGAAAGATTATGGAAGGCAGGTAGATGCAGCCTACTTGTACATGAAACATACCTCTGGGGGCACACATGAAATGTTGCAAGTGCATGAAACCAGGTTTGGTTATGGGATCTTGCTACAAACGTATGGGTAGCAAAGGTAAATTGATGATGATGCATCTTTCAGGAAAGCATTTCTTTCTTTTTGATGCAAACATTACACAGAATTTTACTAACTGGGCATCAGATAGAAAGCAAGCTATTACGTTCACATGGTGCTAACTGTAAGTAAGTACAAAGACACAGACATAAGCTCAGAAAAGCTGGAGCCCTTGAACACTACCTTATACCCCCAGTTCTTAAGGCTGGGACACAAAAGCCTTCTTCCCAAGTCTCAATAAATCTTTCTTCTGCTGAAAATGCTGAGTACATCAGTGCCGCTGCTGCAATGACCTCCCTCACTAATGCCACCATTTAAGCACATAGATTCTGAAGAAGACCATTCAGTCTTCAATCCTTAGACAACACAGCAATGTTATCAAAAGAAAGATGGGGCTGAAGTATGTATTGGCATATTTGTTTTCTCTCTGCATTAGAACGTGTTACAAATAATATTTAACATACAGTACATCGTTTTAACTTCCAATTACTGGTACTTAACAAAACATTAGTACTGTATGTGTGATCTCTTTTGAATTGAGTGATCTTCCTAGTATTCAGGCCCATAATATGATAATATTGCCAGCTCTTCTGTCTCAGACCACTCAAATGGTTTAATAATAGCTGATGGTTATTTTAGAGACCAGTTTCATGAGCTGATTATACTGAAGATGTTGCAAACACACGTATGAATAACTGCACATCTTACACTCATCAGCATCAACATGAAGTTAAGTCATGCAAATGATTTATATCTCCCTAAATCATAAATGTGAGATAACTTCAATGACTTCTATTAGTGTATGGAAAGAAGGTGGGTAAAACAAGCCACTAGAGAGTAATCTACTTTGAGCCTTAAGAAATTTAGTCACTCTCAGTTCCTCACTCAAAAGAGCAGCAATGGGACTAATAAACATTTGTGAATTTTACAGGATACGCTGGATTCTGACTCCGTGTTTTTAAAGGAATATTTTATACGTGAGCCGGGTTGATGATACAAAAGCTCTTTTCAAGCATTAACGAATCTGACTTTCTTAACACAATGAGACAGGAGCGCCTAGGCCTGCCCACTCTGTTATCACTCTGTTTACATGATAGCAAAAGAGTTTGAAGAGAAGACCTCCCTTCATTCTCCACACAAGCGGGGATTTCTCTTCTTCAAACTTTTCCATCGCCACATGAAAAAGCAACACAAGGAGAGGAGCAAGCTGGCTGCAGGTTCCAGGAGCACACTCTAAGCAGGTTGAGGACACTAGTAATTACCATCTGAATCAGGATGAAGTCCGTGAAGTATGATATATTATGCAAAAGACACCATCACCACAACAGATCTTTGAATCTAAATTATCTCCCAGTAGGCTGAAACTGAAAGTCCAATTACAAGATCAGCCATGTTTTCAATGCTACTACACAACTTGGCTAACACATTTTATACCTTCAGGGTGACGTTATAAATGCCACAAGAGCAAATGCTTCATTTGGTTTTCTGTGCACATGCTTAAAAATCCCATTTTATTTCTTATATATAATATCCAAGCATTAGCTGCCAGACAAATGGAAATAAGTATTCAGGACTGATACTTTTCATCTATCTGATTTTTTTCAAGCACCCCCTTGCTCGGTGGATGCAATGGGGTTGGGGAGGGCCAGAGGGGCGCAAAAACAACTTTGTCCCCAGGCACCCCCAAACCTTGCTACGCCGCTGTCTTTAAGGTTTCACAAAGTTTTTGTTTTTTATTGTTTTCATATCTGTCTGGATAGTAATTATTAAAGTTACTGAAAAAGTATAGTACTGTACTATCTGCTTCAGATCCAAACTAAAATCAGTGTAAATCTGAAGAACAAAATTCTTTGCATAATTAACTCAATCCAGTCCTCGAGACTAAAAGTGGTGTGGTTCCAAAGGCTAACAGAGCCTGGGGTAGTTTAAATTAAGGACTCCTAGGTGACAGAGCAGGCAAGGCTGATTAAAAACAGGGGCCCTCTTTGGAACACTCTTGGACAGGAGTCCTCAAACTACAGCCAGTTGCAGAGCACGCCCCCCCCCCCGCTCAGTGTTCTTCACCTGGACCGAAAAT
>JAHTLZ010003542.1:9896770-9934641 GCA_023846285.1 Phrynocephalus versicolor | reverse complement strand
CCCAGACGGGGAGCTCCCGAAGAACATCACCTCGGTCTTCTCAGGGTTGAGTTTGAGCCTGTTGGCCCTGGTCCAAGCCATGACCGCCTCCAGGCACTAGTCGAGAGTCCGGACAGCTTCCACTGCAGCGGTGGAAAAGGAGAGATAGAGCTGTGTGTCATCAGTGTACTGATGACAGCAGACTCCAAATCTCCTAATGTCCCCAGCCAGCGGTCTTACATAGATGTTGAACAGCATGGGGGAGAGAGACGAGCCCTGCGGAACCCCACAAGGGAGTGTCCACAGGGCCGACAACTCTCTACCATGCTGCACATACTGGAGCCGACCCTCCAAGAACGACCGGAGCCAACTGCGAAGGTGACCCCGATACCTACCTCAGAGAGCCGGTCCAGTAGGATACCATGGTCGACGGTATCGAAGGCCGCTGACAAATCTAAGAGAACCAACAGGGTAGAGCAACCCCTGTCGGCCGCCCGGATTAGGTCATCTTGCAGCGCAGCCAGAGCTGTCTCGGTCCCCCGGCCAGGCCTGAACCCGGACTGGCATGGATCAAGGCACCACTGTTCCTCCAGAAATGATTGAATCCAAATCGCGGCCACCCTCTCGATGACCTTGCCCATAAAGGGGATGTTGGCGATTGGACGATAGTTGGCCAATTGGTCCAATGCTAAGCCCGTTTTTTTTTTTTTTTTCAAAATGGGCTTTACCACAGTCTCCTTCAAGCGGGAGGGGGAAAAAACCCTCGCTGAAGGAGGCGGTGGCAATGGCTGAAGCCCATTCAGGCATCGTCCCCCTGGCAGCTTTTAGGAGCCATGATGGGCAAGGGTCGAAGGGGGTGGCCACGGGTCGGCAATGGGCAATTGCCCTGGAGGCCTCCGAAGAGACAGGCCCAAACTCAACCAATCGAGGAGAGCAAACGTGACTGCAAACAAAGTTATGATATGCTGTGAGTACCTCGAAAAGCCTTTTTATATAATGGAAAGAGAGCCTCAGGTTGAGAGGGAGGCATCTTAAAGCAGTGTAAAAAACCACTGCACTGAAACAAGTTAACGCCTACACACCATCATCTTTGATTCAGATTCTCTCACTGTTCTCATCGGTGGAGAGCTCCGACAGGGTCCTTGAAAAGATGCTGCAAGATCTGCACAGGCCGTTTGCAACATGGCATGGAGTTCTAGAGTTCTAGGATATCATTAAAAGCCCCTCTGGGCATGACTAGCCCTTTACTATGCCTGAAGATCTTTTTCGGATTATGGCTGATACTCTTGGCACTAAACTAAGGAAAGTCATTTTACATTGCATATAACCCATTTAGAAATAAAAATTACTTAAGATCCTTCCCAGTTTCATCCCTCATAATGGCTGGGTAAGACAAATGTTTCCACAAATCAAATGAAATATTTAAAAAGGTTGGTCTCCCTAACAACTATGCTATCCTGAACCTGAATGCTAAAAGCTGAACCTTTTGCAGAAGATGGATATTATGTCCTCACCATCCACTTACAACTTGCTATGCTCAATATAGGCACTCCTCACTTAACGGCTGAGTTCTGTACCTACGACGAGGTCATGAAGTGAACTGGTTGTTACTTGAGGAGCTTAAGGCAGATGTCTCGTGGCATTGTTGAGGTTGCCCTCCTTGCAGGGAGGCCAAAGCAGGCAGGCACTCCAGGAGGCCATGGGAGAAGCAGGAGGAAATGGAGAGGAAAACAGGGATGAAGGTGGCCAATGCTCTACCCCACTTGGGCTATTCTCCTCCCCGGCAGAGGCACTGTGACGCTCGCAGTAAAACTTGTTCCTTGGAACCAGCAGAAGAGGAGGGGGAAGGCAGGGGGAGGACGCTGTCGCTCTGCTTCCTCCCCTCTGAGCTGCTGACAACGCATCTGCAAACAAGCAGAAACAGGCTGGACACTTTGGCCCAGAGAGCTGCCTAGATGCCCTAAGCATATCAAATCTCGCCTGATTTTGGCAGCTAAGCAGGGTCGGCCCTGGTTAGTACTTGGATGGGAGACCCCCCCAGGGAATACCAGGTGCTGTAGGCGCCTGGAGTGGGAACTGGCAAGCCACTCCAATATTCCTGCCAAGAAAACTCCATGGACATGGAGTCACGAAGAGTCGGTCACAACTGTAACGACGTAACACACACTCACACACTTTGGCCCAGACCCTTCTGGGCTGGAGCAGCAGATTCTTCCTGAGGCAGCAATTAGGTGGCGGCGATGGCTTTGGCGACTGCTGCAGGTTTTAAGTCTGAGCAGTCATTGAACAGGTAGGTTGTTAAGTGAGGAGTGGATGTACTGACTGTTGCCTTTATCCAAAAAATCAAGAACTCTCAAAAGATTAATTCGCATTAAAGGGAAAAAATGACTAAATGATTTTTAAATGACTAAGCCAAGCACTGTAACACAAACATATTAATGAAGACCTAAAGGCTTAAAAGGGAAGGAACATGTAGAGGGTTAGAGGTAAAGATTTGATTGGGTTTTTTTTTTCTTCAGGCAAGAATGTAAAACTCAACATAACATTTTTTTAAAGCTCTGATTGTGAATACTTAAAACATCACCTCTCCTCCTCTCTCCCAATTATCTGAGCTCGCCGCGTGCATGCCATTCAACAGAACTGTGCAGGAGGAAAAGGATTTCAAAACAATAAGCAGAACGTGTGCCAGTCACCCAGCTATATGGTGGTAGGCAGTCCACAACGTCAGGGATCTTTCAACTACAGGTCTAGAAAGTCTTAACGACTGCTCTCTCTCGCTCTCTCTCTCTCTCTCTCTCTCACTCACTCACTCACTCAAACACACACACAAAGAAGCTTTTCTGTGTAGGTGGGTTTTTATGGCAGACTAATTCATTCCCAGTTTTAAAACAAATTCTTATCCATTCTAAGGTATTAAGCTACTAAAAATAATTCAAATCATCTAAGACATAGGTCACAATTCTGTTGCATAATGTAAGCAAAGTTGTACATTTCAGTCTGTTTTTCATCAGTAAACAGCAGCATGGTTCTCAGGAGTGCTCATGCACACTAAATTGTGGCATACTGGACTGGCGCACACACAACTGTGCGAGGCATTAAGAATCACGAGGGAGGCTCTTTATATACCAGCAAAAAACAAACTGAAATGCACAGCCTTGCTTACATTATACAACAAGATTTCAGCCATAACTGGCTATATCTAACAGTTGCATGAACAGAAGCTTGGCTATATGTCTATCTTATCTTCATCTCTTGCCCCTACAACCGCTTTTACCTCATAAACATGTTATAATTACTTATATCATAAATTAATTAAAAGGATTCAACATAAAGCAACATTCTGGTAGTTTAGATATGTGTGGTATGACTTTGCATTGTGTTCAAGGATACTGCAGAGACAAGAGAATACTGCCAGACAGGGCCACATAAGAGATCGTACCTAAATGTCATCAAAGCAAGACACAGTTTATGCCATGACACACACATAAACACTTCCCTTTTGCCTTACTGCACTCTGATTTAGCCATCACCCCTCTAAACAGTAAAACAGGCTCATGAACAGTGGAAAAGGTATCATACTAAGTGAGGCGAGGATCCTATCCTAAATTAGGCAGGAATGTTACTGCACTCTACAAGCACACGGCCCCATGTCCATTTCAGATTATTCCCCTATCCTACTACAATCATGTATGACATTGTTTACTGTGTGGAGGACCCACCTTATCCTCTGCAGAGGACTTTTTTTGGGGTGGGGGTGGGGGGTGGGGAGAGAGATGAGAGAAAGGTGAATTGCCTCTTGATCACACAGCACATGGATGCAATTCCATAACCTATTTCCTATGCTTGAGAGAGATTTGCTCCTCTGCCAACATGGATGTGACCTTGTGGAAAGACATGTTTCACTTCTCCAAACTTCAAATCAGCTGTTTTATGACTATTCAAATTTTATTTAATTAGTATAATTAAATATAGTGAGCCATAAAATTAAGTCAAATCTACTCTTCTCACCATCCACTCAATCAGTTTTTAATATATATTTCCGCTGACTTCAATTCTTCATTGTCAAAATGTGAATAGCACAGCTATTTGTATCAGCATATTGCCCTGGAACACCAGCCTAATATTAAGGACTGCAAGCATTTGTAACCTGGTGCAACCGTTCAAGGATTCCATTAGAATTTGACAATTAGTAAAAGAGTAACATTTAATTCTCTAAGTTCTAAATGTTTTCTGTTATTATTTTTAAAAAGAAGAACATGCTCCAGGTTACTTTGATTTTTGCAAGACATTGCAAGCTTGCAAATTCAAGCACTGTTCATGAAGGTAATCATGTCACATCATATATAGGACAAATAGATTATTACATAAGGGGAGATCTGAGAATTTAGAGCTTAATTTCTTCATACAACCTATAGGATTTCAAAGACCTTGTTAATTATCTTTTAAGTGCGACCACTTTAGTAGGTTTAAGAATCAAGAAAGGTATTTAAAAATTGTATTTTCCCCACCCACTGCAAGAAACAGACCCTCTCCCCATATGTAATATTCTGAAGAATAAGAATGAAATCCAGCCCTGTCGTTTCTTACCTTAAATCTAAGCAACCACTTAATGCACAAATGAAGCAAATAAAAAAGGTAAGGAAGAAAAGCATTGAAAGGTTAGTTGAAATTTCAGAATATGAAGAGAGAAGGAAAAAAACAAAAGAAGTTAAGCATTTAGCATCAACAAAATAATGTATCAATAGATCATAGAAAGAGTGATTAAAGCAGAAGGTGTCATGAACAAAAGGTTTTCAGAATGAATTCTTTTTATAAAATCATTGACTAACATGACCATCTGGAGACATAATTAATTCTAAAGGAGGTAACACTCAATGTTTCTAGCACTGCTTCATGAGACACAAAACAGAGGTTCACCATTAACCTTTCATGAACCAACTTTTGGCAAACAACATTTATTACCAAATTTTACCAATTGGTTTACTTTATTTATTTACTTGGAACAGATTCCAGCAAATTTTGTGGTTGTAAATAACATTTTTTAAATCAAATAAAGTGTTATTTTAAATTCAAGGTTGTTGCACTGTGTTCTGTTTCTTCATTATGGGTTATTTCAAAACTCCCATGCAATACTGGAAACATTGAGCATGACCAAATGTAACCCAATACACTTGGTTTGTCATATATCTACTACTCAGCCTTTCATACTGATGTTTCTATCCATATGCTAGCTCACCTGATTACCTACAAATTATGATGCTTCTTAATCTCAAGGTTAAAATACATCATTCAAAATTTTGCAATCAATTTTAGTCAACAAGGGATGGGTTTGTATTCAACACAGCCCATCCGCCAAAGGAATCAATATCACTAATAGAGTCCATTCCCCTTCTAACATTCAGCACTTTCCCCACTATGTACTCACCCAAGTCTACTCTGGAAGGCTGGAGACCATACAGAGCAGATCTGGAGAGTTTGTGGGGGCTGCCACAGGAAAAAGAGGAAAAGCAAATCTCTTTGCAAAAGCAGCAGTCCACTCATGTGATGCTGGACGCAGCCCATAATGATGACAAAAGATGGTATATTACAGATATTCTTCCTGTTCTTCTAAAAGCAGTTATATTTAGAACATAATCTTTCAAACAGACTACTTGTGCTTTACTCTTATTACTTATCTCTCTCTAATGATTAAGTGTACAAGAAATGGAGAATATTATCTAATTAAAGAAGGGCTGTTATTGCTACTCAGAAGGTAAATACAAATATTGATAGAAGCTATACAACTTTAGCTCAATCTGCTTTATAATACTTTAACATCTGATATTTACATCATATCTCATACTCCATATTGAAAATTGGTCTTGGATAGTTGCACTTGAACAGTTGCTATGGTATGTTTCTAATTCATTAATGTTTAATGTTACTATTTTACACAAAATTACTATGCATTTTCAGCATATTTCTGTGTGCACCTTAGTATAACTAAGGCTTCAAGTGAAGAACGATGGAATATGTTTGAATAACAGTTGAGTTGTATCGAAGCAGAACAAGTCTTTACCGCAGAGATTTTCATGTTTGCTTTTTGGGCTGACGTAGCATACACTACATGTAGTTCAGAACATGCCACATGAATAACTAAATACAGTGGTGCCTCGACTTACGACATTAATCCGTTCCGAATGCACGCTCGGAAGTTGAATTATTCATAAGCCAAACAGCAGTTTCCCATACGAATGCACTGAAAATCAATTAATAGGTTCTGGAGGTATGGAAAAAAGGCCAAAAAAAGGGAACAGATTAATTGGTTTTCAGTGCATTCCCATGGGGAGGTTGTTCCAACCCCCCTCAATCAAGGCCAGCTGAAGGCTGCTCTCTGCAGCCGCGCCAGATAGCTGACTTTGACAGGTCGGACCTGTCAACATCACTGTGTGCGTGTGTGTGCGCACGCAGAAAGCAGCCTTTGGCTGCCCTTGATTGAGGGAGATTACCCACTGATCTTCGGGCACCTCAGGCACCTTGCAAGGCAAGCACTTACCTTCACTTACCTCTTGGCTGGCCGAAGATCGATCGGTCCAGCCTGGAGATAAGCACAGGTAAGCACTTACCTGGATGTAAGTGCTTGCCTTGCAAGGCACCTGGGCTGCCCAAAGATCAATAGGTATGTGCTCTGCCCACCAATTTGGTGAGCAGAGCAGAGACTCATTGATCTTCGCCCAGTCCGGGAACCTTGGAAGGGCAGAAAGGAAGGAGGGGGAAGCGACGGAAGCAGAAATTGCCACCTCCTCCTCCTTCTCCACGTGCTTTGATCTCTTTTTGCAGAGATGGAAGCAGTCAAGAAGGAGGAGGAGGTGGCGGTGGACAGCGAACGCTGCTCTCCGCACACAGGTTACTTTGACAGGTCCAACCTGTCTATATTTCTGTACCATTAGAAATCTAGTATAGAATAGTGCTGCTGACTGAAAGAACTTCAGGACTTATAAATCTGTTCTATTCACATTATCATTTCATTTCTCAGTAACCTTTCCCCAATTTTTTAGACTGATAATCATGTTGCATTTCAAAAGTGCATTTCACAAAAGACATGCAGGAATATAAACAAAATCTGCACATGCAATCTAATATGTGCCTACAAAATCCATGCAAACAAATTGTACATATAATTCAATCTATAATTTAGCAATACGTCTGACATAAAGCAAAGCAAAGTATTCTGCTTCTATACCACCTCATAGTGCCTAAAGCATTCTCTGAGGGGTTTATAATTGAATTATGCAGGCTACACATTGTTTACCCAAAGAGCTGGGTACCTGTTTTATCAACCTTGGAAGGATGGAAGGCTGGATAAACCTTGAGCCGCTACCTGATATTAAACCCCAGGTTGTGAGCACAGTTTTAGCTGCAGTACAGGCATTTAACCACTGTGCCACAAGGCTCCTCCATATTATAAAAACTGTTACTGCTACCTACACTGTGAAGTTTAGATACTTTCCTATGTACATTAGCATTATGTTTTAGGAAATCCTATTAGAGACAAAAGCTAACCCATCTTGGGTAAGTCAGGGGGTTGGTCTAAGACAAAGCAAATGCCATGCAGGATCCTACCAGGACAAGCAAAGAGTACTTGAAAGATACCTATACTGTTGTCACAAAACTACAGTACTGCTTGAAAACAGAATTGAAAACAAGAAGCCTTCTTGCAAATGCTTTACAACAGTTACTGAAAATGTGGTTATCACAGGTACATAAAAGTAGAGTTTGGCTGTGGGTTTTTGTTTTGGGGTTTTAAGGGAAAAGCAAAATAGAAGAAAAATACTAACAAGTCAGGAAAGGTTATCATAGGACTGGATAATTCATGCTCCTATCTTGGGGGGGAAAATAGGAGGTCCACACACAAATAGTTGCATTCTGAAAATATACAGGCAGATTCAAGCATCAAAATTGCTCTATATTAACACTTACCTTTACACCATGTCCAATGTCATCTAGAATTGTATAATCAATAGGTTTTCTAACATAACGCACTGGTCGTTCCAGGTTGGCAGGGGCAATGATTTTATGTGTTCGTGATGTGTTTTTGTTTGTAGTCAAGATGCCAATTTCTCTTCTAGCCACTTTCTCTTTGTGTATGTCAACTGTCTGTAAACATAAGGAATTTGCAAATAGATGTTATGTTCCTTTAATCATTCATATGCTCTGAGCCAGCAAGTAAAAAAAAATCACTAGGACACCTCCTGATGCTGGATTAGATTCATAGTTCCCTAATCAAAACTTATTGTACTTTAATACTGAAACAGCTGGCTGACATTACATGGTATAAGCACAAACACATCTTTCTTCCTTTGTTCACAATTGGGTGTTCAAAATTTAAAATTTTAGATATATATAAAATAAAGATCAAAGTAAAAATTAATTATATTAAAATATAGTAATTACTGTAAGACTATTCTGAGGGAAACATAAAGCTAATGTTAACATCATAAAACTAACCAATCCAAAACCTAAAAAGTTACACATGGTAATTGAAGGCGTGTGACTGTTATTTTGATGGCCATTATGTACAACCTCTTTAGTCCTCTCACAAGCAGAAACAACAGATTACAAATTGGGGGCTAAATAGCCACAATCGTGCCTGAAAATGCTTTGATCCTCTCTGGGAAAAATCCAGTAGTGATACTTGTACTGTGCAAAGCCAAAGATATCATCAGCCTTATACACTGTTAAATTACACTACTGAGTCTGGTTTCTGTCTCCAGAATGATCCAGTAACTAAACCTACATGATAGTTTCATATTGTATTTTTAAATTACAAGTGATCATTTATGGAAGTGCCCTTAGAATTCTTAAGAAAAATAAACTGATTTTGTCAAGTGCTCTGGGCTGCACATCTCTTAATTGGGGGGGGGGGGGTGAGAAACCATGACACTGTGTTTCCCAAAGAATTCAAAACTCACATGGATAATACAGCATATCCAGTAATTTTAAAAACTTCAGACCAGAAACTATTCTCTGTTACAGGACTCTTGAAAGGAAAGGTTGCTTATCAATAACTGTGTTTCTTCGAGTGGCGACTTGCACCTTCACATATATGCAGCTTCCTGCACCTCTGCAGCATATTCCAAAACCCTCCAAAGCTGAGAACCCATTGGCCTCGCTGTGCATGTTTACAGTACCCATAGTTCTTTGTCCCACCAGACAAAAGTAACAGAAGGACAAGAAAGGAGGAGGGTGGGTAGTAGGACTGCTCAGAATGATGGCCAGAAGAACCATTACAGGTAAGCCACCTTTTTCTCTTCTATGTGGGCTCACACACACTTCTATGTGGGCTCAAGCATACTTTGGAGGTAAGTGCCACTGAAAGACGGAAGACGGAACAGTTCTGCTTAAGCGCACCTTCTGACACACACACACCCTTGTATCTAGTTTGCACCAAAAGATGGAAGGTGCACGGCTGGAGCTGTGTAGCTGCTTGGCTGGCTTCAAGAAGCACAATGCCAAACAGAAAAACAGTGGAAGCAGCTGCCACTCCTGTCAAGTGTGTTAGCAGAGTGTGATAATGATGGAAGAGATCCATACAGAATTATTTTTGAGGTGCAAATGATTAGCCCTTTCTTACTGTGAGACAGCTGAAGGCAGCTGTGGGAGTAGTCAGACTCCCAAGGAAGCAAGACCATTAGAGAGAGATGTTACACCTGCCTCGGGGGAGGAGAGAGCCTTGGCGGGCCTAGAAATAAGGGGAGAAAACAGTATCTGGAAGGAGGAGGAGACGGAGACGGATGTTTGGCACGACACCATAGAAAGCCTGGAGGAAGAGGCCTGGCAAGTCGAAAAGGACTAAGGCCAGGGCTGGGCAGCATAAAGCCTCTTCTGTGGAGACAGGGAGCTGAGCAGCAGAAGTCCGCTCATGGGCCTAGCCCCTCCCGGAGGCAGCTTGGCGTTTGGGGAACACGGATAAAGGGAGACACCACGGGCCGGCCTTATCAAGATGGTTTTGTTTCACCGGCAAGGACATTCTCTGGCTTCTGGAGTGAAGTAACTCCCTACTCTTTGGGAACTGCATGGGCACAGAGGAAGGCCCATAAGGAAGACTGAGAAGTGAGAGTCTGGGTTTATGGTCTGTAGCCTGGGACTTTGGGAGAACCCCAGGACTTTGGGATGGGGGGGGTGGCGACAAAGACAACCCGGCCAGGTGCTCCCACCATCTGGGCAGACTTCCAGCAGGGCCGGCTCTAGGGAAGGAGAAGCCTTCTCAAATCCCAGAGAGGGCAGGGCACTGCTGACCCATGCTGATTTTTTTCCTGTTCTGAACTCCAGTGGACTTAATAAAGGACTATCTTGCATCACCTTTAAGCGCCTCATTATGGAGGGGAGGGCAGGGGTCGCTCACGCTTATCAAATGTGTTAACTTGATAATCATTTTAAGGAGGATCATGATGATATAAGTAAAGATCTTTGGGTCCAAAATGTTCAAATGAAAATTCTGTCAAATGTTACAGAGATTCCATGTTCGTATATCTAGGGAAGTGGGCAAATGTTGTTCAGATCCTTCAAGAACTGATTCAAGGGTGAGTAAACCAAGTATTTGTGGAGTGGAGTGCAAAATAGGCTGGTATTATACTCTGTTAAACGGCACAGAGTTTTCCGTCTTTCATAGTGATAGGTGAAACATGAAGACAACTTCAAGCAAGACAGATTGTACCATAAGTTTCTTTTCCAAAAGGAGGTTCTGGAATGAACTTGAGTAAGACTCCCAAATGCTAGGACAGTGATGGCGAACCTATGGCACAGATGCCAAAGGTGGCACTCGGAGCCCTTTCTGTGGGCACCCGACATCGCCCCTTCACAGCCACCTGTATTCAGGTTAAATTACTGTATTGGCGCTTTGCAAAAAAAAAAAAATAGTGGGTTTTGAATTGCAGTTTGGGCACTCAGTCTCTAAAAGGTTCGCCATCACTGACCTAGGAGGTATGGCTAAACCTTGCAGCGATGTCTGAGGGGATCAGTAAATTTTTTCTTGACTCTATAGCAACAGAATAACATCTCAAGTGAAACAACAGCAATGAGGAGATAATTCAAAATTTAAATCTGCTCCATTGTTTGTTTTGTTGAATTATCGCATACATTTAAAAAATGGGCAATTTCCCAAAATTTGTTCCATAGTGTGCTGATGTTATATATCAGTGTTGGCAAACCTATGGCATGGGTGCCAAAGATGGCACTCGCAGCTCTTTCTATGGGCATCCAACATTGCCCTTCACAGCCACCTGTATTGAGGTTAAATTGCTGTATTGGCACTTTGCGAAAAATTAGTGGGTTTTGAATCACACTTTGGGCACTCAGTTGCTAAAAGGTTCGCCATCACTGTGCTAGGATGTAGGAAGCACTGAGTGCTTCATATGGAGACAGTAAAAAAAGTCTCACATTTTGGTCTTCCATGTTCTGAGTCACAGGGACTTGGGATGGAGTGCTCTGCTAGACATAGTGAGAGGAGAGAGCAGGAGTGACAGATGGAGGCAATGAGTTGCTAAGTGGTGAAGCAGTGAGTGTCAGAGCTGTCAAAGCCACTATGGTGTTTTGGATGCTGTTTGTGTTGTCTCAATTCACTGTGGCCAAGACCTCAAGGATTACAGCAGGAGAAGGAAGAGAAAGCATAGTAGAATGTAGAATTCCAGGTGTGCAGGAACATATTCCTTCAGGAATCCCAGCTAGGAAACGTACTGGAATGTTCTACATGTGTACAATTGATCCCATCAGTGTGTATTCACAGAAACATAGAAAGAACTAACAATATGTTTTTTAGGGGGGAAAGGTTGAAGAAGGCTAAGTGGGGCAAATGAACGAAGAACTTTAAATAAACATATAAAGATGTCATATAAAGATAGCAAGAAAAAGAATGTGAATGGAAAAAGTTTCTAACAGATGCTTCCTGGTCAGTCAAAGAAAAGAAACTGCTGGAGATGGAGGAAATGGTTTGAATGTGGAACGTAAGATAGATAGGTGAAGCTCTCAATGAGTTTTCGTGGAAAAGGCAATGATGAGACTCAGATGATCCCTCCACATTTATGTGTTGTTTTTATTCTCTGTCACTCCGCTACCTAAAATGAATAAAGATGTGAAGGCCCGGGAAAAAAGGGAAAATTCGGGGGGGGGGACATGTTTTCCATTTTTTTCCTGAAGCCTTTTTGTTTGTTTATTTCCTGAAATTTTTGAAAAATTGAAAAAAGAAAAAGAAAAACTGATTATGGAATGTTTTATTTTAACATGATGAATAAAATATTTTAACACAGGTGTCATAAGTTTTAAAATGGCGCCCGCCCCAGGTCTGTAGCTATCACAGGTATCTATTAAATGACATTTGAAGTTATGGGGGCGAGTGAATGTTGACATTTTTTGCAGTTTTGAAAATGTAATATCTCAGTAACGGGTGGACCAAAAAATCTGGAAATTTTTTTTTAAAACATTTCATGGTAAGGTACAAATGAACCAAAAATGAACCAAATCCATGGCATCAAGTTCCAAAATGGATTTTTCATTGGTTGGTTTGACATGGAATGACCTATAAGCCTTAATACTGCCTTAAGTATAAGTTATAGTCCTTTACTTAGAACCTATGAAATATATACCGCCATATATTTCATGCAAGGTCTTTACATTTCAGCTATTTGTACATAAGAAAGCAATTCCTATTTAGTATTGGCCAAATTTTAAAAATTATTTTCAAAAAGCTTCAGAATTTTTTAAACATTTACTATTTTTAAAAGCAGTGAATAATTAATTTCCTAAGGCAAAAATCCCTATTTTCTTGCTAAATATTCCAAGGGAACATACTCTTTCTGCCTACATGAATATTATATTTAGAAGTGGTGATATGTTCTATACACAACAGCAGAATTTAAAACAAAATGTTCCAACAAATGCATACAGAAAAAAGGAACAAATCTGTGGAGAAGAGCAATTAGATCAGGTATTCATGGCTGAAATAATGATTCAAACACAATATTGTACTTCAGGGCACACGGATATTTTCTTCCAAAATACCAATGTAGTATAAATAAGCTTTTACTAGAAGCATCATTTGTAGGGCAAAAAACCCCAAACCCAAAGTAACATTTTATACTGTTCTTGCTGCTACTGGAGTTAGCTTTTCTAGGCCTTTCTGACAAATCAAATTATTTCTGAAGTGCTACTTGTGGCAACAAAGATATATATATATATATAACTATTAATGATCTTCTCTAATATTGCAAAAAAAAGCACAAACAAGAAGAACTACACAAGAAATCGGTGCTTCTTTTAAATTGACTTAAATCAAATCCATCTTGGTTGTTATTTATTTTTTATTTTAGAGTATTTTTACCCCACCTTTCGCCTTGGAAAAGGATCCAAGGCAACTTACAGTAATGAAGGACAATATACAGTCCAATATACTTAACACATATTCAAGCAATTGAGAACAGGGAATTGAGGGACATCTTACAGCATTAAGACATTACATTAAAGCTACAAGAAAACGAAACAGTTAAAAAGAGAGTGAAAATTTTCATGAAAAGTTTTGAGTAAGGGAAACTAACAATTGAAAACATAGTGTCAATGCAATCACAAAATATATAAACACAATGTCTATGTGATCATGTATGGTAGGTTCATATAAAGGTCACATAATAGGTAGTCCATCATTCAGGGAAAGCTTGCCTGAAGAGAAAGGTCTTTGCCTGTTTCCAGAAAGACATCAGAGATGGAGCAGTCCTGGCCTCCAGTGGGAGGGAGTTCCAGAGTCTGGGCACCACAGCCAAGAAGGCCTTTTCATGTGTTCCCACGTGACGTACCTGTGAGGGTGGTGGGATGGAGAGAAAGACCTCTCCAGATGACCTTAATACCTGAGCCAGTTCATACTGTGAGATTTGATCTTCGGGGTAGCTAGGAACCAGGTCGTACAGAGCTTTGTAGGTTAAGGTCATTGTGCCCGATAGCTGATTGGTAGCCAGTGGAGTTGCTTTAAAGGGGGTGAAATTTGATATTTGTACCCCGCCTCAGTCAGCAATCTGGCTGCTGCATTTTGGACCTGTTAAAGTATCCTGAGACTTTTCATCCGTAGTCTCACATAGAGCGCATTACAGTAGTCTAACCGCGATGTCACAAGGGCATGTGTCACAGTGGCCAGAGCAGTTTTCTCAAGAAACAGGCGTACTTTGCATACTAGCCTTAACTGTGCAAATGCACTCCTGGCCACAGCTGTGACCTGGGCATCTGTCTTCTGGATTTAGTTTCATTTTGTTCATCCTCATCCAGTTCATTACTGCAGCTAAACACTCATGTAAAGTTGAAATAGTAGCTCCCTCAGAATCTGGAGGTGATGAGAGGTAGAGCTAGGTGTCATCAGCACACTAGTGGCATTTAACCCCCAAAGTCCTGACCAGCTGCTCCAGTGATTTCATATAAATGTTAAATAACACAGGAGACAAAACAGGGCCCTAGGGGACTCTCCAGGTCAGCGGCCGTGGTGTCGAACATGAACCACCTAACACCACTTTCTATGTTCTTTCCTGCAGGAAGGACCACAGCCACTTTAATGCAGTGCCCTCAATTCCCATTTCAGAGAGTTGAATCAGGAGGATGCCATATAGTGTCAAAAGCAGCTGAGAAGTCTAGTAAAACCAAATGGGACACCGGTCCCCTATCCATTTCCCTGTGCAAGTCATCTACCAAAGCAATCAGTGCCGTCTCCGTCCCATAGCCAGGCCTGAAGCCAGATTGATTTTTGATTGTTGTAATTGCCCTTTGAAATATGTTAGACAAAGACTAGTGATCACCCCAAGGCCATCCAATAAGCTTCATAACTGAGAGGACTTCTGAATTCAGATTCTTTAGACAGTCTAAATTGGATATTACTTACATACTATGCCATACTAAAACTTGGATACAAACTGAGCAAGCATAAAAAGCATTTTCTCACTTGTGAAATGTGGTTGATTGAAGATTCCATGCGCCTAAGCTGAGATGCTTGTATATCCAGCATTTGCAGAACATTGTTGGCCAAGGTGTTGATCAAATAGGCTACACTGGCTAAAGATTGAGTTGTATAAGCTTTGGTTTCTTCTAGGGCTCTTTGTTTATCTGTTGACTAAAGCAAAGAAAAATAATTAGAAGCATATCATGCTATATAGTGCCAAAATCCTGTTGCGTAACTCTGCATAAATGGTTACGACACCATCACTTAGCAATGTTAATATTTATATTAATCTAACTTTAAAAGTTCTACCCAAATTTGAAGGAGCCAGGGCTCCATAAGGATCCCTTTTGCATTGAGAATGTATAGGAGCCTCAGAAAGTGGGGCTTTCATACTAGAAAACTGCTGCAATATTACTGGTAGTGGTCCCAAACTGGTGGCAGAGCTGGCAGTGGCAATATTTCAATATTAAAGGCTTTCTCAATTCCAAGGGTAACTGGATTTCAGTCATATTATACTTAGAAATAGCAATAATGTTTGGCATTTGAATACTTTGAACCAATGCAAACTCTACTTTCCCTATATCCCACAACAACCTACTTTCATGGTAGCTCACAGTAATAACTGGATACTGCCTCCAAGGGGGTGGGTGCCTAACAGAGGGGATGGGGGTGCCAAACTACAGAACACTATTGCAGGGGTAAACAAACTTGGATGTGCCCATCTCTATTTAGATGTTACGTACAGGCACAGGAAATTTGTAAATCTGCTATGGAGTACTTCAGTAAGCACGAACAGCAAGAATATATGAACAATTTCACATTTAAAACAAGCATTTTTAAGGCCATGTTAAGTTCTAAATGACACAGTGAATTACATTCAGATTTTAAAAACACATAGCAAGCAGCATTTTCTTTCCAAATAATCACAGTAGATCTTTGAAAAAATAATCACAGGACTGGCTATGAGCCACCACCATCCCAAAGCAATCACACAACAAGGGGGGGGGGATGCTTTAAAAACAAAAAATGAGAGAATTTTAAAAAGAACTGTAGAGCCAGAAAGGAAGTAGTATCTGTCAACGAGGCACAGTGAGGAATCATACTCCCAGCCTCTGGCCCCACAGCCAGAGACTAACCACTGAGCTATCCAGCAGTTTTATTTGTCCAAATTTCTCCCATGCCATCTACTACTACTCTAGCAAATACGACCTCAATTCAAATACCTCTGCAAAAATTAGAAATTTTGCATAACTGACCCCTCCTTTCAGTAATGCCTTACAGAACGCTTTCAGGGGTCGGGTAATACCAGAGGCGCAGTCCTCTAGTACAGTTTCCCAATCTCTAATAGTTTTTGGTCTTCTTGATTACGTGTTAGCACAAAAGAAAACAAATGTTTTCCTCCCTCAGCAGGATTGCAATACACGAGGGCATGTATCTCTGATTTGCTGGAAGAAATTTCAAGCAGCATTGCCACCCTCTATAATATTCATTCCCAATCAACAGACAACAGCTCCCAACAGTCCCACATGCTGTACAAATGAAATGCATAGCTGATGCTCACATATGCACATAAACCTCCTTTTAATACAAAGAAGAAGAAGCTGTCCCTCCTGCATGACTGCTTCCATGCAGATCTCACATCAAAATATTTACTGCATTTAAGCATGTAATTTTTTCTCTGCAACACAAAAAAGGATCTCCTACTACTGTACCAAATGCTACCGTTTTTGCAAAGTACTACTGGGAGTCTGGCTTCCTTATGTACATTTTCTTACTCAACTAACAAAAAACTCTATTTTCAACCAGAATAAATTAACTAACTTATATAATATCTAGCAAGATTTGAAGTTATGTATTTTTTTCATATTAAATTCCAAAGTGTTTTTAAAAAATTATTTCACCGCAGCAAGAACACTTCCAGTCTCTGTGCCAAGGCCTGTAAAACCCAGAGCAGGCCCACCGCACAGCCCAGAGGCCCGTTCTGGGCTGCGCCAGGCCGGGGGCAAGCTCCAGAGGCCTCACACAGGCCCACCACATGGCCTGGAACGAGGTCCAGAGGCCCATTCCAGGCAGCACAGGGCCCGCCTTGAGGTGAGCCTTGTTCGCAAACTGGAGCAATGGTCAGAAACTGAAGCAAATTTTTACTTAAATTTTTTCTCTGTTTGCAACTTACTTAAAATCCAAGGAACTTGTAAACCGAGGTACCACTGTATTGCAATGAAAGTGGAACTTCAGAACATGTCAGGAAAGTATGTGTACACAAACATGAAAAATGTTGAAATGCACACTCTCAGTAAAGAAGCAATCAAGTCCCCTAATACAGGCATGTCCAAACTTCGGCCCTCCAGATGTTTTCATTTTAGAGAGCAGTGACCTGCGTGGAGCCTCTACCATCCCCTGCAGCAGCTGGAATTTCCCCCCATCCATTGCCCTTTATGCGAACAGGCTTCCTCCACAGAGCCTCTCCCCACCATCCCTGCTACTCCCTTCTCCCTTGTCCCTCCTCTAGGGAGCCTCTCCCCCGCTTGCTGTAGCCAAGATTCCACCCCTGCCCCAATCACCTAGTTTACAAAGTGGCTTCCTCCACAGAGCCTCTTCCCTCCCCTTCTGCACCCAGGATCCCCCAGTTCCAATCACCTTGTTTGCAAAGAGGTCTCCACAGAGCCTCTCCACTCTCCTTCTGTTGCCATGATTCCCAAGTCCCAATCACCTCGTCTGCAGAGGTCCCCTCCACAGAGCCTCTCCCCTCTGCTTCCGCAGCCAAGATTCCCAAGTCCCAATCACCTCGTTTGCAAACAGGTCTCCACAGAGCCTCTCCCCTCTCCTTCTGCAACCAGGAACCCCCAGTCCCAATTGGTTCATTTGCAAAGAGGTCTTTTTCCACAGAGACTCTCCCCACCCCTCCCCTGCAGCCAAGATCCCCCCACCCACCCATCACCTCATTTGTAAACAGGCAAACAAGGTGATTGGGGCAGGGAATCTCGACTGCAGAAGGAGAGGGGAGAGGCTCTGTGGAGGAAGCCTCTTTGGAAACAAGTCAATGGAAGGTGTCTGCTTATCACAGGTTTTCCTTTATCGCATTTGGTCAGAGAACCTAATCCCCGTGATAAACGGGGGATTACTATACACACATTTCAGACAAGCCACAGGAGAAACATAGGAACTCTTTTAATTCCCTAATATCCCTGCAAATGAAGTTCTCAGACTTCTGCAGGCATAATTTCCATAATAAGATTTTGGCCAATATGTTATAATGCACAAGACAAATAGGTATTTGTTCCATTGAGCCTTTTTGCCAACTCATTTTGAAAACAAATTTAACACATTAGAATACAATACAAAACGTGTATTTGTACATTTTAAGTCCTGGGGAAATCATTTTTCTGACTGACTTGATTTACATTATGATTTTCACTGTATTGAATATTTTTAAATATTTAAATATTTAAATATTGAATATTTTAAAAAATAACATGGGCTAGCAATTCTACTTTGTTTATTCCACTGACTGTGTAATGAGTTAATCGACACATCTTGAGATCTTGCCACAGGAAAAAAATTATTCTGCTTAACCATCAAATAAAAACATGCAACGTGTGAAAATTTATAGAATCCAAATGGACATTTTAAGACTTGTAAATCATGATTGATTTTTAATTTTGTTCTGCTTCAAGAAGCAAAAGACAAAAACACACACAAAGGAAATGAAAAGCCAACCATTCACAACTGAGGAAGCAAGTGCTCAGAAAGATCTGATCTTTAAAACTTGAAAAACATTGCATCCTCCCTTTCTATCTCTACCATTCCAAACAGTGCCAAGGGAATACAGTCAATAAAGAAACAGCTCCAACATATTTTGCAAGAGCAGCAGTTTAAATTCAGTTTCAAGCCAACAGTCTAGTCATCTTTCAACCCAGACCTATTCATCTGCTTTGTAGAGCAACCACTAAAATCAGTGTTGGCATCAAAATAACTTTTTGTTTCAACATCAAAACAGCCAGAGCCCATTTTAACAATAGCTGAGAATTGGCCATCTGGTCATCTACTTTTAATCACTGACTTCATCAGATGAAACTAGAATAGTATTTGGGCATTGGGCTCACAGCAGTAATTTTTGAACCTGGACAGAACAGAGGGTAGCAAAACATGCAAAACAACTGCAATCTCATCTCTATGTAGTTGTGTATTCCATATATATATTTAATGCACACAATTTAAGTTAGATGGAAGAATTGGCATTTGAGAAATAGAATACATTCGTTTGGATGTATACATGTTCTCAATATCATTTGTATTGCTCATTTATATACCCTCCAATCTCTCATGCTCTTTCCTGAAATGTATGAGATGTCCTTGTCTTTCCAGGTACTGTAAATAGAATCATCATAAATTGGTTTTTAAACAAAAAAGGCAACATATTAAATAAATTCAACAAAATAGTCCTGTACATTCCAAAACTTCTCAGAATATTTACAAAAGCTGAGCCTAGAGAAAATGTCCACAAGAAACAGCTCTTTCTGCAAGTCACCTCCAACAGTTGGGGATGGAGAATGAAATAGGGATCTGGTTAAAAGCAAATAAACTTGATCTCCATCAAGATGACACAGGCATGCCTTTCAATATACAGTGGTGCCTCTTAAGATGAATTTAATTCATTCTATGGGTCAATTCATTCTACAAACAACTCATCCTACGAAATGCAGTTTAACATGATTCCCATAGGAATGCATTGAATTCATCTTGCAAAGCATAGGAAAATTAGTCTTATGAGGCCTTCTTAACAGCTTTAGGGTGAACAATGGCCTAAAATGCTGAAACCCATAAGGTATGGGTCTTTAGCTATGGCCTTGGTGGCGAAGGCACAAAGTATTTATGTTTTGTCTGGGTATTGTTGAAATCACAGCTGATAAGTGGCAGATAGACTGCGCCTGAGCCAACCATCTATGTTGAGAGAGCGGTTTTCAATGTTCACATGAATGGCTTCCCTTACCTCTCTCTCAATCCACTTCTCTTATCTGTCTATGTTTACCTCCTCATCTTTGAATGAATGCCCTTTGTCCTTCAAGTGGAGGTGAACTGCTGATTCTGGTCCTGAACTCTTGCCCCTCCTATGTTGGGCCATCCTTCTGTTTAATGACTGCTTAGTTTCTCCAATGTAAAGGTCTGCACACTCCTCACTACATTGGACCGCGTATACTATATTGCTCCTTTTGTGTTTTGGTATCAGGTCCTTTGGGTAGACGAGTCTCTGCCTTAGTATGTTCGTGGTTTGAAATAAACAGGGATGTGGTGTTTGTCAAAAATCTTTTAAGCTTCTCAGACAGTCCAGTCATGTAGGGAATGACCAGGTTCTTCCATCAGGTCTGAATCTCAAACTGATCCACTGCCCTTCTGGGTCTTCCACTTGAAGGACAAAGGGCACTCATTCAAATATGATGATGTAAACATATTAGACAGAGAAGATAGGTGGTTTGAGAGAGGGGTCAAGAAAGCCATTCATGTGAGCTTCATGTGAGCCTCTCTCTCTCAACAGAGGTGAGTAGCTCAGGCAAAGTATATCTGCCACTTATCAGGCTGTGATTTCAACAATACCTAGACAAAAAAAAATACTTACTGCCTTCACCACCAAGGCCATAGCTAACAACTCATACTTTATGGGTTTCAGCCCTTTTGGCCATTGTTCACCTTAAGGCCGGTTGAGCCGGTTGTCTACCTAATGAGCCTATTTCGGCCACTGTTTATCTTATGAGCCTATTTCAGATCAGGGCGGCAACAGGTCGAAGTAAACTATAAAATGGAGGACTCGCAAGTAGCCTTCTTCAGACTGACGAAGTCCAGTTGCCATGACTCAACCTCCAGATAAACTCACCTGGATGACTGAGAATCTTCACAGACATATTCATCTTACGAGGTTTTCCTACTCTCGGAAATTTCATTAATCTTATGAGTTTTTCGTATTAAGGGACGTTTGTCTTACAAGGTACTATTGTATACCTCAGATCCAACAATTTAGGGCACTGAAAGGCTCAAAGTAAAAGCTTTACATAATCTCCAAAATAAACTAATAATCAGTGAAATGGAGCTACAGTATATATTCATACTGTGAAGTCTCACAGCCTCATGTCACCCTCTAGTTCAACTGCATTTTTGTTATTTCAGCCAAATTTAGTGTAGGCAGAAGATCCACTCAATTTCTACAATGACATCTCAGCAGCTCAAAGCCAATGCAGGCCAAGCTCCAACGCTGACACTGTAGCCTTCAGTCCTAGACATCAGCCTAAGCATAAGATTCTAGAGCAACACAAATTCATCCCAATTTTTACTTAGTAAGAGCACACTTTAGAACTATAGGCCATCTGGACTTTAGAACTACAGCAAGGGTGTCCAAGCAACTGTCCTACTACCGGAGACAACAGTGACCTTCACTCTCATTGTACCAAATATAGTTGTAGAAAGAGAAAATGCAACTTGTAAGTAAGCTTCCCTGCACAGAAGGTCCTTAACCAAGTGGAGAATTAGAGACTGCAACAAAAATTAGCATTTCAAATTTGCATGCCACCAGGTGGATCTGATTTAAATCAAGTCAATTTAAATGTTACAATAAGACTCAATTTAAATCATGATTTTAAAAAGTTAAAACTCATTCTCATTGCTAGTTATGAACTTTAATATTTGCTACCATATAAAGATTTCACATTTAGAATAAGAATCTGAACAACTGTGTAAGTACTCGTTTTAGTTTAATAGGTAAATCACTTATATTTGGAGAACTATTTAAACTGTTTTGTTTAACTAAAATGATAACATGATATCACATACATGTCCTTGTATTTGCTTAGACACAATGTTTATTAACTGAAGTGATTAAGCAAAATAACTTTAAAAAAAACCTTAAACATCAGTTGGGTTTTGATGCTCTTTCCTTCTGACCACCAGGCCTTGCATTTCTTTGCTGCTCTGCTTGCATTTTGCATGCATACCTGCTTTTCCCACAGGAAGAGGAACTTCATTAAACGATTCCCAAACTGGGTCTCTTTTACAGCTTGCTTCCATTTTGCTCCACAAGGGAGGGAATAAAAAATCAAGTAATGTGCACAAAGACATTGTATGTAAACTGCTTAGAACGCATCACATCCATTTTTACTGCCTGCCCCTCCATCTTCCTACTTAGAGCCTGGTACATATGCATTTCACTCCCAACAATCTTCAAACCTAGCCTTTAAGGTAATGTGTTCATTGCTTGTAAACAGATTTACAGAACCACAATGGGATTGAGGTGTTTTCTTGAACTTTGTATATTTCATACCATTTTTACTCTGAAACATGCTTGCTCTGTCAGCTGGGAATTGAATTCATTGACCAAAATGTAAATTTTTACTCTCGATATAGATTATTTTCCTAGAAAACCATTTCATTAAAATAAATTTGATTAAAATAAAAAAATCTGATTTAAATTAAAAAAAATTAAAATTCAGAATTTAAAAATTTTAATTCATCCTGCATTCTACAATCAAGGAGAAGAGTGTCTTGAGACACCTTAAAGACTAATATGCTTAATTTTGTATACATTTCCATGCAATGTAGCTCATTGTCCAAAAAATTAACATGGCAGCCCATAGAAATCAAAGTTAGAGCAGTTGTATAGAGCATACAGTAGACTATCTATTTATCACTACATGTAAAACTGACATTTACAATATTCAGAAACAAACATTCAAAATGGATCTTTCACAGAGAAGCCACTGCCAGTAAAAACAAATAAGTGCACATCACAAAACACAGTCTTCCTCCTTAGTATTAACAGTTCCATGGCAATGTACATAATTTAAAACAATATACACGGTCCCTTCTTGTGCTATATAAGAACTTGAAGATGTGTCCATCTGCCAGAAATCATTCACGTCCATTTTGTTGGTTACATTTATGGCTGGTTCTTATCCCAGCAATACTGAAGGAACAGAAAAGGAGTTCATGAAAGCAGCCAGCAGACAAGATAACTTTCCATTTTTCAGGATTTCCACTGTTCCTGCTCATTATAAAGTTCATCCACTGTTTTCAGGAATCCCACTTTATCTGCCATTAAAAGGTACATCCTCAAATCCCCTGAAGTTATGATGCCCTCTAAGCTTTTAGTCGTGGGGTAAGGAGTGGAGGTTGAAAGGTCTGTTCCACATTTCACACTACAAAATGGACCATATCAGCCATAAAGGGAAATAACTACAGTGGTACCTTGTATAACAGACAGCTTGTATAACAGAAAATTTGTACAACATAAAAAATTCCAGAGATAGGGGAAATTTGCTTAACATAATTGCCTATGGGGAAAATCCGTACAACATAAAATGGGATTACTCTGCTTTCAATGCATTCCTATGAGAATTTGTATAAAGGAAAATTTGCTTAACATAATTTCATTTGGAACGAATTAATTCCTTTATACAAGGTACCACTGTACTTCCTTCCCTGGCCAGCAACACAACTCAATGCAGCTCAGAACTGCTGCACTTGATTCTTCCCCCATTTCACTCTACCTCTGCCACTCTCAAAGGAGAACAGATCTCTGATTTCTATATCTAACAGAGAAAGACGTCAGGATTGGGCTAACCTTATGTTTTAACACTGACTGAGATGTAAAGATAACTGGTACAACAAAGCATCCAGAATGCAAAAGTTCAGACCAAAACCAGATATACAGTAGTACAGTGTAAGTAACCACTGATCAGTCTGTATAAACACAAGTTTCAAACATTAAAAATCTTGGCTTCAGTTCCATAGATAATTTTAAAAGTCAGCATCTTGCCCTTGGGGCACTGAAAATAGCCTACAAAGCAAAACCATAGCAAGAACGGGCATGTGAAACTTTGCTACATGAGACAATTGCTGCTTTTCCCAGGGGAACAGCAAACTCCAAGACCAACAAGTCAAAAATCTTGAAATGAAGCTTCACAAAAGTTATCTTTCAGGAAAGAGATGAGTTACCTTTCTCAACAAGGGAAGAACACTACCCCAGCTTTTTACAAACCAATTCTCTCAAGATTCTTTGTTTTGGATTTCCATGACAGCACACCAAAATCAAAGCAAAATGTTCTGCTTATATACTTCAAGCACTCTTTGGGCTGTTTACAATTTAATTATGCAGGCTACACACTGCCCCCCCCCAGCAAGCTGGCTACTCATTTTGCTGACCTCGGAAGGATGGAAGGCTGAGGCAACCATGAGCCTGCTACCTGGGATTGAACCCCAGGCCATGAGCACCGTTTTTAAGCTGCAGTACAGGCATTTAATCACTGCACCACGGGGCTCCTACATTGGCCATGTTAGCTATGTTGATTAAAGCTGCAATCTAAAATGTCTGAAGATACCAGGTTGAGCAAGACAGGGTTAAACAATTGATATCTAGCTACTTGGTAGTGACATCTTAATTCAGTACCATTGTTGCCCGCTATATATTAAAAGCAACCACTGCTAATCATAGATTTGCAGATGAAACAGTTGCAATTCTAGTCTAGACATTCACCACACTGGCATTATAACTCTGACTTAGTGAATTTCTGTGATACAGAGTGTCTGCTAGCTGAACCTGTTTTGCAGATAGGAAGTCACTGGACCCTGATATCGTGGTGGGCCGTGTACCTATCAACAGGGAAGTGTGTCAACAGGGCAGTGTGTCAGAGGTTCTGCTGCTCCTGGCCACTGGCCAAATGAAGTGACAGTCCAGCTGGATCCTACAACAGATCTGAAGGTGTTGGTTACTTATGAATGTAACCGCTGGCTGAGGCAGATGGAAGTGGGTAGCATGGTGGGGTTAACAACTGACGTAATCTGCTCCAAAGAGTCACAGCCAAAATATTCTACAGGTGAAGACTGAAGAGCATATAATGAAGAGAAGGCCTGAGTATGACTGGTATGGTTGCTCTGTAACATGGAGAAAGGACATTTTGTCTGAAATCCAGTACAGTGGTACCTCTGGAGACAAATACTTGGTAAGACAAATAACTTATAGCAGGGCTGTTCAACTTTGAACAGGCCAAGGTCTACTTTTTCCGGCCCAAAGTGCTTGAGGGCTACTGCACTAAAACCTCTACTTACAAATCTTATCCGTTCCGAGCACATGCTCATAAGTAAAAACCTTTGTAAGTAGAGCAGCGGTTTCCCATAGGAATGTATTGAAAACCAATTACAGTGGTACCTTGTATAACGTAATTAATTCGTTCCAAATCAAATTACGTTATACAAGTTTTCCGTTGTACAAACCATAATTTCCCATAGGAATGCATTGGAAGTGGATTTAATCCGTTCCAATGCGTTCCAATGGCGCTAGGTTTTTTTGGGCGAGGGGGGGCGGGCGGGTGGTGGACCACCGTGCTGGTGCCAGGTAAGGGTGCCCCTCCCCGGCTCACCCCCCCTCCGTGTCTGCCGCTCATCATCTCCTCTCCCTCCTTCCCTCTTTCCCTGGGCGGCCGCAGGTGGTCGGGCGGAGGTGGCCGCGGGGGTGGGGGGAGGGGTGCGCTGCGCCGCTTGGCCTGGGGCAGGGGGTTAGGGCAGGAGAGCACGGGGAATTCCCTCCCCACCCCCGCTCACCTCTTGCCGGAGCCCCGGAGGCTCCCGGCAGGCAGGAGGGCGCACCGGCGGCCTGCTCCGCCGGAAGGAAAGGAACCTTCCGCCGCGGCGGCCTGTCGCCCCTCCCCTCTTCCCTTTGCATGAGAATAAATTCCCTATGGCTTGCTTCACTAGAAGAAAAACCGTTCCACATGTACCCAATAAAACCCCCACCCCCGTGTTATTTTTGTCTTTATTCTAGCCTCCGGAATGGATTAATCCGTTCCCAATGCATTCCTATGGGAAACCGCATTTCATAAGTACCACTGTACTGTAGTAAGATGTGGCTAGTGCAGGCACGCTGAATCAGTGAGGACTGATGAGTCAACTCCTCCTTAAGTTCCACTGATCAAATGGACCTACTCTAGTTATGACCTATTATACTGCCTGTTCAAAACCCCTGTGGCAGTGGTTGCACAAATTAACAATGGCTACAATATGCTCTTCAAAGCCTAAAATGCAGGAGAATTTGTAGGATACATTTTCCTTCAACAGATGATGTAATTCTTCAACAAGTCTCAAGGCAAAGACTCTCCACACCATTTGAAATCAGCACAGCCTATAAACTAAGAACAAAGTGAGACAAAAGCAAGAACAAGGGATGGCAAGAGAAAAGTTGGAATAAAACAGAAAAATACTCAGCTGGTTTAGAAGCTGCCCATTATTAAAGAAAGTTCCACCATGTGTTACTGTAGTGGGGGACACAAAAGGATAGAGGGGGAAAGTGTGGCAACCTCAGTAAGGCTTGCACCCAGTTTACAATAAACAATTCCCACAAAAAAACTCAGTAACTCATCACTGCAAGACTCTACACAGAACTACCAAGATGTACAAGTCAAAGGGTGCATTTGATTTAAATCAATTTGATTTAGATCATGGCGTATTTTTAAAAATCAGATTTTTTTTTTACAATTTAAGTTAAAAATTGATTTTTATTTAAATTGTGATTCCAACAGATCGTTGTTTTTTTTAAAAAAAAATAATTTGTATGCACCCTGGTGAGTCACAGACACCCCAAAGTGAGAGACTGAAAACAATGAGACTTGTGTTAGAGTATGCAGTGACAGTAGCCAGCAAAGGGGCCCAGCTACTCCTGCTGTCTTCATAACAGGAGGGGATGAAGTGGAATACTATTGATCTGTACACTGCAGGGCATAGAAGGTTTTTTTTTCATATTTACGTTGGAAACAGAGCAAACAACCATGCGAGGTGTCTGCACGACTGAGCTCACGTGAATTAGTAGCATGTCAGAAATACACATTGCTTCATTGTGGTATAATTACAGGATTAAAGGGGAAAGTAGAAGTTATTGGTGATGCAAGAATCCTTATTTGACTTCTTTACACAGAGCAGAATTTCTGAGCAGAATTTAAAGGAAAATGTAAATTCTTTCACCTGGTTTTCAGTTTTTTTCTTTATGTGCTCTACAACAGAATTACCCAGATGGGCAAACCCTGACTGCAATATTCTTCCATGTATAAGACTACATTTTTGTGTAAAATTGTTACTGAAAATTGATGGCTCTTATGCATGGTAGCCAAGGAGAGAACTGCATGGTTGCGAAACTAATTTTAGTTTGGAAGGGGGGGTTCCCTTATACATGGGGTGCCTTATATATTGGAAAAAATACAATACAGTGGTACCTCAACTTACGAATTTAATCCATTCCAAATGCATGCTCTTAAGTCAAGCAACTCTTAGGTAGAGGTACCCTATCTAAATCGAAAAAATGCAGAAGAAAAATCTAAGTACAGCAGACTGCATCTAAAATTTGTAAGGTGGCACTTAAAATGCCAACGATTTTTCACTCTTAAATCAGATTGCTCTTAAGTAGAGCTGCTCTTAAGTAAAGGTACCACTGTAATTTATTTGGGATTTTTTTTAAAAAAAATGCATTTTCAAAAGCCTCCCTGTTAGACTTGCAAGTTACCTATTTTTTTAAGAATTACTGCCAGTTTTGACAGGTCTGGGTGTAATATAACATCACTGCTTAAATCACTGTGTATAAATTCAGAATAGCCAAAATGAAATCCATTCACTAAATCCTATTAGAATTCTTAAATTCAGCCCATTTACAGCTGGTTCTCAGCTTTCCTTCAGAAATTCTCAGTACCAATGCACCACACAGCTTCCTCCATCTAGTATTCACTCCCTTTATATCATAGTGCTTATACATTCTATGTTTGTACTCCAGCCATCTTTCTAGTCTTCATCTTAAGCCACTTTCCTGACAAGTCCAAAACTGTACATGACATTTTCTCCAGCCAAACTGGCTTTGAAAAATGTACATTTTCCCCTAAACACTAGTTTGTATAATTTCTACATAACAGATAATGAGCTAAAGTGGTGTAGTGTATAGAATGATGAACTAAGATTCAGGGAACCTGGGTTCAAATCCCCACTTGACAGGAAAGCTCGCCAGGCGAAGGCACGGGTAAAACTACTACTTCATATTGTACTACAGGCATAAAAAAGGACAAGCAACTGAGTGTCTTCTCAAAGGTTTGCAAAAGGAGGTTATTAAAACAATTGCAAAGCTCATTAACTGGCCAAGAAACCTCTCCTTAGGAACCCAAGTAGGGCATTCCATAAGGGCCATGGCCACCTCCATGGTAAGCCTAGCTCTACCTTGCTTCCTGTTCAGAAAGGAACCAGCACCTTTTCCACTTGGGAGCTTCCTTTCTCAACAGGAGGCTTAATGGATCGAGGCCTAGCTGGACCACAATGTTTCCAACTTGGGCTCTTCTCCCCAGTGAGCCACATTTACGGTAGCTGTCTGTAGGCATCTATACGTCAGATCGAACTCTGAGAAGGAAGAATAGTGGGATTCCTAGCCCAGAAAATTCAAAAATCCCATGCCTATGGGAGAGATACTTCCTTCAGGAGGGCTCTTCTCTCTGTTGTTCTCCTCTTCAAAACCTGTTACTAAATGACAACAGTCACTGTGTGGACCAAAACATATAAATCGAGGGAAGTGGTGCAGCACTTATACTGCTGGGTGGGAGAAGGAATCAATGTACAAAAGTCTTAGTCTCAAGGAGTTGAAGGGGGTAGCTCTTATAGAAGTAAAAACAGATCATGGTCAAATACAGAAATTTTTACATAGTAGGGCATTCTTCCACGCTTAGAAAAGATTTTATTTGTTCTCAGATTGTCAACCAAGGTACTATAAACTTCTGTTCAAGTGTTTTACTGCCAATTGAACAAAGACAGCTTTCTAACCCCCTTCTTCAATGAAATGACTACACAATGAAAACATCTCTTTGGATGGGGATTAATTTTACCAATAGCATCCACTCTTTTATAACACAAGGCAGAAGTACTTCAGCTAAAAACCCACGAAATGTCATTGGTTATTGCAGGAGAACAGACCTAAATGTTACAAATGAAATGTATAGCCAGTGTTTATCTGTCTCTAGTCCCACTTACAGCTCCTTCAATGGAGTTTGCCTTCTGGTCTGAGAAGGACTGAAGATAGGCAGGCAGCAGTGAAACCTATGGATTTTCTTTTATTTTGAGATTAAGGTTAACAGCCCAGAAAGATTCGGTGATCTTCACAAGCTGATTGATGGTATCGCCCAACTCTTCTCCATTTTCCTACCTTATTCTAAGGCAAAGATCTTAAGGTATTTTCTTGTCTATTTCTGAAATCCTACTTTGCAAGTACAAGAGACATTGTATTTCATACAGTAATACATAGACTATGGAGCTTTACTCTGGGGAAAGGCAGCAAGCTCTCTCGCTCTTATTTAGGGATGGAGAACCTGTGGCTGACCAAGTACTGCTACACAGCAATTTTCAACAGCTTTAACCAGCACAGCCAATGGTAAAGAATAACAGAAGACACATGCATGTGCCACAGACAAAGGACTTCATACAGAAGATTGTGTTTCTGTATCACAAGAACCATGCTATATGGTAGATTTCAAAATTGCAGCCTATACAGTATGGCAAACTCTTGCAAGTACTTTGCAGGTGGCAAATTTAAACCATGTATACTGAAAAATAAAATGAGACAAAATTTATGAGACAATCCAAAATGGACCAAGAGACAGTGCTGAAAGATTGAATGGCACTCATTCAGTTATTGAGGGAAAGCAAAGGACAATTACACAAACAAAGCTTCTCTTAATAAGGCGACTGGATTACAGTCAAAAGGACACCTGGTTGCGACAGTGAACACCCCCTCCTATTGTGGGGGTTACGGACCTGACCCAATCCATGATATGCAGATGCAGGTTGGGTCGGGCCTGGGGGGCCTAGCTGGAGACTTTGTACTTACCCCTAGCCTGGTGCTGCCTCGAATGGGCATGTGAGGGCCTCCCTGCAAACTGGAAGTGACTTCTGGATCGCGGAAATCATTTATGAGGCATAGGAAGGCCCTCAGAAGCCTCAGAAATGATTTTCTGCGAACTGGAAGTGACCTCCAGTAAACCCGAAGTGGTGTTAGCCACCCCACTGCGACAGAGCAGAGTTTCCACTAGACTCTAAGTTTCCATCCTACTCATTCCATCATCCTCAGCACCTTAGTAAACCAAGCAGCTAGTTTGACTGTACAGTACAGTACTTCATTGGGTCAACAGCCCCGGCCACCTCCAAATTACAGGGATCCACCAAGGCCTTAACAGGATTGCATGCCGAGACAATGGAAAACTCCATAAGAGCCCTCAGGAAATCCTCTGGGTTCATCAGTCTCCTAAGGTGGATCATTTTCATGGCCTGCCCTCACCACCACCACCACAGCCTCAGCTCTACCAGGAAATGATCTAACCATGATAACAGAACGACTGAGAGTTCCTCCATATTCCAATCATCAGCATCCTGCTCCATATAGCAAACCAGGTCAGGAGTCTGCCCTGCAACATGAGTGGGGCCCACGGTTGTCATGGTAGATATGAAGTCCTGAGCTACACCGGATCAAACAGTCTTTGCATGGATGTTGAAGTCCGTCAGCACAACAAACCAAGGAGACCACCGCACCTCCACCCCTGAGAGCACCACCCCAGTCGGCTCAGGCACGGAGACTGATGTGCAGTGGTAGGGGTGGTATTATTTATTTTTATTTTTTTATTTTAGAGTATTTTACCCCACCTTTCTCCTTGGAAAAGGACTCAAGGTGGCTTACAGTAATGAGGGATAATATACAGTCCAGTACAATTAAGAGAACAAGGAATTGAGGGACATCTTACAGCATTAATAGACAAACATTACATTAAAGCAACACGGTTATAAGTAGTCATAAACACAAAGTCTATGTGAACCCATAGATTCATATAAAATACACATGGTAGTCCATCATTCATGGAAAGCTTGCCTGAAGAGAAAGGTCTTGGCTGTTTCTGGAAGGACAACAGAGATCTGGCAGTCCTGGCCTCTAGTGGGAGGGAGTTCCAGAGTCTGGGACCCACTTGTGAGGGTGGCGGGATGGAGAGAAGGGCCTCTCCTAATGATCTTAACACCCAAGCCTGTTCATAGTCAGATTTGATATTTGAGGTAGCTAGGACCCAGGTCATATAGTGCTTTGTACGTCAAGCTCAGCACCTTGAATTGTACCCAATAGCTGATTAGCAGCCAGAGGAGCTGTTTTAATAGGGGTGTAATGTGATCTCTGTACCCCGCCATAGTCAACAGTTTGGCTGCTGCATTTTGGACCCGTTGAAGTTTTCTGAGATTTTTCATTGGTAGCCCCACATAGAATACATTACATTAGTCTAGCCGGGACGTCACTAGGCCGTGTGTCACCGTGGCCAGAGCTGGTTCCTCAAGAAAGGGGCGTAACTTGCGTACTAGCCTTAATTGTGCAAATGCGCTCCTGGCCACAGGTGTGACCTGGGCATCTAAGCTAGACTGACAGAATCCTTGTTCTGTCCCAGGCACCTACCTGCAGATACATGCCCTCAAGCCCAGCAGTTGATCGGCTGCTAGGGCACATGGTATGGGTGAATGAATCTCAGTACACGATTACAGCAACTCCTACTCTTCTCTACCCCGCATTTCCATTCTTCTGCTGCACAGAGAAGCCAGGTGGACAAAGCTCAGAAAGAGTGATTCCCCCATCTTCATCCAACATGGTCTCCATAATGCAGACCAGACAAGCATGTTCACCCAGGATCAAATTCTGGATGTTAGCTGTCTCACTTCCTACTGCCACAGCATTTAGCAACAGAACCTTCGGCCCAAGAGGTTTGCCCTCAAGGCTAGCCAGGAAATTTGAGCTAAAAGACATTTGGGGAGGGGAGGTCAATCTGGACTAAGACCTCCAGAAGTCTGCCTGACTTATGCATTTAGAATTATGTGGGTGAAACGAACCCTAAAACCCCCATTTCAAATACCGTATTTTCCCATGTATACGATGCTATTCCCCCTCCCCATCATTACAGTAATCACTAATACATGTATACATGGAAGTAAGCCTCTCCCAAGAGGTGGGGGAAAAGCGAAACTGACCTTACTGTTTCCCTTCCTTTTTGGCAGCTCTTATTCCCCCCCCACACACACACACGGCTGCTTTCCAAAATGCCTTTTTTTAAAAACAAAAATCCAACCCATCTTTTTCCAGAAAATGCAGTGGGGAAAGGCACTTCTTAATGGCCTACTCAACCCCCAAGGCTTTCCCCACAGAAAAGGCAAATATGGCTGCCGAAAATGATTTGTTGATTTTGTTAATTTGGGATTCAAAAAGTGGGGGGGGGGTGTTGTACATGGAGGCATCTTATAGACGTAAAACTACGGTACATTGTCTCTAGCCACATATCCTTTACACTCAAGGATCTTTCCTCATTCCTTCACAGCTGCTTTTCCAAACAGCTGTTCTTCTGTTGTCCTGGCTACAGACTCTGTTTTGATTGTACAAACCAAGGTATAGAAAATCTTTAACTATGTATTTCTTCATTCTCAATATTAAGCAGTGTAGACTTTTTATTTTACTGTTCAACTGTAATCTTGCTTTTGCAGTGTCTTATTTATTTATTTATTTATTTATTTATTTATTTATTTATTTATTTATTTATTTATTTACAAAAATGTTAGCCCCCCCCCACTACCAAGTGGTCTCTGGGTGGCAAAAAAAATTGATCTAAATCTTTATTTAAATCAACTTGGATTTTTAAAAATTGATTTCTTCTTTGAACTTCCTCAGAAAGTGTTTCATGTAGTTAGTGCTGTTGATACATATATCTCTGGATAAGTGAAATTATCAATATGACCTTTATATTAGTTGATAAACCATTAGAAATACTGATCTCCAACATTCCACACTACCAAGCTACATTTGCTCCTGAGGAATGTTTTAGTTTAATGCTCAGTTTGCGGTACAGGCTGTTACTTAATATTCACCACAGTGGTATGCCACTTCCTGCCTCAAAACCAAAAGAAATCAGCTGCAAAAGCACAAGCTCTAACCTAAGAAGTGAACATACTTCATGGTATTGACAATCAGCATAGATTTGATGCAAATTAAGTTGGTTCAAATCATGATTAAATTTTTTAAAAATCATTTTATGATTTAAATCAAAAATAATTTGATCTAAATCTTGATTTAAATCAGCTTGATTTGTAAAAATTGATTTCTATCCACTGTTAACAATCCAAAAACAAAATCACTGTTCTTAACTGAATAACTTTTACTTTTTGCAAACACTAAATAAATCACAATGTATAGGATTAATGAGAATTAATAAAAGAAAAAAGTCTAGTATAGTTTAATTTAAAGTCTATTTGGCCAATATAGAAAGGGTACTTTCCCCCCCTTTACAAGCATGTTAACAAGTCTAGGGAAACATTGAGTTGTTTCTTGTTATTTGAATATATAACCCAAAAGCTGGTTCACATGCCCAACATCAGGAGAGAAATTCATACCAGAAACATGGGAAAAGGTCGCTCACAACTCTGCCTTATTCCAGCATTGCTTTATTTGTACCACCCTAATGAAAGTCACCTGTATGTCTGTTTTTATACTCAGGGTTGACCATCTCTTTAGGCCTTAGACTTTAAGATAACGCACTTACTATATATAAATATGTATATGCCTTTTTACAGTGCCTATCTGTCCTTCTAATAAAACACATACTTCTCTGATCAACTTAGTTGTGATATCCGTATATATACATTTATCATTCTGCTCTATAACAAAAGAAATCCAGTATTTTGGACTGGAAGATCTTTAAATTGAGTATGCTTCCACACACTTCTTACTCATCTTTTTACTGCATAAAAATCTTTAACATTAACAGTATTTATTACAAAAGAAATATTGATATAGAAGTATTTTAATTATACTAATTCCTTTTTAATCTCTTCAGTTAGATCTGTTGAATTAGATGCTTGAAGCATTTACATGTCCTAAATCGGCTTCAATCTGACATTTCCCCCTGGATCCTAAAATCTCCTTAATAACCATGTTTTGTCCTACAGAGCTTTTTCTAACAAATCACAATTTCTTAGGTAAAAAGGTAAAGGTCCCTGTAAGGGTTCAATTCTCTCGAGTACCAGTTCCTATCCATATAACAGCTCAGAGTCAATTTTGTGATAAACCTCAAATGGATTTTTATTTAAATTAACATCAAGAGAACAGGAACAAACATTGTCTTCAGGCACATGTGGCAACTTTGGTAATAAACCTCTAATAAAGGTTCTTCTAAAGTAAACGCAAATGGACTGGCTTCTTTAAAGGTATTACTCAAAACTAAGGACGATGGTGGATACCACGTCCCATGCACTGTGTGCCACAGCACGGGTGTTTTGCCCATTGGGCTACTGGATTCTCGTTCCTGCCCCGTTTCTATTCTGGAATGGGCTTATCGAACTGTCCCAGCCACCTCACAGGCTTTACTTGGACCGACCACTCAAATTCATCATTTTCCCTTACTTTAAATGTATTATCTTCCCACCTCTGTCTCCGATCTTCCGTTTGCATGCTAACCTCCTTTACTGGCTTCTCCCAACTGTCACTAGACCACTCACGAGGCACTTTCCCCGCTCCTGGGTCCTCACGCTCAACCCATCCATCGTCATCCTCCTCTGACACCCACAATCCCTCTTTCACACCCTCTTGCACTATTTCTCCTTGTTCTTTGTTTATGCCATTGCTTTGGTCTTTTAATTTTAATTCCTCTACTTTCTCTAAAACCACCAGGCTATCATCTCTTTTCATCTCTTCTTCCTTGCATTGCTTTATTCCAGGCTGCTCACTTTGCTCATTTCCTTCACAGTCCCCCCCCCCTGCACATGCGTGCTAATCGTGTCTGACTCTAGGGGGAGGTGCTCATCTCTGTATTCAAGCTGAAGAGCCAGTGTTGTGCAAGTCCATGGCCACGTGGCCAGCATAGCTGCAAGGAAACACTGTTTCCATTTTTTACACGTACAGTAAAACCCCCATATCCACTGATTCATTAACCACTGATTTAGTTATCCAGAGGAATAAAATCAAATACTGTACTGGCAAATACTGCACTTTCAGTGTGGAAAGGAAGGCCACAGCAACATTACAAATGCATTATTTGTAATAGGCCATTTCTGTATCAATGTAACAAATTCTCTCTCTCTCTCTCTTCCCCTCAATGCTATTTGAATTACCCACTCCAAAGACTACATAGATAAAACCTGTACAGTAGGACCCCAGTATCCGCTGGGGATTGGTTCCAGGCCTTCCCGTGGATAATGAAAACCGTGGATAAGACAGAATGCCCCCAAATCCTCAAAACTGTTTTGTGACAGTAGCTTGCTTTACAGCTGCTGTTTGTGACAGTAGCTTGCTTTCGGTTGCTGTTTTATGACAATAGCTTGCTTTACAGCTGCTGTTTCTAATAGTAACTTGCTTTGCGGCTGCTGAATTATTTATTTAATTTTTTCCTCTGATACCCATGGATAACTGAATCAGTGGATACAGGGGTCCTACTGTACCAGCATCAGTAAAAGTTAAGCACGATCATGGAAGTTTGTTAGGTTACCACATTTATAGAAATCCTAGAGGGCAAAGGGGTATTACACATTCTTGAAGGAGCACCAGATCGTCTTCTGACAATCGAGTCAAGGAAGTCTCCGACTCATTCTACTGTATCAGTCATCTCAGCCACTAGCATGTAAAGAATTTTATGCAGATCACACCTTCCTTCCAACTTTAATAATTTTAAGGCTATCAACCTCATAAGGTTGAGTGAAGCGGGCAATACAGAAACATATGAACATAGGGTCCCAGCACCCCTTTTCCACATGGGCAGTGCCTTTTGGAGTAGGGAGTTCCATTATATCTGCCATATAATATAGCTGTACAACAAACATTACATCTACCCAAAGAAAAGGCCCTGTGTTTTGGAGGGGGGCATGTGAGCAAGGACAGGTAGGCAGCTGGTTGTCCCATGTAAAAAGAAATGTGGAAAAACAGGGGTGAACAGAATTTATTGGCAGCACTACAAAAGT
Source organism: Phrynocephalus versicolor (assembly GCA_023846285.1). Classification (NCBI taxonomy): domain Eukaryota; kingdom Metazoa; phylum Chordata; class Lepidosauria; order Squamata; family Agamidae; genus Phrynocephalus; species Phrynocephalus versicolor. The sequence continues at coordinate 9,898,700 of JAHTLZ010003542.1, read as the reverse complement.
CCTGAAATTCAATATCCAAAACTCTTCTCTTAATAATTTGGAAACCTTACTCTTAACTTAGAAGGTTGCTATCTATACAAATTGATTTCAATTTTTTGTGAAGAACCATTGTTCCAAAGGGAGGTATAGAGTCCAGCAAAAGTTGGTATAATAAGCTATCCATATTGGATTTGTAGTAAATACATAACCAAAATTTGAACAATCCCAGTCAAGCTACAGTCTGTAATAAAGATACTCTGGATTTCAAGCAAAGCACCACATAGGGCACACATCTAGGTAGTCCTAACACTTGGCGTAAGGAAGAAAAACTGTAGCTGTTCAATCAATTAACCCATGGTATTTGCCCAAACTGAAAAGCCATAGAGGGCTTGTGATATAATTTTGGACTTGAAAACTTGCAATGCTGCTGGAACAAACCAGTTTCCTGAATTGTGATAAAAATGTAGAATTGATTGGACAGTGATCCTAACTACGTTTATACCCACTTCCCGGGGGGGGGGGGGGGGCAAGAATGTTCAAAGTAAAAAAAAAAAGGACACCTAAGTATTTATACTGTATTTGTTCTATATGCTTTCCATTGAAGCTGTTTGGCAAAAAAACAACAACAGCATTATTTGGGATTTATTATAATTTAATTGCATTTTATTTTTGCTCAGAGACTCTTCACATCCATTTATCAGTCGTTTCAAGCCTAGACTAGATGGACTTCTTTTTGGTTTTTATTTCAGAGAACAAATCTCCACATTCCACTGTTCTTGAAAGCAGTCCTCCTCCTCTTCCTTCCTTCCAAGATTTCACCCAAGAAGGTCATTCAACACAGCAAGGCTAGAACTAATTCCCTCCATAATGTACATTCAGTGTTACTTCTAACAAGATGACAGGGATACTTCAGTGTTGGAGAAATGCCACACTATCCCAGCAGGACAAAACCTTTAATCCAAAACCAATCATACTTGGAAAAATATCTTGAAATTAATCAGTATCCTGTAGAGAGAACAACTTGACATTTTCTGACCTCAAGGAATGACAAAGGTAAACAAAAGCATTTTTCCTTCAACATACAGTTTCTTTGATACAAGAACTATTTCTTAGTTCCTAAAGATTTACCATTCCACCAAGTGACCCTTCCTTAACCTAAAATACATAACCTTCCCAAGGTTTCAGTATACCCCAGGAGGGATTTTTTTTTTTAAAAAAAAAGCAGTATCATAGGAAATGATGAGATGTTTCTTCCGCACACATAGAACTAATTTATAGCTCATGGCAAAAAAATGAAATTGTTTCAGGATAATACTATGATTTTTCAGAACTACTCACAATAAAAATTAGATTATTCATGTTGCACTCTGCTACAAAGATAAACAAATTAATAATGAAGTTAATAAAGAAAATAACAGAAATGCTTCTTCCTCAGGGGGGTATTATTTTAAACATTTATACTGTGTTTGTACTCAGAAGGGTTTTACAAATCAATAATAACCCAAGAAATGCTTTTGTTTACTGCCTGTCCTTGGGGAACCACCTAGAAAGATACAACACAGAATGAAAAAGTCCAATTCTGCTAGCCTGGGGAACACCCAAGTTCATATCCCCATTCAACAGAGAAATTCACTATGCAAAGCTGGGGCTAGTCCAACTCTCTCAGTGTGGCCCACCTCACAATATACCTCTTGTGAAGAGCAAGTGGTGGCCTATCTATGTAGTCCACCCTGAGTTACAGGAGGAAAGGAAGGCTGATGATGATGATGATGATGATATACATACTAAAACCAATCTGTACTGCAAAAATGGCAGTAGTTGTTTATTTTATGTATAATAAACTTTACATACTGTACTTGACAATTTATTATTATTATTATTATTATTATTATTATTATTATTATTATTATTATTATTATTATTATTATTATTATTATTATTATTATTATTA
>JAHTLZ010003542.1:9806509-9859405 GCA_023846285.1 Phrynocephalus versicolor | reverse complement strand
AATAATAATAATAATAATAATAATAATAATAATAATAATAATAATAAATGTGCTGCAAAACCAAATCTGATTTATGGTGACCCTTTCCCAGGTTTTCCATGTAATACGAAGGATGCTGGAACAGGTTCAGAGGAGGGCAACAAGGATGTCAGGGGACTGGATACCAAGCCCTATAAGGAAAGACTGAAAGGACTAGCCATGTTGAGAAAAGAAGACTGAAGGGAGATATGATATAGCGCTTGTCAAGTACTCAAAAGGTAGTCATGCAGATGAGGGTCTGTTCTCGATCATCCCAGGCTGCAGGACATGGAATACCAGGCTCAAGCTACAAAGAAGCTAGATTTAAGTTATCATGACAAACAGCCTAACTGTTAGAGCAGTATGACAAGAGAACCAGCCCATTATCTTGGTGGGTGGCGCGTGCTCTGCAGTTTCAGACTTTCAAGACAATATTGGACAACCAAACTTCAGATCTGCTTTGATTTCCACCCATGCGTTGAGCAGGTTACACTCAAAAGCCTTATAGGCCCCCATCCAATGCAATTATTCTGTCGTTCTATTATTCTATTCCCCCCCCCCCAGATTATTACCTGGAAAAGTATTGCACTGAGGCTCACTCCCTAGTTAGACATGCGTGCAATTGTGCAGGCGCTTTGTGTACTTGGTGGGGAAAATAACCATATTGGTTTAGGATTTGGTTTAGCCATCTTTGTTTCAGGACATGCACACGTACACCCAAGAACAGTCGCAATTTGGAATTTGCTCCTCAGCTGGGGAAAAAAGCCTAGTTGATAGTCATGATGATTATAGGATTCTATTTCTTCCGCCAGACCTTTTGGCAGAAAAAGGGTTGATTTCAGCCCTTTCAGCCTGGTGTCCTCCAAGCCCATCAGCTCCAAACTAGTCCATGGCAATGTTAGTTGGGGGAACAGTAGCACATTCAGAGAACAGCAGGCAAGGCAGGGTGAGGGAGGCTATCTTTAACGTATGAACCTCTGGTCAGCAGCTACTTAGAACAGGAGATTATGAAAACTACATAGGGCAGTGATGGCGAACCTTTTAGAGACCGAGTGCCCAAACTGCAATTCAAAACCCACTAATTTTTTTGCAAAGTGCCAATACAGTAATTTAACCTGTATACAGGTGGCTATGATGGGGCAATGTCAGATGCCCACAGAAAGGGCTCTGAGTGCCACCTTTGGCACCCGTGCCATAGGTTCGCCATCACTGACATAGGGGATCTCCTTCACATGGGATTTTACATAACCTTCGTGTGTAACATTAGATAAAGTAAAGATTGTTGTGAACCTTGGAGAAGGTGAGAGACAAAATGACTACCCAATAAAGTGGGATGCTAGATCCTAACAGCCTGTGCTAACAGGAGTTTTTCAGGAGCCCAGTGATAGTTCTTCAGCGGTTTGAAGACCAAAATCCTACTAATACATAAATGCTGGAGCAAACCAGCAGATTGTCCACATGTTCCTTGCAGGAGCTAATCCCACTGAATCCAGATTCAATCAGTGCATACAGTTTATGTCTCACCACGTATGCAGAAGAAGGTTCGGCAAATGACCAAGATACAATATCCCTGTTGAAGTAGCCCGTGCTTTGGTCAAGGATAGCGTAGTTGTCTTAAGAGTTGAAAATTGTTTTTAATTGTACCTATATTTCCATGTATGTCCATAATTTTAAACGAGGGCAATGCTCTGATATGAATAACAAAAAAGACAGAGCCCACTGTTGGCGGCTTGGCTGCTTGGCTATATAGTAGGTGGTTGGTTCCCTGGGTTGCTGCTTCTGGCGATGATGGTGTGTATGGATAGATAGATAGATAGATAGATAGATAGATAGATAGATAGATAGATAGAGACCAACATGTTTCTCTGGCATCACTGCGATAGGAATCTATTAAGCACAAGCTGGCACCTTTCCCTTGCTTGGGTGTATTAGAATCCCTGAATGGATATTCAGCTGTAATTCAGATCACTGCAGGGGAGGAACCACCCTGCAGCAATAGAACTGAAAAGCTTAAATTGCCTTAAAGGATTATCTTGAACAAACAAGATAAATGTAATCAGTCCCTTTATATCTGACTAAACTCCTGCAACAGCAAAAGGATCTGCTGTGCTGTTCAAAAAAATAAATAAATACAAATCTGCTGTCTACTGTACATTGCAAGGAGACGGGAAGAAAGAATCACATGTTATGAGAGTCCTTTCAAGGTGCGTCTTCTTGAACGAAGCTGAGTTTCCCATGACTGAGAGACCCTTTCTCCATCTTTCCTCCTGAACACTAGAGGCGGTGGCATTTTGATGTCACAGGAGACGAGCGCAAAAGCCTTTATTTCTTGGGCACCACTGTCAGATAGCCTCAAGTTTTAGGTGCAGGGAAGGGCTGAAAGCAAACTAATAAAAGAGATGGCTGTTGTGGCTTTTTTTGGGGGGGCTGTTTGGCCGTGTTCCGGAGGTTTTTCTTCCTGCTTTTTCACCAGACTCTGTGGCTGACATCTTCAGAGGGCAAGGAGCTCAGGGAACTAAGGGCCTTTTCACACGACCCCTAAGATCCGCTGGCCACTTAAATTCGGACCAGAGATCTTGGGGGTTCGTTGCTCTTCCTGCGTCCTCACCCCTCCGCACTTCCTTGCTGCTGCCTGCGTGAGGGGAGGGAGAAAGAAAGAGAGGAAAAAATGCAGGCTCACCTCCGAAGCCGCCCGGAAAGCCCGTCGTTGTCCTGATTCCTTCTCTTAAAGGGGCGGCAGGCAAAAAAAAAAAAAAACAGAAGCGAGGAGAGCCCGGGACTCACCAGATTACATCCGGATCTGGGGATTTTCACCCTCCCAGAGCAGGTACATGAAAAGTGCACTGGGACGCGCTTAGGTGGGCGTGGTCGCACTTAAATTCCTGCAAACTCCGGAGCTGGTGGGGAAACAATTGTAAGCTCTGGAGCTGGCAGCCATTTGCGGCGGAGTTTAGGGGTCATGTACAAATACCCTAAGAGTTCTCTCTGTGCTCTGGGATATAGAGTCAGGGTCGTATCTGGGGGGGGTACATCTGCCCCAGGTGCAGCAAGCTGGGGGCGCCTGGAGGGGGAGCAGGAGGAGGAAGCCGTGCATCCTCCTGCCACCCAGCAGTCCTCCTTTCCCCTAAAGCTTGGTGATGGCACTCCTCCGCCACCGCGCACCAGGTGAGCAGCAAAGCAGGCAGGCAGGCAGGAGCGCGGTGGCTGTGACATCCTCCTCCTCCTCTTCCTCACCTTGCTGGGAGATGTGAAAGGTGTGTGCACACACACACACACAAACATGTACACACACGCTCTATGCCCATAAGGTTCACCCCCCCATTCCTGGGTGGGTACAATGTGGGGGGGGGCAGCAGGAAGGGTGCAAAAATGAACTTTGTCCCCAGGTGCTCCAAATCATGGCTATGTTTCTGTTTATTGGAGGGGGGGTATTTTTTATATATAGTTGTGGGAAAGGGAGAACTTGTCCTATTCGGGAGAATACGTGTTAGTCAGTGTATTGGTATGTGGAGGGGTTAAGATTTTCACTGCAATAAGGGAGGCTTGATCTGTCTCTGTGTTTGATGGGTGTCGTTAGCTGTTCTATTGTGTGAATTGATCACTGATGCTTGTGGCCTGGTGGGGATCATTGATCTTTTCCAGGCTGTAGCTTTCAGTACTGGGAGTCAGGCTTTGTTGATTTTTAGACTTTCTTATTTTCTACTGAAGCTGTGCTGGTGTGTTGTGAATTTCAGTGGCTTCCCTGTGTACAGTAGCACCCCTGTATCTGTGGGGGATTGGTTCCTGACCACCCTGTGGATAATGAAATCCGCAGATAAGAGCACCCCAGGGAACCCCACCATGGCCGACAGCAAGAAGCGGGGGGGGGGGGGGGACAGGTGTGCTCCCGCTTACAGCCAGGCATAGCCCACTGCTCCCCCCCCCAACACTCCGATTTCCCGCTAGCACCACAGCCGGCGCCGAAGCCAGATGGAGCAGGGCCTCTCCACTGGCTCCCAGCCCTACCACCCACCTCTCACCATGAGGGAGGCCTGACCAGCAGGTTCCCAACCTCCACCACCACCAGCTTCAGACCCCAACCTTGCGGGCGGGTGGGCTCTCCGGGGCTGCACCGATGCCACCCTGCTCCTGCCCAGCTTAATGGCAATTGGGTCCTCTTGAGGTGCATGGCCCCCTCCTCTGCCACCTCCATTGTCACCACCATTAGAGGCGGGCAGGCAGGCGCTTCTGTGCCACACCGCTGCCTCCGCCACCTCCATTGTTGCCGCCTTTAGAGGCAGGTGGGAGCTCCTGGTGTTGAGTCTGCAGCAGGCTATTCCTGCTGTATGCTGCTGGGCCTCAGAATTCCCAATGAAGAGTCCAGCAGGAGAGACATCCAAGGGGGAATACTGGTTTTATTGAGCTCAATAAAAGACAGCAGGCCAACACCCCCCAGGACAGTGCTGAGGTGTTCCGCCCAGAAACAAAATGGTTGCAAACTTTTATACCTTTTCCCCTCCCCTCCCACAGCGTGCACACAGATCCCTGGGATAGGTAGGTGGCGACCTTCAGGGAGGCCACCAATGGTGACAGTCCAGGGCATCTCCCAGGGCAGTCCTGGGGTGGTTCGGGGGCGGTCCTAGGGCTGGCAACATTACCCAGTCTCTGCCCCATAATCCAGGTGTGGCTGGGTTAATGTTTGCCATTGAGGTGTTTATAAGCCATGATGGTTGGAAACAATGGGCAGAAGCAAATCACATTGTCCAGGAGTTTGGCTAATCTTCAATTCAATAGGAGGGCTGGAAAGTCAACAGAAGGGTCCCAAGTCGTCAGAAAAGTTTTCTCCAGGGTATGTGGAAAGGAGACAATGGGAGGTCTCCTGGCAGTCTCCTGGCTGAGATTAATCCTATTATCCATGAGGAGATTCTTGCCTCACCCTGGAATCTCCTTGATTGGTGTAGTTGCTTCTGGAAGATGCAGCCACGCCAAAGAGTCACCATTTTCCTCCTTCTCTCCCCCTGGTTCCTGCCCGAGATGGTGGTCCCAAGCATAGAGAGTGGGGGGGGGAGTACCCAGGAAAACATGGTGAGGTGAGAGGTAAAGAGGGGAGCGGGGGGGTGACCTTCTAGCTCGAGGTGGCGGGGAGGAGAAGGCAGGAGAAAGAGAGGGGGTGGGTGGGTCAGCAAGCAACATAAGCAACTCAATGGGTGAATGATGAGTCATCCATGATAAGAAATGGGGTGGGTATAGTCTTGAGGTAGAATAATGGCAGACCTTCCCATGGTCCAGATGCAGACAAAGGAATTTGATGTCCAGGTGCTTGAGCTGGAGGCTGGAGGGCTAAGCAGGAAAAGGTGCCCCATACAGCCCATTGTCTCTGTGAAGGAAGGAGAAGATTCCCTCTGGCAAAATCCATTCAGGGGAACCAAGCAGTTTGAACTGGTTTTGCCATGTGGCAGGGTGACGGTCCTTGATTTGAAATGGAGGTCACTTCCCCAGCATGGAGGCAGCGTGTACCCTTGTCCAGGCCTTGAGATACGTGAAGGAAGAAGGAATTGGGAAAATGGAGGAGTCGGGGATATTACTGGAAGGCAGGGAGAGGAAGGACACAGAGGGGAGAGGTGGAGGAAACTTTATTTGGGGAAGAGAGAGAGAGAGAGAGAGAGAGGAGAAGAAGGAGAAGGGAAAGAGAGGGAAAGAGAAAATACTTCTTGGTGCCCTTTTGGCTGTGCAGGGAACGATGCAGTGATGAAAAGGGGGTTAATATGAGATGATCCCCCACCCACCCCCAAGTGTGCCAAGGTCTGGTCTACTGAGGAGTAAGGGGTTGCCCCATTCCCCCTATTTTCCTGAGGCTCGGGGGGGGGCACATGTTCAGGGGAAACAAACTATCAAATCCACTGTCAATCACCCCTAACCTTTGTTATGAAGCCTGTTCGCTTGTAGGGAAAGAAACCGGAGCTTCTCAGCCATATCTTTTTGGGGAATGGCTGGGCCGATATGGACCAGGTTTGTTTGCATTGTGCTTGTGACGATATCAAGCATTGCAGCCGGATGCGGGAGTCTAATTTTGTCCTTGCCTAATTGACATGTGCTCGTAGGAGCGGGTGCGGGCCTGCCTTCGCAGACACACGTCTGCTCCCAATTCACACACACACACATGTTTTTTTTTCCTTTGTGTCCTCCACACTGGTGTCGGGAAGGAGGTGGCAGCCCAGGCAAGCTCAGGCCCCTCATCACCTTCTAGGTGGCCACTCAAGATGAGGAGCAGCAGCTATGGCAACGGCAGCAAGGCTGGCACCACTGCACATGGATCCAGCTGTGCGCCCTGGCCATCATGCCCTCACTGCACCCCGTAGGGAAAGCTGCCTCCTCTCTTGGCCTGGCCTGGCCCGGCCCTACTTGGTGTGCTGCAAGTGAGGGAGGGAGCAAGGGCGGGGGAGGAGGGAGGGGAGGCAGGAAGGCCTGCCCAAAGCCACCTACAGCCTGCTCACTGGCCAGGCCCATCCAGGCTGCGGTGCTCTGTTGGTTCGTCAGCCCGCCCATAACCAACTTAAGCAGAGGCTGGATGGCCATCTGTCGGAAATATTGTGAAGGGGTTCCTGCTTGGCAGGGGGTTGGACTCGATGGCCCATGAGGTCTCTTCCAACTCTATAATTCTATGATTCTATGATTCTATGACAAATGCAGCCCCACCAGCCTCCCAGGAACCAGGCCCGGGCCACCATTGGCCTTCTCTTCCCTTCTTTCTCTGCCACCTCCTGCTCGCTGGTCTCTAGCCTGGTGGTGGTGGCGGCAGCCTCAGCCTCTAGCCATGGCTGGGCTTCCTCCTCCCCTCACTCACTCCAAGGAGCAAGGCAGCAGCTCAGAGGGGGATGGGTAGGTAGGAAGTAACTCCGTTTCCCCCTCGGTCGCCTGTCGTACATCCCTCCATTGGTCCACCGCCATGGCTGGCGCTGCCTCTGCCTGCCCCCTTCCTTCCTCACAACGACAACACCGGTGGCAGCCACACAAGGAAGGCAGGTGGGCAGGGTGTAGGAGGAGCAGGGGCAGAGCCTCAGGGCCATGGAGGGAGTGGGAGACCTTGCCGCAGCCCTCCCATTTTAAATTGCCCCGCTTGGCTGAAGCCGGTGCCTCAACTATCTGGGCGGTGGGTGGGGGAACTTGCCATGGCCCTCCCACTTTGAACTGTCCCACTAGCTAGCATGACGGTCATCTGGGCGGTGGGTGGAGGGAGTGGGGGAAGCGACATAGCCCACCGCTTTGAACTGCCTCAGCAATAGAAGCAGCTGCGGAAGCTGGCTTGCTTGCAAAGCAGGGGGTAGGTGGGGGGTCTGCAATTGGTCCCGGGGGCTGGATTCAGGACCCTGGGGGGTCGCATCCGCCCCCTGGGCCTTAGGTTGAGGACTCCTGGGCTAGAAAGTTGCTTTTAACTTGCTAACAGAAAATTCACCTGGCAAGTTCCGTAGGATAGATGCCTCCACAAAGCCTGGTCAGGTCTTAATCTTTTACTTGGGTTGCAAGTAAATCTTGTCACCTAACGGGCAGGGGGATCCATTCACTTTAGTTTCATACAGGAAAATACATGGTCATAAATTTGCTTTTATAGACTTCCTTGGTATCTCAGCTCAGATAATTAAGGACCCAGGGTTGAGACTGAAGCTTCCTCCACCCCACTCCCAGTTGCTTAGATAAAGAGATGAATCGATTTCCCTCTTGCTGCAGTCGGTGAGTCATTGTTGACTTGAGAGGCATCCCTTTAAAATTCTGTTCCTGATTAATTAGGAACCAGGAAGTGGGATAGGATCAGAGCTGAGCTGGGTCTCCTCGCCCAGCTTCTGACAGAAGGGACCAGCTTGGCTTCTGCAGGAGAGCGGAAACCAGGCATAAGGAAAGGAACACCAGCTGCTACAATTGTTAGGAATCTGTTCTCAGCTGAGAGAGTTGAACGGTGAAGCATCCAACTCTTGACACAGCTCCTCTGGACTGGTGCCCTGAAGACGAAATTCAGGAATTCACATTCTGCTAAAATGCTATTGCCTCTGAAATGCTCATTGTCCTTTGTTGTTGAGGCGTGTGGCCAGAGCTGGATTAAGACCCTTAGAGGCCCTAAGCACTTAAAATATTTTGGTGCCCCCCAATATATGTAAGTCAAAATATAAACAATAATACAATCTACCATGTTGGTCCTTCTTGATTTGTCAGCAGCCTTTGATACCGTCGACCACGGTATCCTCCTGGGCAGGATGTCTGAGGCGAGCCGTGCACTAGCTCCAGTCCTTTCTCGACAGCCATGCCCAGAGAATAGAGCTATCTCTCTCTCTCTCTCTCTCTCTCTCTCTCTCTGTGTGTATGATCTGTCGGCCCCCATGGACACTCTCTTTTGCGGTGCCCCAGGGGTCAGTGGTCTCTCCTATGCTCTTTAACTTCTAGAGGAGGCTGCTGGCTGAGGTCGTTCAGAGTTATGGGGTCTGCTGTCACCAGTACGCTGATGACACACAGCTCTCTTCTCTCCTTTTCCACCTCTGCAATGGAGGCTGTTCGTACCCTTAACCGCTGCCTGGATGCAGTCGTGGAATGGACCAGGACTAACAGGCTCAAACTCAACCCTGGGAAGACCAAGGTTCTCCATCGTGGCCTTCGTGAAGCCACACAAATGGGTTTCCCAGGCGCCCTTGCACCAGAGGTCGGAACTTCCCTAGCAATAGGAAAGTTTGTTAGTCTCCGCCCCTGCACCCTGTGCATGTGCGTGGGTGTTCCCGCCTAAACGCCTCAGTTCCTCTTAACCGCCGTGGCTAGAGGTTCTTCTTGGTTAGTCTCCGCGCTTTGTCATTGCATTCAGGAATTTTTTCTTCTATTCGGCTTTTGACTCGGACTGTTTTCGGCTAATGTCTTTCGCGGCCCCCTTCAAACACTGTTCAAACTGCCAGGCGAAGATCCCTCTTACGGACGGACACGAACTTTTCTTAATTTGCCTCGGTGAACACCACCGTACTGACTCTTGTCCGATCTGCAGGGGGTTCAGCTCTCAGGCCATTAAAAATTGCCGCAACCGCCTGGCGAATTACCTTCTCGAGCGCTCGCTTCGCCCACAACCGATGGAGCAGAAGATGGCTGATCTACCCCGTAAGTCGGAGGCTTCGGGTTGGGTGGAAAAACCGAGGGAGAAGTTGAAGAAGATCCCGGTTCTACAAGCTGTAGCTTCTTCGAAGCTGAAACCATCTGCTAGCCTGTCCCGAGCTTTTTCCTCTAAGTTCTCCTCTAAAACCTCTGAAGACTTCGAAACTGCCTCCAAAGAGCTCCACTGTGTCGAGTTCGACTACGACGGCCACTCTTTCTTCGTCTCTGGCCTCTCTTTCGGTAACTGTTGAAACCAAATATTCTGGTTCAGCAGCGGCTGTGGTTCCTCCTTTGAGGTACCAACAGCTTCTTCCTTCGGACCCTTCGGAGTTGTCATCCGAAGATAACGGAGCCCTTCCTCCAAATATCACCTTGGTGGGCTCGACTCCAGTTATGGACACTGGGACCCTTCGGTCCGGAACTGAAGGGACCGGTCGGTCCAGAGAGCCTTCTGTTCGCTCTCCATCCCTGGCTTCTAAGGCTGCTTCGTCCCCGGTTCCACTCCGGGAGACTGAGCCCGAAGAGCGTGCCTCTTCCCTGCCTCCGACGTTCCCTTCGGGTTCGTCTTTGAAGCCGGAGAAGCACCAACGTGACAAACATCCCCAGCTGCAGTCTACCATCCTGACTGCTTCTGTCGGTTTCGACTCTTCGATCCCAGTGCTTCAGACCAAGTCCATACCTGCTGCTGTGGCCCATGCTCTAACACCGCCCAAGCGGACCACCGAGGCGTCGGATTCAATGGCGCCTCCTAAGAAGAAGAGGTGTAAGGAGCATCATACTCAAGCTCCCTTGCCTGTCCCTCCGATACCGGCCTTCTCCCTCCGTTTCGACGGAAGGCAGTGGCCGATCCATTCTGCGGACCAGGTCGAATCCGACCAGATGGCTTTGGTCCCCTCCTCTTCGGGCTCAAATCGGGAGGATGATGTGGATTCAGAAGTTGGATCTGTCGATTCCGCAGTCTCGGATTCGACTTCTCTACAGCTAGTCACCCCTCCGGATTCAGAGGTCGACGAAAAATCTCCTCCATCCTCTTCCAACTCTATGAGGAATTATGCCAACTTTCTCGTCAGGATGTCCAAGACTATTGATTTACCAATCCACCAGCCACAGCCCAAGAGAGTATGCCACATTTTTGGGAGGATTGCTAACGATGAAACATCACCAGTACATCTTACGTTGATTCCTTCCTTCCTGACGATGATTGAGGACTTGTTCGAAGCTTTGTCGACCACTTCCATCCCTCGCAAGCTTGAAGCTCTCTACAGGGTCCATGATGATAAGGCGTCTTACCTTAATAAGCACCCTACAACCAACTCCGTGGTAGTCGCATCCTCCCAAGTACAGTCACGTATAAAGCAACCCCCCATTCCTCCTTCTAAAGAAGGGCGGAAATTGGATACGGTTGGGAGGCACCTTTATTCTTTCGCTGTTTTTCAACATAAGATTGCGAACTATCAGGGTGCCATGGGGGCCTACCAACGGGATCTTCTCACTCACCGCCATCCTTTTTTGGAGCTGATCCCAGAAGACAAGCATGCAGAGGCTTCCGCCCTTTATGAGGAGTCTATGGCCTTGGCTGCCCAGCAAATGAGGGCCTCCAAACACTCCTTCGATGCTGCCTCTAGGGTGCTCAGTTCTTCCATCACCCTCCATAGACACGCTTGGCTACGTACCACTGGACTTTCTGATGATCATAAGACACAAATTGAATTTCTTCCTTTTGATGGTTCCGGCTTGTTTAACACTGCAACGGATGATCTTATGGAGGACAGACATAAGAAGCAGGACACTGCCAAGAAGTTGAACGTGATTCCTTCCCGCCAGAAACCTTCCTTTCGTTTCCACTCAAGAAGGCGCTTCTGGCCCCCCTCCGCTCAGTCTTCCTCTAAACACCAACCGAGAGATCGGCCTGCAAGATCTTCGGCCCTGTCCACCTTTGTCTCCAAGACCAAGAAGTCCAAGTCTACTGCCGTCTCTTCCAAGCCCAGGGATAGGAGATCCCGAGACGACTATTGACTACCATCCTATCCGTCTCAGTCCCTTTCTTGCGGCTTGGCAACACATCACCTCGGACCAATGGGTCCTCTCTGTTATTCAAAAAGGTTACCTTTTAGAGTTAGCTTCTCTTCCCCCGTTGGGAAATTTAGTTCGCACTTCTCCATCTCCTTGCTTCCTACAAGAGATCTCTTCGCTGCTTCAGAAGCAAGCCATAGAAATGGTCCCAAGGCACCTCGCTCGTCTAGGCCTCTTCCCCCGTTATTTCATGGTGCCGAAGAAAGATGGAGGACTCTGGCCTATTCTGGATCTGCGATTCTTGAACAAATTCTTGGTATACAAAAAATTTTGAATGGTCACCTTGGAGAAAGTCATCCCTCTTCTACGCAGAGGAGATTGGTTTGGGGTTGTGGATCTCAAAGATGCATACTTCCACATATCGATCCACCCAGTTCATCGTCACCTGCTTCGCTTCGCTGTAGGGGAAGACATCTATCAATATTCCGCCCTGCCTTTTGGTTTGGCCACAGCGCCAAGAGTCTTCACCAAGTGCATGGCCCCAGTAGCAGCCTACCTCCACACGCTGGGAATAGTTGTCTTCCCCTATCTCGACGACTGGTTGATTGTCGCAGACTCTCAGGACAAGGCCCGCCAAGACATCGCAACTGTCCTCGACACCCTCAAGTCCTTGGGTCTGCAGGTCAATTACAGGAAGTCGCATCTCGAACCCTCTCTAGTGGTAAGCTTCATTGGTGCCATTCTAGACTCCACCAGAGCTATAGCCTTTCCTACGAGGACCAGAATTGCAGATATGCTCCATCTGCTTCAACAGTTCCAAGCACATCAACTCATCCCAGCGGTAGAGGCCCAAAGACTGTTAGGTTTCATGGCTTCCATGACCTCCGTCTTGGTTCACGCGAGGCTTCGACTCAGACCTCTCCAGGCTTGGTTTCTCCGGCACTTCAACCCTCTTTGGGACCCTCCCAACAAACTCCTACCCATCCCTCTGGACTTACCTCATCATCTTCGCTGGTGGTCTTGCCGATCCAACATCCTCTCTGGACGTCCCTTTAGGAATCCATTTCCCACCATACAAGTAATGACAGATGCCAGCAACATGGGTTGGGGTGCTGTTTGCCTCTCACACTCCATCCACGATACCTGGACTCCCCAGGAACAACAACTCCACATCAACGAGTTGGAGCTGCTGGCTATCTTCAAGGCATTCCGGGTGTTCATCCGACACCTCTCCAGCAATGTAGTACTGGCGGTGACCGTGAACACAACCGCCATGTGCTACATCAACAAACAGGGCGGAACACATTCGCATCGTCTTCTGCAGCTCTCAATCCACTTCTGGGATTGGTGCATCTCCAACAGCATTCACCCGATTGCTATGCACTTACCTGGAGAGGAGAACTCCAACACAGACGACCTCAGCCATCGACTTCAGTCGACCCACGAGTGGGAACTGCATCCCACGACTTTCAACCTCCTTTGCAGCAAGTGGGGCTTTCCTCGTGTGGACCTATTCGCCTCCCAATACAATACCAAGTGCCAGGAATACTGCTCCAGGGTGGGGAAGGGACTTCACTCCTTAGGAGATGCTCTCCTCCTCCCTTGGTCGGAAGGCCTCCTTTATGCCTTCCCCCCTGTGCCTCTGATACACAGAGTAATCCTAAAGATCCTGCAGGAGAGAGCCAACCTCATTCTGATAGCGCCTTGGTGGCCTCGCCAGCCCTGGTTTGCCTCCCTTCTGCAGATGTCCTCGGAGTATCTACACCTTGCCCAGTTTCCAGAGCTTCTCTCACTGGACAATGGCCAAGTTCTTCATCCAGACCTGAATCACCTCCAGCTTGCGGCCTGGAGGATTCTGCCTTGATTGAAACTATCATTGACTCGTGCCGCAAGCCTTCCACTAAAAAACAATACTCCTATAAGTGGAGAGGTTTTCTTTGTTTGCGGCTGATAAGGGGTTCGACCCGGTCAACCCCTCCCTTACATGGGTCTTACAATATCTTCTGCACTTGAAACGTTCCGGACTGACATCGGCTTCTTTTAGAGTCCACCTCTCGGCTATTGTGGCTCACCAGCCACATTTTTCGGAAGCAGCTGCTTTCTTCAGGCATCCCAGAATGAAGCAGTTTCTCAAGGGCCTGAAACACACGTTCTCGGACAGGAAACCTATCCCTCTTCAGTGGTCCCTGTCCTTAGTCCTACGGGCCTTGCAACGCCCACCCTTTGAACCGTTGGCCTCTACAGACATTAGGCTACTCACCCTAAAAACTGCATTTTTGGTGGCCATCACTTCGGCTAGAAGGTCCAGCGAGCTCTGCGCTCTTAGGTGTGACCCTCCGTACTTGCGTTTCCACCACGATAGGGTGGTGGCTTACCCAGATGTAACTTTCCTTCAGAAAGTTGTTTAGAATCATAGAATCATAGAATTATAGAGTTGGAAGAGATCTCATGGGCCATCGAGTCCAACACCCTGCCAAGCAGGAACCCCTTCACAATATTTCCGACAGATGGCCATCCAGCCTCTGCTTAAATACCGTCAAAGAAGGAGACTCTACCACCCTCCGCGGCAGCATACTCCACTGCCGAATAGCTCTAACTGTCATGAAGTTCTTCCGAATGTTCAAATGGAATCTCTTTTCCTGTAGTTTGAAACCATTGCCCCGAGTCCTAGTCTCTGAAGCCATGGAGAACAAACCTGTTCCCTCTTCAATATGACATCCTTTCAAATATTTAAACATAGCTATCATATCCCCTCTCAGTCTTCTTTTTGATAGGCTAAACATTCCCAGTTCCCTAAGCCGTTCTTCATAAGACATCTCTTCCAGGCCTTCAACCATCCTAGTCGCTCTCCTCTGCACCCGCTCGAGGTTGTCAACATCCTTTTTAAACTGAGGCGCACAGAACTGGACACAGTACTCCAGGTGGGGTCTGACCAGAGCAGAATAGAGTGGCACTATCACCTCCCTTGATCTAGACACTATGGTTCTGTTGATGCAACCAAGAATCGCATTGGCTTTCTTGGCCGCCGCATCACACTGCTGGCTCATGTTCAATTTGTGGTCCACCAAGACCCCCAAATCCCTTTCACAGGTACTATTCTCTAGCCAAGTGTCCCCCATCTTATATCTGTGCAATTCATTCTTTCTACCTAGATGTAGCACCCTACATTTCCCTCTGTTGAAATCCATTCCATTAGCTTTGGCCCAGACTTCTAATCTGTCAAGGTCCTTTTGGATTTTCATCCGATCCTCTAGGGAATTAGCAACCCCTCCCAATTTGGTATCATCTGCAAATTTAATTAGCATACTCTCTATTCCTTCCTCCAAGTCATTAATAAAGATATTGAAGAGCACTGGACCAAGAACAGAACCTTGGGGCACCCCACTGGTCACGTCTCTCCAAGATGATGAGAGACCATTTATGATCACCCTTTGCGTGCGA
Source organism: Phrynocephalus versicolor (assembly GCA_023846285.1). NCBI lineage: Eukaryota > Metazoa > Chordata > Lepidosauria > Squamata > Agamidae > Phrynocephalus > Phrynocephalus versicolor. Next base: position 9,844,834 of record JAHTLZ010003542.1, on the reverse strand, counting down.
TCAGTCAACCAATTACAAATCCACCTCACTGTAGCACTATCTATCCCACTTCCTACTAACTTCTTAGCAAGAATACCATGGGGAACCTTATCGAAGGCCTTGCTAAAGTCCAGATAAGCAATATCCACAGCATTCCCCTCATCTACCATGCCTGTAATTCTATCAAAGAAAGAGATCAAATTAGTCTGGCATGACTTGTTTTTAAGAAACCCGTGTTGACTTTTTGTAATGACAGCATTGTTTGTTAGATAATTGCAGACTGATTTCTTAATAATCTGTTCTAGGATCTTTCCAGGAATTGAAGTCAAGCTGACTGGGCGGTAATTATTTGGGTCCTCTTCTTTCCCCATATTTCTCAACCTATTGTTTTGCCGAACTTATTTCCCAATCCTACCACTAGGATTGAACGGGACATGCATACACTTGATGTTAGACAGGCCCTAGCTTTTTAGGTCTCTAGGACCAAACCTATCAGAAAATCTAATAAACTGTTTGTGTGTCATGATCCTGCAGTTCTGGGTACTCCTGTCTCTTCCCAACACTTTGCCCGCTGGATAGTACAGACTATTAAGCTCTCTTACGAGCTGGTAAAGGTACCCTTACCCTTGGGTATTCATGCTCACTCCACTAGGGCTATGGCCTCCTCCGCGGCCTTCCTGAAGGGTGTACCGCTGGACAACATCTGCCAGGCAGCCACCTGGTCTACACCTGACACCTTCGTAACCCACTGCAGAGTGGATGCCCGTGTGAGGTCGGCCACTTCCTTCGGGAGGGCAGTGCTTTCCTTTGTGACAGCATGACTACCCTCCTGCCAGTGAGTACTGCTTGCAATCACCCATCTGTGTGGCTTCACGAAGGCCACGATGGAGAAGAACCAGTTACTTACCTGTAAAGGTGGTTCTTCGAGTGGACCTTCATGAAGCCACACAGCACCCGCACGCCTCCCCTCGGACTGTCACGCCCTGACTGGTACATCCATTACCTGTCATCCTGGTGGTCAAGAGGAACTGAGGCGTTTAGGCGGGAACACCCACGCACATGCACAGGGTGCGGGGGCGGAGACTAACGAACTTTCCTATTGCTAGGGAAGTTCCGATCTCTGGCGCAAGGGCGCCTGGGAAACCCATCTGTGTGGCTTCACGAAGGTCCACTCGAGGAACCACCTTTACAGGTAAGTAACTGGTTCTTCTGTTCCTTGGGGGGGTGTCTCTGGGCGGGTACAGTGGCCCTCACCCCAGTCTAGGGGGATTGACCCTCCAGCTGGCGGATCCAGTGAGGAGTCTGGGCATGGTCCTGGATCCAGCTTTCTCCCTGGAAGCCCAGGTGGCAGCTATTTCCAGGGCAGCCTTTTTACCAACTGAGGCTCATTGCCCAGATCCGCACATACCTGGACATGAATTCCCTTAGGACGGTAGTGCAGGCACTGGTGATCTCGAGGAAAGATTACTGTAATGCTCTTTACATGGGGGTCACCATTGACCCTTGTTTGGCGACTGTAGCGGGTGCAGAATGCGGCGGCCAGACTGGTGGTAGATGTAGGCAGGTTTGACCACATCACCCCCATTCTGGCTCAACTGCATTGGCTACCCGTTGCCTCCTAGATAATGTTGAAGTTACTGGTTTTGGTTTCCAAAACCCTCCATGGCTTGGGACCTGACTATCTGGCAGAGCGTATCTCCCAGAGATCAACTTTGTCCCTCCCTACCAGAACTTCGCTGGCATTTTTGCTCCGGGTGGTCACACCGAGGGAGGCCTGAAGGGTTTCTACCTGCAACCGGGCCTTCTCGGTGGTTGGCCTGGCACTGTGGAACAAATTGCCCACAGAGATTAGGCTGGTGGAGTCTTTTCTCTCCCCCCCCCCTTTTGCTGGATTTTGTATTTTTCTTTTCTTTGTTGTGGTTCATGGTTATTGCTTTTAACTGGAAGATGGATTGTTGCCATGGGTTTCTGTTTGGGCAGTTTGTTTTTGCAGTTTGTTGTGCACTGCCCAGAGTTCTCACATTTTGGCACCAAAATGACAGAGCATTAGGCGGGCTGACCTGGAAACCCTGCCAGGCTCATGGAGAAGCTGTTGTCCCCTGTCCTCATAGCAGCATTAGCACACACTTCTACTTTCTTCTCCCCGGGCGAGTGTTGTTGAGAAAGAACCGACAATTAAATTGCCTTTCAGGTTCGGGTTCAGAGTTTTACTCAGACTTATTAGAGCGATCGTATGAACCCATGCATGTTATGGGGTCTTGGTATATGTGTTGACCTTCAAAGGAGGAAGGGAGCTTTCCACATGTCCATTTCACATTCCTGAACTCCAGCTGCCATCAGCGCTAGCCAAGGTGGCCAATGGTTAGAGACAGTAAGAGCCAAAGTGTAACAACATCCGAAAGGGCCACAGATTCTCTTCCCCCTGCCCACCCCCAACTTTAATGCTGATCCAGACAAGGATGTTGCAGGATGATTGCTAAATTTGCCTAGTGGAGGTTCTTATTTCTATGGCATTTCCCTGAGTGATAGGCTGCCTAAATGGGGTTTTTTTTTTGAAATTGATTGTTGTGCCTCACTGCTTTGAATATGTTTTTGGCGCATTGCTTTTGCTTACTGTTTTTTTTTTTTTAAATGTGGGATTTGTTTTATCTTTTTTAGTCTTTGCTTGCTTACAGTTTTTAATTCCCAGTGTTGTGATTTTAATGAGGTAGCCGCTTTGGGTTAAGTAAGATAAATGAATAATAAAATAAATGTCTAGGGATGGCCCACCCATCAGAGATGCCGTTGCTGTGAGTTTTCCTCAGCAGGAGGAGCAGCATGGTCTACTGTGGAAAACCTCTTGAGTTACCCATCCCCTCAATGGCTGTGTGTTTAGACATTTCTAAACACAAGGCAGCTCTGTCAGAGCTTCTGGAGAAAAAGAACGGGGGGGGGGGGAGGGGGGAATGGCAACCTTCGTAATCTGGCCATTTCCCTTCCCGGTTGGCAACAGATGAGCAACTCAGTATGGGGGAAGGTGCGCTTTTAAGGGAACGTGGAGAATGTTAACAGCAGCGTTTCAAAGGGAGAGAGAGACAAATGATGACGCTGAGAGAGATATAAAACTATGGGTCTTCAAGCAACAGTTGCCATGGCAACCCTTATCTTTTATCACTTCCCCACACCCTCCTCCTAGTGAAGAAGAGCTTTATGTCACCCCCGCCCTTTTTTTTTTACCTCAGGGTCACCATTCAGCACCCAGGGACAAGCCTGCTATGTTTTATTTCTACCCCCCCCACACACACACACTTTTTATCTGACAAAGTAAGATCCATATCTTTCCCTCATAATGCTTATTTTAAAAACCTGCAGAGATTCAAAAAAAGAGAAAAAAAGAATAAGTTGAATAGCGATGGATTTTTTGAGAGAAATATCCAAGAAGTGGTATTGACTGCCAGGCTTGGCAGATCAATTATTGTTAAATAAGGAACACTCTGGGATTGTGGCATTCAGCAGAGAAAAATGGATGCTTATTTTGCTGAGCAAACTGTTAGCCATAAATTTTCGAAGCACTCCAAGCGGTGCCATGATAAATTAACCCTGCAGCAGTGGAGAAGCACTCTGCATTCACACACCTTCAGTCTCTATCACTTTTTGACATGTTGCCCTCCACTTGCCAGGGCAGCGCCAGGCTCCGTTACGGCCTTTAAACACCTGTGCAGATACCAAGTATGTCTGTTTTCCTGAGTGCTTACTTGGCACCTGCGGGGAAATGCTGATTCCTTCCCAGAGCTTGGAAGTAACAGTTTAAGACGGATGTGCCCTTTTCCAGTAACAAAAGTGTTAATTTTATAAGGCTGTGGTGATAACTTAAACAGAAAAGTACAGTGGTACCCTGACTTAAGAGTGGACAACTGTTGGCGTTTTAACTGCCTCCTTACACATTTTAGATATGGTCTGCTCGACTTACAATTTTTTAAAAAAAATTTAACGTATTTTTTCAATTTTTTAGATAGGTACCCTACTTAAGAGTAGTTTGAATTAAGAGCATGCATTCAGAACAGATTAAATTCGTAAGTTGAGGTACCACTGTACCAGCTCCGATCCTTTAATGGCATGACTTCCATTTTGTATTGCTTTCATAGTGCTGGGTGTGTCCCCTTTCTAAATGGTTGGAGTGGGAGCATATGGTATAAATAAATGCTGGTTGCTCCTGCTGCTGCCTTGTGCTTGGTTGAAAGTGAGGAGATAAAAGTTGTTGGTAGGTGGGAGGGGAGAGTGTGGTTTGTGGCCCAGGCCAGCACCAAATTTATTTATTTATTTATTTATTTGGTGTATTTATATACCGCTACCTTTATCCATTCAGGAACTCAGGGCGGTTCACAATAAAACAGCTAAAACAGCTAAAACCACAACAAGCACAATTAAAACAGCATAAGAATGAAAGGCAAGATAAAAATAGAGGTTGGCAAAGAGGGAAACCCTTGGTATGGGGCAGCAGGTGAATTAAAAGGGAAAAAAAGTAATTAAAGTAGCTGTCTAAAAGAGGAGTCCTCTTTCCCATTTGCTCATCCTAGCTCAAATTAATCTACTGATCCAGTCTCCAAGTTCACTGACCACAATGGCATGCTTTCATTGTGGTTATCTAAAATAGGAGAGGGGCATCTATTTGAGAACCATAATCAAATTTTAGTTTGGGAAGGGTCTAGGACATTGGTGGCGAACCTTTGGCACTCCAGACGTTTTGGACCAGTCCTTTGTCATTGGCAATCTAGGCTCCAAATTCTGGGAGTTGTGGTCCAAAACATCTGGAGTGCCCAAGGTTTGCCCCCACTGGTCTAGGAAGTCACGTTCCAGACGATAGGGGGGATTAGGAGAATGAAAGAATCATGATGTCCTCTCATGTCAGTTCTGAGTTATGGTGACTTTCCTTATATTTTTCTAAGGGCAGAGTACTCAGAAGTAGTTTACTGGTCTGTATTTCCAGTGCTCCTAAGGGACTGATTAGTTTGTCAAAAGTAACCCTATCAGCCACCAGTTCAGAGAACTTTTGAGGGACCTCTCTCTGGCGAGACACCATCAGGATTCGAACTCCCAGACACTGAATCTGCAACCAGGTGCTCCAATCCACAGAAATATACAAGTGCTGGTGAAAGTCATGGCATGGCAAGACACAGAGTGGGCAGGACCAGTTGTCATTCTTGCCAATTTGGATGTTTTCACATGAAGCTTACAAAGTATAGCTTTGTAATATTCACAGAGAATCGGAAGTAAGCCCTCTAACAGGATGAGGGATACAGCTGTCCACACTGACCCCAATTTCAAAGGAACATGTTAACAATCACCCCACTATAACAGATGAGTATTCCTAAACCACAATCTCATGGGAGTTGGCCCCACTAAAGATAGTGGGAATGGATGTCTAAGTAATGTGTATCATTGGCAATGTGGCACATCACGTATGTTACATTGTTTTTCAGATGTTTGACTGGGAGGTGGATCATTATTTTTCGAAGATTTTCGTACTCTCTCTGTAGCTGCTGCTGCATCCATTAGTACTGAGTGGCTTTTTCACAAAACGCTGACTCGTGCATAAGCCAAAACTCGGCTCAGAGAGGCTCTTCGCAATTCCAGTGTTAAACTGTCAGGTTTTCTCGGGAGGGAAATGTTTTTCCACTGACGACTTGAAAAATAAACACATTTTCATCTTCTGTCTCTCCCCGTGGAAGATAAACTTAAAATAAAACTCTTGAACTGCTTTAGGTTCCAGAACTGCTGAAAATCATCCCTAAGCTGAGAATAATCATCATGTGTGATCATGTCAGTTCCAACGTATGGTGTCCCTTTCCCCAAGTACAGTGGTACCTTGACTTACGAATTTAATCTCTTCTGAATGCATGCTCTTAAGTCGAACTACTCTTAAGTAGGGGTACCTATCTAAAAAAATGAAAAAATAAGTTAATTTTTTTTAAATGGAAAAAAATATTTGTAAGTCGAGCGGACCATATCTAAAATTTGTAAGGCGGCAGTTAAAATGCCAACAGTTTTCCGCTCTTAAGTCAAATTGCTCTTAAATCGAGCTGTTCTTAAGTCAGGGTACCACTGTAGAGGGAAAGCACTCAGAAGCAGTTTAACATTCCTTTCTTGTGGGGGCAATCCTGGGACTGTGCGGTTTGACCAAGGCCACACAAGTTGGCTCTACTGACAGGAAGCACAGCTGGGAATTGAACGCCCGGCCTCTGGGTCTGCCTCCAGGTACCCAAACCAATTAGCTATTCAGCCAGCTGGTCACCTGAAGGTTGTTACATAAACACCGACCAAGAATGTTAGATTTAAATTGCTTTTGGGAGGCCCCCAGTTACCGTATTTTTCAGTCTATGACACCTTTTATTAGATGCCCCCACTTTTTAGACCCCCAAATAAATTAATAGGTCTCCTCACTCCCCCCACCCCCACTGTTACCTTTAATTTTCCTGTTGTAAACACTCCTCTCTGCTTCGGTTGGTTTGTTTTTTCCAGAATCTGGCTCTGTCTTCCCTTGAGTTCTCCACCCCCACTACCCCAGCTGTTTTCTTTCATTTCCCCATTCTAAACGCCCCCCTCTGCTTTGGTGAGTTGATTGTTTGCAGGATCAGGCTCCTGGATCAGCAGTCTATTAAGAAATGCCTTTTCATGCTAAAAAAAAAAGTGTGGCTTTATTCTTTGCTTTCTGGAGTGCATTTCTTAATGGGCTGCTGAAGCCTGACTGAGCCTAATCCTGCAAAAAGCAAACTCACCAAAGCCAAGAAGGGTGTTTATGAAAGAAAACAGCAGGGGTGTTGGGGGTGGACAACTCAAGGAAAGTCAGAGCAGATCATGCAAAAATCAAACCATGGAGGGGGGAAAGCAAGGTGAGTTTGCGTTCTCCTCCACCCACCCACCCCCGAAAGGCTTACTTCTGTGCCCTTAATTTTCAGCATCATGATTTTAGAAAAAAGTAGCATAGTATACATGAAAAAATATGGTAATTAGAGATCAGGGCCATTGATTTTAAAATTACTCCTATAAAACCATCCCAAAATAGAAGTTCATGTTTGTAGTGCTTCCAAGTGCAACATTTAAGCAAGCAGTTTTGTATTATCTCTTTCATTCACAAATCTTAGGGATGTATCAAACAGTCACTTTTACTGGCCACCCAATCAAGGAGAGGATATGGATTAAACTTTTGAAAAACAAATTGCAAGGATTTCAAAGAGACACAATGTAGTCATGATGAGAAATAGCAATTATCTTGACATCTGTTGGGAAGAAAAAATTGACAAGTATGGCTCCCTCCAAGAAATTCTTAGCTTGTGTGGCTGATATTTTTTTCCTATAAAAAGTGGAGAAAGAAAGTAGAGGACGAATAACGAATCAAAAAGTTGAGTTGATTCTAACCAAGAGAGACATCTTGGTGGATGGAGTGACAGTAAGGGGAACTTTGGCCAAGAGCAACCATGTTTTACTAGATTTATTTATTTATTTATTTATTTATTTATTTATTTATTTAAATTTTATAAGCCACCCATCTGCCACAGGGCCACTCTGCATGGGTTATATCAGTGCTAATCAACAAAAACAAAAACAAACAGTAATTGTGTGTGTGTGTGTGTTGTGTTGTTACAGTCATGACTGACTCTTCATGACCCCATGACCATGGAGTTTTCTTGGCAGGAATCCTGGAGTGGTTTGCCAGTTCCTACTCCAGGCGCCTACAGCACCTGGTATTCCCCGGTGGTCTCCCATCCAAATACTAATCAGGGCCGACCCTGCTTAAATTCCGAAATCAGGCGAGATCAAACACATTAAAAATAGGAACAACAAAAAATATCAATGAACACAATTAATCTACAGATTTAAAAGAAAACAATTGGCGGAGGGGAAGTCTTTGCAGAAAAACAATGCTGCATTAAACTGTCACTTGGAGTGTGAAGGCCTGCCAGAGCAGCCTTGTTTTTTAAGAACAACTTTAGTGGAGGGAGCGGCAGTAGCAGGAACTCGGGGGTGAGAGTGACCATGTTCCACGTAAGAATTCTTGATCTCAAAGGAAACCAAAGCAGAGTACAGCCACACATATAGGCTGGATTTTTATAAAGCCAATTTTTATAAACTGAGAACAAAGATGAGTAAAGTCACATGGAAGGCAATCCAGACAAGAAAAGGAGTCCCAGAAGGGTGGGAGTTTCTAAAAAATGAAATTCTAAAGACAAGAGTACAAGTAACAAAAAGGCAGGAGAAAGGGAGAAAAAGTCGGTGTGGCGTCATAAGAAGCTCAGAGTGGAACTGGAAACAGAAAAAGGCATGTACTGCATAGGAAGGGGAAGGAAGGCCAGGCCACAAAGAAAGAGAACAGACAGGTAGCAAGGAATTACAGGCATGGCATTAAGAAAGCAAACATGGAGAATGAACTGAGGTTAGCTAGAGACACTAAAAGCAGCAACAAAAAAATCATTCTTCTGGTATGTACAAAGCAAGAGACCAAGAAAAGAAGCAGTGACTCAGCTGCTCAACAGAGATGGAAAAATTGATAACAGATGACAAAGAAGAGGAAGAAGGTCTGAATTCCTATTTTAGTTTGGTGTTTTCCCAAAGAAGGAGTGATGACCCTGCAGATAAATGTGAAGCACAAGCGGAGGAGACAGGATCGAAGCGGGAGATTGAGAAACAAATAGTCAAGGACTACCTTATTTCTTTGAACGCACTCAAACCTCCACGACCAGGTGAACTGCATCCAAGTGTATTGAAGGAACTGGCTGAAGCACTCTCAGAACCACTGCCCATTATTTTCTTGAAATTATGGGGAATGGGCAAGCTACCAGATGATTGAGGAAGGCTAGTGTCCCAGCGTTCAAAAAGGCGGGGGGGGGGGACATGGGAACTACTGACTAGAGATGAGTGTCTCATTCTGGAAGGTGAGTCCTGGCACCGAACAGCAGCTCTGCGGCTGTGTTCTAAAACGAAACACCCATGCCTACTATGGACCAGTCAGCCTGACATCAATCCCAGGGAAAATTTTGGAACAGAATGCAAGTACAGTACCTAGAAAATAATGAGGTAACAATTAGAAAACAATGCAGATTTGTCAAGTACAAATCCTGCCAGATTAACCTGATCTGATTTTTTTGATTTGGTAACTTCTTGATAAACAAAAGGAATGCTGAAATGCTAATATATCTTGACTTCAATGGCTCCTTCTCAAACTGGGGTGGGGTGGGGGAAGGTCACAAGTGGGGTTCCCCAGGGCTCAGTTCTGGGTCCAGTGCTCTTCAACATTTTTTATTAATGGCCTGGATCAGGGGATGCAGGGAATCCTTGTCAGATGTGCAGATAACACAACATTGGGTGGAATAGTTGATACTCTGGAAAAGAGAAACAAGATTCAAAAGCATCTAGATAGCATTGATCACTGGTCTGGAAACAACTTCAAGGAGGATAAATGTACATTACTCTACCTAGGAAAAAGAAACCAAACACACAGTTACAAGATGTAGGAGGCCTAGCAACATTACGAGTGAGACGGGTTTGGCATTGGGCTGAGTCAGTCTGAACTGACTCTCAGAGTGGCTTGATGATCCAGTCAGGGAAACCAAGCACCATAGAAAGAAACTGCCTGGAGAAGGGGGTGTGTGGATGGAGGTGAACTTTGCACAGGAGCAACGGCCGTGTCCACTGTGGGGGCTAAAACAGCAGTAGCTCTCCAAGCACAGTGCTTGTGGGCCAGGCTGTGAAGGGATGGCATTTGCGACATCTGTTTTCTGGAGGAAAGTTTTTGCTGGAGACTGATGGCAATTTCAGCCAATTTTTTTTTTTAAATCAACATGGAACTGGGGAAGCTGCAGCAGCAAAAACGACGTTGCATGATCTGGCCACGTGATCGTGCACACACAATCACACACAAGTGGCAACTCCTCCGATCTCTGTGGCAGCTTCCATATTGAGAGTACCGCATATGCAAATACGGAAGAGGATGCTGGGTTTATATTGATTGTAACACATGTTTCTTCATGCCATCTCCCTTTGTTAACGTGGGAGAAAAACAGCACATATTAGCTAGCTTCACACAGGTTGAAGTAACATGCAAAGGTGTTTGGTACAAAACCAGCTGCAGCTATTTGTCTGGTACCGATGAAGCTGTTTGGATGAACAGCGAAACGTTTCTATCTCTCAAAAAAGAAGTCCAATCTTTCAGTTACTACCTTTAAAAAATGTAGGCCCCAGCCCACCTCAACTCTTGGTTTAATTGATGTCAGATATTTGACATCTAAATCACCCCTTTACAAATCTCTCTCTGGAAACAACCGAGTTCATAATTTTGGTGCATTTACGAGGTGGATGGATAACTCAGTGAATTGGGCAGAGCAAGAGGTTTTGGAGTTCATTTTCGTAATGGACATCAGAAACAGCCAGTGGCAAATCACTTCTAAGTACTCTACTAGAAAACCTCGTGCAGGGTTGCCATCAATTGGAATTGACCCAATGACCTATTAGTACTGTGGCTTACATATAACATCAATGTGGAGATTTCACCTTTGCACCTACCTTTTGTATTTATTTGGAGAAGACAGTGAGACATGCTGCTGCTCTAGACACATGTTTTTAGGGAAGACTTTTTTTTTTAAAAAAAGAAAATTCGTTAAACTTAGTTTGAGGGGACATTCTTACTTTCAACTAAATGTGTCCAGGATGACAACCTAGGGTCCTTCTACAAATCTCTTTTTAAACAAAATTCTCTGTGTTGTCAATATTACACAGGTCTTCTGAATTAGGCCAATATACAATTGCACTCTTTTCCCCTTTTGTCTCTTCCCCTTCCTCTGATTATTTTGCTTTGCTTTGGTTCAACCCAATTAAAAAAAATTACACAACTCTTGGAAGCTCATCAGACCATTCATATCTGGGTGGTCTTCTTGGCATGTGCAAACATTTATCTCATTATCTGGCAGGCCCGCTTTCTTTTAACTGAGAGGCATTGTGCTTCTGGCTGTTAGAAGGACCGAGTAGGACCCACCATACAACTGCTGTGTCCTTACCTTCTATCTAATGAAAGTGAACTGATTTGGAGTTCCAGTAAGTCATCCTTTCCCTTCAGAATGGCATAAACCATTGAGTTGCATACAGGGCAGTTCATTCTTCCCTTTGCCTTAGTTTGCTATTTTAATTTTCTAGCCCTCTGCTGCTGCTGGTAGATTTTTTGGTGATCTTTTATCCACTGATGCTGTTGTTTCATCCTGAACCAACTTCACACTTGCGACTGGCATGACAACACCACCTGCTTCCTTCTTCTCAGTAGCATCCTTCTGGCTCCTTTCCATCACAGAGCTACAGCGTTTGTTGTCAGAGACTGTGAGGAGGACAATAATGATCTTCTCCGCTAGTAATTATGACACATAGATCCCCTGATGGTGTCGGATAATAATCCTTAATATGCTACAGCCAACAAAGCTCATAAGGGTGAGATTTCTACTTCAAAAAATCACTCAACCAAATGTCTGCCAGAGAAAGGCCAGCGCCTACCAAGGCAGCTAATCTTTCTTCTCAAAAGGAGCACAGGATCATAACAAGCAAAACAGATCAAAGCAATGTTTATTTACAGAAGAACTGAAGAAGTAAAGACAGGACAACAGGAAAACTCAAGTCCCAATAAAAGGCAGACTAATGAAATACATTCTAATTCCCATTAAGTGCAATGGAAAGAATCCACAGGGAGTCTGTGGCCACTGAACATTTAGGCACTGTAATCCCTGGTCTCATCAGCACACTTGGAAAAGCGTGCCTGCATTGTTCATGAAGACAACGGTGGCCCTGAAGACGAGATGTTCTCACTTATGTGCAGGTTCTAAGTGGACATTGGAACCCTTGGACACCTGGGTTCTTCTAAACATTTAGTGCCTCACTCATGTGATGTCCGTGTGCATAGTGGGTTCTTCCATGCATTGGCCCTCGTTCACCAAAGGACATGATTCTTGATGCATCGTGTGAGAAATTCAAATGTTGCCACTTTGGGCCTACCACAATCCCCCAGGGATGTGGCCATGCTGGCCAGGGGATTCTGGGAATTCTAGGGCCAAACAATGGCTTTTCCAAGAACTACCAACACAATCTTCCTACACTTAAGAGTAAGTATTCCATCCAATCAGGGAGAGTTCTCAGTTTGAACAACTGTTAAGTCTACAGTGTTGATTTACCGAGTGGTGGTTTCCACTTTGTAAAATCAACACAGACGACTCATTTAGACCTCTGCTATGTCCCAATACTTCAAGGGACAACACTCCCCTCCTCTCCTCCTGCCTGATATCTACAGCCCCAGGTCTTTCAAGTGACTGTATTGACTCTGCGAAGTCTTTTTACATAATTGTAGCTGACTGTATAAAACGGTATAAAAATGTGCACTAGAAAGGTTAGCAGTAGTGAGGGACTGGGGAGGAGTGGGCGGAACATCTGAAAAGGAATGGTTATTTATGTATGAAGACTGCTTTGGATTCATTCTGATCCAAGTTGCTCTTGAAGAAACCCAAAAGTACGGCAGTGATAGCACAGTTAGATTGATCTCTCCTGTCTGTAAAAAGATGGCAACAGAGACCCTGGAATTTAAAAACAAAAGTAATGTGGTTCCTAAAGGTTAAATATTTTAGGCCAGTGTGGTTTTTTAAGAACACCCAGCACATTACCCCTATGCATAAGTTTCACAAATCAATTCATGCTCTGGACTGAACCACTCTTTGTGGTTGTCTGCACCAGATCCAGTTAATGTCAAAATAGTTTAGTGCCTGTGCCAGCAATGAACCTCCCAGTTCCCTTGTTCTCCCATTTTCCACACCATCATTTAAGGAGGAGATGCAACAGTCCTATACTGTAGTTCTAGAGCACTTTAACAGGTACCATACTTCTGGCTTCCAGCCTCTGTGTGAAATGAGAATTTGCATCTATTTATCCTTGACAGCTAAATTGGGGCTCCATTTCAGGCGTGGATGCGCCAGGATTTCGCTTACGTCGTGTTTCCTTATAGTACAAGATGGGTCTCGCACAAGTGATCCCTCATATGAAAGTTTTTAAAAAGTTCCTCTGTGTATGTGCAGGATGCCTTACCACACTCTCACTATACATAATATTTGGTATTAAAGATTTCCAGACCGGAACATATGTTTTCTTTGCAACACAGATTTCTGGGTAGGGGTTAGATATTTAATTTTTAATGTATTTTTTTAAAAAAACATGTATATTCTCCTCTTCCATTAGTGCTACAATATTTGCTTAAAACAGGCAACCTGATTTGATGTACTGATGCCATTTTGGTTATAGAAAAGGAGAAGTATCTTAGGCCCAGAGTATCTACAGTTTATGACATCAGGACCCGGGCAAGTGATGAGCAGGCTCTTCTGCCACAACACGACTCGACGTCTCTCAGTTTCTCTTAGATACGGTGATCCACGCTTCCTCCCTGGGGGAGGTGACCAGCTCGTATTTGGTGTCCATCACCTGGCCTTCCACAGGATGCAAGTGGAGCCTCCTCACGATCACACTCAGCAGGATCATAGCGACCGTGTAGGCAAACCTAGTCATCCAAGCAGACGAGCCCACGAATGGAAAAAAAAAAGATAAGATGCTTGGACATTAAAGTAAAGAACAAAGGGAGAAGTCCAAAGGAAGAGAGCCCTAGTTGCCCCGCTGTGGATGCAGCCACAGTACATGCCCAGAACTTGGCGCTAAGCCACTGGACCAAACAATGTGACAAGTAAAAGGTCACCTTTTAGGGGCAATGAGGGCATGGCAATATTTATAAATACAGTGGACCCTTGTATAACAAACAGTTTGTATAACATAAAATCTGTACAACATAAAAATTCCAGAGATGGGGGAAATTTGCTTAACATAATTGCCTATGGGGCAAATCCATACAACATAAAATGGGATTACTCCATTTTCAATGCATTCCTATGGAAAATTTGTATAAAGGAAAATTTGCTTAACGTAATTTCATTTGGAACGAATTGATTCCTTTATACAAGGTACCAGTGTATGTGCTGCCAAACAAATACTAACTTACGGTGGCCCCATTCCAGGGTATTTTTGACTACCAAGTACTGTGAATGGACCAAATTCCAGTGAGTGGCTCCTGTTCCTTTCTTCTGGTGGCAGCTTGCCCAGGGCCAGACAGGTGGCAGGGGCATGAAGTCCAGGAAGTCCTAAGTGATCTCGACTGTTCCCTCTCCCAGAAAGCACACTGAGGATTCGAAGCCCTGGGCCCACCACCAGGCACTGCCACCCGCTGAACAATCTCAGCAAGGTGACTTTCTAAGAATGTGAAACAGTGGCCTTCCTCATGGCCAGGTCTGCTTGTTACTTCTAAAGTGCTATTAGCTTTTTTAATGAGTCATTTAAAGAGGCTTGGGGGGCATTTCTATATTTTAATTGTGTTTTTTTTAAAAGCAACAATGAAGTTGCTAAAAAACCAATATTGTTCCTTTTTAATGATCTTAATAAATGTTTTACCACAACATGGATTTTGGACTTCATCTTGTCGTCAGTCTTGTTCCCGTGCATTTAAACAATAAAATGTAAAGCAAAATGTGCTGCTTATATAGTGCTGCTCAAGTGCCCCATAGCATTTAAAGCACTCGCTGGGCAGTTTACAAGTAATTATACAGGCTACACATTACTCTGCTCCCAGGGAGCTGGATACTCATTTTACTAGCCTCGTAAGGATGGAAGGCGGAGTCAACCTTGATCCAGCTAGCTAGCTAGCTATAGATTTAACTTTATAGTCATTGTACACTGTACAATGAAATTAATCCGAAATACAAATATAACTAAAATTAATCCCAAATACAAATATACCGATAACTTAAAAGGTTACTTGAGCCCATCAGGATGAAACTCAGGTTGTCAGCAGATTCTTGGCTTCAGTAGTGCCATTTAGCTACTCCACCATTAGGCTCTTTAAGTACTGAGTAAACAGGGGCGTGGTGGCTCAGCGGGCTAGAGGACTGAAAACTGTCGACTACAAAGTCGGCAGCTTGGCGGTTTGAATCCCGGGTGCCATGCAGTGGAGCGAGCTCCCACTGATAACCCCAACTCCTGCCAACCTAGCAGTTTGAAAGCATGGAAATGCAAGTAGATAAATAGGTACCACCGCAAAAAAAGAAGGAAGGTAAAACAGTGTTTCCTTGCGGCCATGCCAGCCACGTGGCCATGGACTTGCACAACACCGGCTCTTCGGCTTGAATACGGAGATGAGCATCACCCCTAGAGTCGGACAGCATGCATGTTCGGGGGGAAACTTTACCTTCTTTTAAACAAATGACTTCTCTTATTCCTCATTTTTTCCTAAGAAACACTATTTTAAAATACTGTTTCAATTGGCTGCTTTACTGGATGGTTGCGAGGGCTGGTGGAGGTCATCTTATATAATGCTAGATAAGAAAACACTGCAGGGGATGGTCATCACACAGAATTTGGGGTGATTCCCAACCCCACTAGCTCTCAGGACCCTCAGTCAGACATTCTGGAAAATATGTTTCCTGTTTGCAGGCACACGGTGTGGGAGGAGACAACGTTTATTTTCAACCAATTCCTTCCATCCACTGAGCCAGAATATGTCACTGAGGAGGCTGTGCTCTCTGTTTGATGGACAAACACAGAGAAACTCTACAAAATGCATCATTTGGACTGGATCTCTTCCCTTTAAATTAATAGGTGTTTTTTTCTTTTTCCACCTCACCTCAGTTCAGGGCACTCTTGACTTCCTGAAAAACCCAGGAGGGAGAAGTTTTTCATGGCTGATTCATCACTGAATCTGTCTGGATCAAATCTACAACAAGCAGCATTGAGAGAGAGAGAGAGAGAGAGAGAGAGAGAGAACAAAACACAATACAAGGGTTAGACTCTCTTCTAAAACTAGATCTATAAAAATGTCTTTATCAGCAAACCAAGACATCAATGTAGAATAGACGGATCTATCGAATGGCATTTTTACTCCTGACTTTGCATTGTTTAATCCAACATTTTTCTTTATAATTTTCATTTTCTCTCTTTTCCCCCCCTAGGAAGCCTCCTCCCAGTTTTCCCTCAACCCAGCTGGCCTGCGAATGAGTGTGTGCATGAGCGGATGAGTCATTAGGAAGAAAAGCTTGCTTCACCATCAGTCAGTGGGTTGTCTTTTTTTTAAAAAAGCAAGCAGATACACAGCCTAGTCTAAATTGAAGTTAAGATCCCCACAAGCAAGGAATTGAGAAGGAAGACAGATGATGCCAGTTTGTTTATTTCCATGGGGTTGGGTGAGAGGGAAGCATTTAGTGTAACAAATAATATTAATTAAAGGCCAAACTAGAGTACGTGGACAATCAAGAGTACAATCTGTAAAAGCAGGATGTTTCATTGAGCATGAGATGCCTTCCAATTCAAGCCTTTGTCTGCTTTAACTGTTGTGCTTCTCCACGTTCCTTTAAAAGCAAGCTAGAATTCGCATTAAAACAACTTATCGTGACGACAGCTCGCCATCTGGCAAGATGTTACTACTTCCAATGTAGTGCAGCCAACACAGGAACTATGGGGTAGACGACCTATACTGGAAAAAAATTTGGGGAGCTGCAGATGGGGAGTTGGCATTGGCTGCCGTCTGGGCTGAATGATTACAGCAAAGCCCTTCAAACAAAGCCCAACAAACAAAGTATTTCTGCCATACATAAAAGGAGTCATGGACTGCATGGACAAAGTGTTGAAAAAATACAACCTACAAACAGTATTTAGACCCACCACAAAAATACAACAGATGCTACAGTCAGCAAAGGACCAAAGGAACCCACTCACCACTGCAGGAGTATACCGGATACCTTGTAGTCTTGGCCAGGTATATATTGGGACCACAAAGTGCAGCATCCAGACCAAAATCAAAGAACATGAAAGACACTGCAGGCTAAAACAACCAGAAAAATCAGCAGTAACTGAACACACACTGAAACGAACTGGACACGACATCCTCTTCCAGGACACAGAGGTACTGGACAGCACTACCAATCACTATGTCAGACTCCACAGGGAAGCCACTGAAATCCACAAACATAAACACATTTTCAACAAAAAAGAAGAAAGTCTAAAAATCAACAAAGCCTGGCTTCCAGTACTAAAAGCTGTAGAATGCAAAAGGTTAAAACTCAATGATTCCCACTCAGCCACAAGCAACAGTGATCAGTTCACACAATAGAACAGCTAAGGACACCCATCAACTACACAGAAGGATAGTTGCTACCCCTGATTGCACTGAAACTTCTTAATCCCTTCATCACAATACAATGACTAACACCTATTCTCCTGCATAGGACAAGTTTCCTCTTTCCCACAACTTTAAAACCCTCAGTCTCACACACTCTATACCCCAGAGCACAGAGAGAACTCCTAGTTCTCTGAGCTCCTTGCCCTCTGAAGATGCCGGCTACAGAGTCTGGCAAAATGTCAGGAAGAAAAATGTCCAGAGCATGGCCAAACACCCCGAAAAATGCACAACAGCAACCCTTCAGAGATGTTGGATCATTCTCCTGCAAATTCTAGATGACCTTTAAGAGGCCCAAAGGTAAAACTCTTCTAAAGGATCAAAGGTGCTGTGAGTGAACACACTCCAGAAAAATCACACATGTACTACTGGATGGCCTTGAATAAATATTACTTGCTGTAGTAGTAAATGCTACATTCCCCCCTTCAGGGCCTCATGAAGATCCACAGGTGCAAGGGAGAATGCCCCATAGAGAGAGGAAATGTGTATATTTGGAACTAAAGTTCCCAGAATTCCACAGCTGCTAGCTCAAAAACCACATGGGTTCATGAAGATTCTTCAGCTCCTGCTATGCTCAGTGCCTCTCTCTCCTTGTCTGCTGAGAGCAATGTTCCCCATTTGCTTCAGGAGATAATAGAGGTGATCCCCAGATTGCAGTCACTGAGGAAAGCTTAGAAATGCTGGAGTAACTTTGCCTATGCGGTCCCTAGAGGCTATGGGGCTGCACGTGTGTAAGTGAACAGGCACGTCCAGATACAACCAGATGCAGAGTTGCCGTCTCCGAAGGCAACTTTGCCAACATTGTCTTTTGACAAATGGTGGGAGCAACGTTGCAGTTGCCAACACGAGCCCCAGAGGCGGAGCAAGGCGCTTTTGGTGAGAGGAAGCAAGTTGAAAACGCAATCCTTTGGCTTCAAAATCTAACATGACACAAAACATGCAACAGCTTGCTGAACTGTAATGGTACTCTAATATGTGAGACCCAACAATAGAGAAGCTCAGCCTGTCCAGCAGTAGAGCCGGCTCAGTATTCACATGTCAAAGAACCTTTTAAGTAATAGGCCTTTTACCCTTCTAGCTGTTCATTTTTCTGTATTGTTGCTGGAGACATCAGCACCCCCAGTTGCTTCTTTACATTAAAAAAAAATCACAGCAGCCAGAGACAGATGATCCCCCCCTTTGATTAAACATAACGCCTTCCTGAATTAAAATCAGTGACCCACTTCATTTCAAGCGCTGAAGCATGTTAAAAGTTGCCATCTGGAGGTCAAAGACAGCTACAACATTTCTTTCCACAGCGTGGAATTCAAGATTCAAAGAGTCCTCCCTCTCTTCCGTCCTCCAGGTCTCTATTTGATATTCCTATCTGGAAATAACGAGGCAGGACCTCTGTTGCTCTTAAACATGAAACCCTTGATTGAAGTTTCTTTATCTGAACCACAACAGTACGATCAACGGTGACGGCCTCGTGTCATTCATTCCTCCTACTGACTTCAAGAAAAAGCTGCCCACAGCATTTGTGACCGGAAATCATGAACATGACAGGAGAGAGTTCGTAGATTCTGTTTGTTTTAAAATGTCACTTGCAAGGTTACAGAAAAATAACTATGCCAAGTCCTCAATCTGGAAGCTCTTCTTTCCTCGTTGTTCACCACCTTTTCAACTTGACCTCAGGCACCTGAACTGGACACTCTTCAGTCATGGATCCTTAGCCTGTGACATTTCAAAATGCTGTTGCAGATGTCTCTCTGAGAGGAGTAATGAAAATAAAGGAACTAGAAGTCCATTTCTGGATCTGAAAAGCTGTGTGTGTGTGGAAGGGGGGTACAACTCTTGAACAGAGATGGACATGAACTGCTAATTCGGCAGTTCAGCCTGGTTTGATTACCACCATGGCAGGTGGTCAGCAGTTTGGCATCATATTCCTTCCAATAGGCACATCCCAGCTTCCCTGTGCTACCTCTGAGTAGGGGTGTGCTGGTGGGGTGGGGTCCCTATTGCACGTGGTAAATGAACCAGGACGAGCCACTGATTCATCCCCATCTCTACTCCTGAATGCTTTCAGGAACAGCAACACCGTGTTTGTTGCTGAAGAAAATTCATGTCTGTCAGGAGGGCCTAGTAGTGCCTCAAAATCCGCCTTGGTGGTGGTGGGGGGGGGGGCGTCCATGTGCTGTCCCTTCACATCCCACCCACTTGTTGCTACATGATAAACCAGTATTGGATGTTTAAGGAAGACCATTTGAAATGCAGTCCGCTGTCTGCCTCTAGCATGCAACATCCCAAAGAGAACACACAAACGCTCAACCACGCCATCAGAAACAGCAGGCTAAAATCCAGAGAGGAAGGATAAAGGACACAGAGGACAAGGTAACCGGTGATTCATACTTGTATGGCAGCGACCAGGCTGATCTGTCCTGTAGCACCACGCCAAGAGCATAGAGCACAAGCGTCTGCAATGGAATACAAAAATGTAGCTCAGGACACGCCATTGCCACATGGAAGTGAACACGCTGTCACGGCTTTATTTATATAAATGCACATGAGAGTACAGTATATATACATCTTTCACCCTGCACTGCCAGCCATTGTACAGCCTGAATTCAACAGGAACCCACCCGGTTTTCTAGTTGTTACTACAAGGTGACTGGGGAATGTGAGGAATTTGGGAGAAAGAAGGTGAGGGCACAAGAAATGCCCTTTTAAAGCAAACAGTGTCATGGTGGTAGAATGGAAATCCACAAGGGGTCCTAATGGAAGCATTAGCAGTTGTCCTTTTACTTTTAGGAAAGAGGAGACCCTGGAGGATGGGATGTGTCATTGGAGAGGATGGGGTGGGGCACTCTCTCCCAGATCCATCAAGGACTGCAGGGCCTCCTCCTGGTAAAAATCTCCGGATGTACAATGTATACTTTTGTACAGCTATGCCAGGAGGGGAAATGATTAAGGAATAAGGGATGCATTTTATAGCCTTCCAGACATGTAGATCTGGTTTTTTAAAAACCTTTAATTTTGGAAGGGGCTGCCAATGATTATGAAGCTGGATGAGTCTGCTTGCCTTCATACAATCCAACATGCCCCCCCCCCGGGCACGGCTCAAGAGACTGGACATCATCCACCACAGATGGAGGAATGGAGAGATAATGCTGGGCAGCACCCGATTACTGATGACACGAAGCTCCAAACCTCCTGAGGACACCTCCAGCGGCATCATTGGCAAGATGAGCAAACCCTGTGGAACCCCAAGTCAGGCCACTGAAGCCCAACTTCTCCAGGAGGAAACTGTGGTCAACGGTATCAAAGGCCATTCAAAGATCAAGAACGGCCAACAGGGACACTCTGCCCCTATCAATCTCGGAAGGTCATCATGCAGGGCGATCAATGCCATCTCCACGCCATGATGCAGCCTGAGCATGGGTTGGAACAGATCAAGGGCAGTGGTGCCATCCAGGAGCACCTGGAGCTGATCGGCCACCACCCTCTCCGCTACCGATGTGACATGGAGGACTTCTTTGCCATGCTTCAGCCCCGTACCTCTTTTGGAATAATGTGCTGGTCCACTTTGCCTTCCAGCTCTTGAAGCCTTGCAGCAATGGGAGTCAGCTTGGCTGTCCTCACTGTCTCGCACAGGACCTGCCGGCAGTATCTACAGACAGACAGCTTTAGAGGCCTTTCCTTGTCCCTGGAAGAAGCCCACGGCCCCCACCCGCTCTGGAGAATCTGAGGAATCCAATACGAGACCCATCGCTAAGGCAAAGATTTTCTCTGCCATTTGCAATGAGACTAGTCCATTAACACATATGTTGCTTTCAGGTTGGCTGCAATGGCCCTGTGGAAGGCCAACACTTCTAAAATGTGAACTGCATTTTGAACTCACAAAGTTGCTGCCATCACCACCTCCACCCATAGCTGTCAAGTTTTCCCTGGTGCTGGCCGGGATTGGGGAGGGGGGGGAGCGTGGCCACTGGAGCTCCAGGGAGGCGGGGTGCTGGCAGCCGGTCCCTGTGGCTAGGGGTGGAGCCTCATTTGCATACAGGGTTCCCAGAATCCCTTGCGGTGGCTTCAAATGCTCACTGTGACCTCGATGTCTCGGCTTTGTAGGGGATATACTGTATACTGATCCGGACAACTGGTGGGATGTGGGTTGGGACGGGAAAGGGGGGGAACGGGAGTGTCCCGGCTAAAACGGGACACTTGACAGGTATGCCGCCACCACCAATTTGCTCCCAAGCCTCGGCCAACCCCTCTTGCTTCCACAAGCCGCTTTAAATCAGGGCATAATGCTATCTGAGGGAAACAACTTCACAGATCTTGAATTAAAAGGCACACTTGGGCGAGGAGGGCAGCTCTAGGTCACATATGATCCAGGCTTCACCCTAATGGAGAGTTCACATTAGATGAGGATTTAAACAAATGACGAGAGGGGAGGAGCAAGTGGTGCTGATGAGAAGAAAAGTGGGGGGGGAGGGTTTGCAGGAGGCTATAGTAATCTCTGGTTTCAGTACTTCATCACTAACATCCCCACCGGTAAAAATTCTCAGTGAAAAAAACATTCTAGTCAAGCCAGGAATGGCTTTGATGGCAACTTAAAAGACCAGCACATTTACCACAGCATGACACCTCATGGATTTAAGAGGATCCTGTTGTCTTTCCTTTAAATAAGCTTCTGATCAAAAAGAGTTGTTAGCTTAACCCTTCCCCTCACCCTTTCCTCCCTCTGTCGCTCTCCTTGGTGTCCCGCACGCACGCACGCACGCACACACACCTGAGTTGATCAATTTTCGCAGGTGTAATGGGGCCCTTTCCAAGAACTTGGTCCATCTCCTTGTAGAGCTTCTGCTGAACGTCTTTTGAGGTAGTCAAGAAATAGACTGCCCAGGTGCACACTAGAGAGGAAAAAGGGGAAATTTCAGCGGACAAAATGACGCGCTCGCTCAACAACCTCATCTTCACAGCTCACAGCTCCCCTTTCTTTAGCTAAAAATAAAATAAAAACGAAGTAGCTGACATGTTTTTAAAGAGAGCAGATCGTATGCATGAAGCCACTCATTCTACAAAGAGGAAGCAGCTGTTTGGTTGGGTTTGGAGGAAATAAATGTATACGTTTGCAAAAATCAGGATAATGTTTTTTTTTAAAAAAAGGCTGAATAGTCCTTTGAAGGTGTGCTGCAACTCTGCAATTACATAATGCTTTTTTTTGTTTTGTTACGTGCTCCATGTGCTTCACATATGTTACTATCTTAGTGACCCTAAGAAGAAGGCAGCTAGTGTCATTTACTTCATATTATACATGAGGTTGGAGAAAGGCAGCAAGTTGTCTGAAGCCACACTGGGCAGTTTCACAGGTCAGGTTAAACTTTAGATCACAAATCTGACTCACGGGCTACAACTCAGCCCCACCCCTCTACGTCCCCCTAAAATAAATAAATAAAAATCTCAAAGTCTCTCCCCACCCCGTGGGAGTAGACACAGAAAATCTTCCCAAGTGTGACAGACTACTCAGCCCTTCTTGGACACCTGCACACACACAAACACAACAGTGGGAAAATTGCAATTTTAAAGATTTAAAGGGAATATAGACTGTCCCACCAATCATTCCTGTAGATGGAACTGGTGGGGGGGGGAGGAGAGAGAGAAATTCCCATTCTTGAAAATAGGATTTTTAAATTATAGAATTAAATGCATAGTGTAGGGCGAGAACATACATTCCGTTAGTTGCAAAGGACCAATGGACAAGATATTTCTCCTCTTCTGCTGTCCCTCCTTTACATAAAAACAAACTCTCACCTACCATTACCTTCTGATCACTTTAGAATCCTGAAACAAAGTCAACACGTGCTGTTTTTGCAACACTGGATCCCACAAACAGAAGGAGCTTCCCTTCGCAGAGTGGGAGTTGTTGTCACGGAAGCCAGTTCCCTGCAAGCATTTCCTTCTCCCTTCCCTTCTGCCGACTTCCTCACACAAACCAGACCACATCTCCCCAATCCCGGGCAGAGCCACGTGGGGCTCCCTGGTTGCTTCCATGCCAAATTAAAACGGTTTATAGTAACTTATAAGGTCCTGAGTGGTTTGGGATGTTACCTGTCAGGGTGTCTCTCAAGATCTTCGACAAGTTCCACTCTTTCTTCCCAAGAGAGCCCAGACCACTAGAAACTGGGGTCTTCTCGGTATTGGTGGCAAGACTTTGTCATGTGTTGCCTGCAGAATGTGAAATGGGCTGCCTTCCGCCTGACATTTCAGAAGCTTGTTCAAACTGAGCTTTCTTAAAAAGCTCTTTAAGAACATCCTTCCCTTGTAACAGATTCATTGACTCATGACGTCTAAATTCTATACCCTTATAATTCTTGCATTTGGAGCTTCGTTTGGTAGAGTTAAACACTTCTTTTTTGTTGAGGTGGTGGGCATGGAGATTTTGAACTGTTGTAAACTGCATAGAGAAGTGACTTGACACTGGATGGGCAGTGAATGAATGAATGAATGAATGAATGAATGAATGAATGAATGAATGAATGAATGAATATTCTTATACAGCAAATATTTCTTGGGATTATACCTCAGATGATTATAGTGCATACATTTTTTTCTTCTCAGCAAAAAGCTAAACATGATGACGTATTGCCAACACACATTCCCCTTCCCCCTAGAAATATAACCCTGACCAGTTGGGAACATATCCCAAGACAGTCTTGTCCAGAAAACCGGAACAAACAAATAAATACAAGGCACTGCATGGGTCAAACCCAGTGCCATGCTTACAGAAGTATTAGGGCCTTCTTCCCATCTTCTCTGCCCATGTGGCTCCCATTCTTTGCTGGCCCAGAGCCCACTTTGGCCCCTATGGGGAGCATTTCCTGTTACAAACGATGGCCCATTCTAACTCTACATGAGGAGTAAATATGGAGGGGCCCCAGTAGTGAATGTTCTCAAGGTGACCAAATCCCACACGTCCATTAATAGAAGTCAAAATAAATTCTCCGTCATTATGGAGAGAGAACAAAACATATGAATTGGCCAGCACTTTGAGGACTACTGTGATGGGAAGTCCTCTGCCCACAACCCGTAGCATGCTTTATGTACTTACACTTTGCAGTGATGATGGACCCTGCCAGGGAGAATATCATAGTGTCTTCCAAAATCTAGGAAACAACATCTGGTTCAGGGGGATGCAATCAGTATATGGTAATTCTCCTCAAAACTTGACCCAAGAAATTGAATGAAAAACAGGGCAGCAGAGTAGAATATATTGCTAAATTTCATTACCCTTTAGTTAAGATATTTGAAATATTGTACACATTAAATATATTTGCTACACTAGAAATGAAAGAAAAATCAGTAACTCAAAACAGCACTTTATGGACCCAACTGAGTAGAACAGATTCACACAGGTAGACCATGAACTCATACTCACAAACTTACAAATACTGAGTGCACATATTTATTATGTTTACTAGATGCTTACTTAGATTTGAATGCCGTTGGTAGGGCTTTCTTCCAAGTATGCCTTAAAGGGCCTGAGGTTTTGGGGGGTTCAATGTTACACTGAATATTTGCTCATGAAGGCAAACTCTTTCGCACCTCTGCTTTCTGACCTCATGAGAAGGAACGAGGCCTTCCCAGTTTGTATTTCCAGAGGGAGACCCAATTAGAGATATATTTGGGGCTCCCTTTCATGGCTGGGAGCAGGGGGACCTTCGGCAGGCTGTGTCCAGAGGCTCAGTGGACCAAACATGGTGGCTAGGTTAGAAGAATGTACCTCAGACTCAGCAGAGGAACGTCCCTCTTGATGGGACAGTTTGACCAGCAGAGTGGCTTGGACACGATGGTGGGCAGGATTCGCACAAAGGATGAGGACACAAATGGAAGGGTGGGTGGTGCCTTTTATGGGACCACTAAAAAACCTAAAAGAGGAAGCTTTCCCCATGGATTAAATCCACTTCCTCATGCTAAGCACACCTTCGTCATGGATACGGCGGGGGGGGGGGGATTAGGCAAAAGCTTAAGATAGTTCTTCACAGGGGAAGAGCATAGATACGTCCATGGTAAGAAGCTTTATTGCCTTTTATTGGATCACTAAAAACTAAAAAAAAAGAAGAGCAAGCTTTTTCCATGGATTAAATCTACTTCTTCAAGCTAAGCATACCTTCTTCATGGATACAGCCAAATAAATAAATAAATAAATAAATTAGGCAAAAGCTCAAGATAATTCTTCACAGGGGAAGAGCACAGATACCTCCATGGTAAGGTGACTAACCCCAAACTTGGAACGCTGAGCATCAGCTCACCATCCAAACACAGTTGACTAAATACACACCTAATCACATACAGAGTCATTTTACAAAGTTAAGGAAACACATCCGCACACCACTTTCTAGCTAGGAAGAAGAGGGCACCCAGTGAAATATAATGCGGCACGTTACTCATACCCACCAAGATGAAATTAGCAGCAATTCTATGGGGAATGCTATTAATGTTTAATTCAAGCAACACAAGTTGGGGAGCCATGTAGCCATCACAAAAACCAAATAAAAAACTAGACCAGGTGATACATTTAGGCTAAAGGTAAAATAACAAAAAAAGTTGCTTAGGCTACTAATAAAATAACAAAAAAAAGTTGCTAATATTTCGAGGGCAACACCCTCTTCTTCAGAGCTGTACCAAAAGTTCAAGCATGGCAAAAGATGGAATTGCCAGGAGTTATTTCTTAATTGTAAAGTTCTTGGCAAGATGAAAATAAATGCCAGGTAGTTTCTTATTTGAGGCCTGGAGCAGTGATGTTGTGAAGCTGCATCTGAAGTTACGGATTGTGTTTACAGTCCAGTCCTTCAAACAATGGGACACAGATCACATACACACATTCACAAACCCTCTCCATGTGGCACTTTGAGGCTAATGGCCCCTGCTTGGCCAGAGAAGGGGGAGAGTTGGTGCAGAAGACCTATGCATTTCATTTGGGGGGCTGTGATTAAAATTTAGAAAAATTCACTAGGTGTAGCCAATTGGATCAAATAAAAAGGATATTACCTAGAGGTTGCAGTCTTGTGCTCCCATTGATGTTATTTTTTTAGTAGCCTAAAAAGGTATCACCTGGTCAAGTTTTGTAATAATGTTTAATAATGCAACATATATACAGGCAGATAGATACCTGCTTGTCATTCAGTTTCCCCTGCAGTAAGGAATCTATGAAGATGTGCCGGCTGAGGTTCTTTCCTTGTCGTTCCTTTATGACTTTCTTCAAGACCAATTCCATCTCCATCAGTGCTTGAAGCAAAATAAAAGGAGTTCTTTCAGTGACCAGATGAGGGGGAAAAACGCTCCTGAAATAATACGGCCAGCAGGCCCTCTCCCTCACGAGGGCTGCTTCCAGTTTAAGAATTATTCGAAGCAGCATTCATCAGCTCCCCATTCAGAGTCTAAAAAAGGTATACCTTTTGACTACAACTCCCAGAATCCCCTAGCCAACACAGCCAGCGCAGGTTCTGGCACTTCTAGTTCAAACTCATTATCATTATCCTCATTACTACCCACCACCATTACAATAAGAAAGTTATCTGTTTCTTCTTCATCAACTAGTACAGTAAATGCGCATTCTGAGGTAAAAAGACTATCTCCCTTTCCCACAACCATTACCGTAAGAAAGCATCTGTTTCTTCTTCATCAACTAGCATAGTAAATGTGCATTCTGAGGTAAAAAGACTATCTCCCTTTCCCATTCCCAAAATCATTGCCATGGCACAGCTTGAAAAACAGCCATCCGGCCATCCACCACTGCTGGAATGTGGACCATGACAGGCACTGAATGAGGCCATCTGTGAATTTCAACAAGAGGCGTCTTCTGGAGAATGAAAAAGAACGGCAGAAACTAAGAGGAAAATCAAAGGACTAGTGCAGAAACTGTATGCAGGGAGGTATACATGATACACATTTGTGTCCGAGCAACACAAATGCATAGTCATGAAATCTTGCATTGTACAGAGAGTGCTGAGTCAATGGCTGGGCCCAAAACATTGATTACAGAATCACAGAGTTGGAAGAGACCTCAAGGGCCATCCAGTCCTGTCTTGCTTCATCCTGCTTTGCCCAAGGCACAACTACTGGGTGTTAAAGGGGTAGTGACCCCAGACTACTGTTCAGAAATGTTTGGGTTTTGTGTACGTTTTACATTTTTAAGCCTCTTCAGCAACAATGATAAGGTCACATAAACAGAAATGTTGTAAACACACACACACACACACACACACACGCACGCACGCACGCACGCACGCACGCACGCACGCACGCACACACACACACACACACACACACACACACACACAAACCAAAAGCAAACACCACAGTACAGTCCAGGTCCACAACAACCCCACTGAGGTCAACATAAGTGTGTTGCGATTTTACCTCCACAAAAAAGGGACTGGTCTGTGGTGCAATCATCCCCAGTCGTCTGTGAACTGATTTTTCCATGACCTTAAAAGACTGGGAACTTACCATCTTCGTACGCGTTTTTCCTGGTCACACTTTTGTCCAGGGACCCGTCTAAGAAACCCTTTCCAATTTCCGACCAGATCTGAAATGCATGCAAATGAACCACCCCACTGATTAATAAGCCTTTATCTTAATTTCAGAGTTCTTCACTGAGCATGAAAATCAGGTGTGTGGCCCTATAATCAAGATGGGGGGAAAATACTGTAGTAGGCAGGTTTTGCCTCTATGGGTCCTGAGACAGTTGACCTTAAGGAAGATCTCAGAGAGAACGCATGGTGCCTTCTGCCACCCTGCCTTCTCCTTACAATAAGCCACCCTGGAAGAAAAGATGACTCTGGGTAGCCGGGACATTGCCTGAGCCTAGGGCTGGGATTTTGGGGAAGCCCATATAAAGAAGGTGCATGGGAGAAAGCTTTTGAATCCTCTTCTCCCTACAGCAGGCTTATACACCCTCCCCCCCCCACATTGCCCACGAGTACATTGACTCTTTGAGAGCTATTCTGAGGAAAACAGGCAGGAGAACAGAATAGGAAAACTTCCCTGCCGAGAAGTTTTTCCCCCCGTGACCTTAAGATTTAACCTAGTGTTTTAGGCATAGGCAGAGTTTTGAACTGATCAACTACAGTTCACGAGATCCTGGTTGGTCACAAATGACTTCTTCCATTTGCAAAACAAGCAGTTAACAAACCCATGGAGAGATCGGAACATGCTACAGAACAGGCTAGACTGAGATGACTCCAACGTTTTAGCTCATTTATCAACAAGTCTTCCCAGAGCAAACGTTCTGAAGTTTTTAATAGATCTTGCAACCACAAAGGGATGCTTTGGTTAAAAATAAAAGAGCCTCAAGCCTCAACAGACGAATACAGTGATGCCTTGAGTTACGAATAACTTGAATTATGAAAAACTTGAATTACAAGGGAAATACCGAGCTGTTAAAATCACCTGGCTGTAACAGCCAGCTGATTCTGACAGCTCCGCAGCCCCTGTGCTTTTTCCTTTCTACAGTAACCCCTGCAATATACCGGGGCCGCAGTATATGAACTGTGAAAGGGCAAGGGATTCCTTTAATTCATGGTGCTTTTCTCCCCAGCATGCCCAGAAAGCAGGTAGGTGGCAGGGATCTGAAGGCACGGACCCCTGTCCCCATCTGCTCTCTGGGTGTGCTGAAGGAGAAAGTACTGCTTCCCCCACTGCCCCCATAGATAGCAAAAGCCCTTTCCCGTCTTTGGGAAAGGGCTTTTGCTGGCTGCTCCAACCCAGCTGGGGCTGGGGGTGGTTTAGCAGGGAAGCAGTGGAGTCACCTGTTGCCCGCTACCCCCCACCCCGCTACCCCCCCTGCTGGCTCATGGCATCTGGAGGCCAGTAACCTTGACCCAGCAAGGTTTTTCAAAATACCCGCACCCGCGCGCCAAGCAAGGAGGGTGCTACAGGCACGGGTCTTTCGACAAACCTTGCTGGATTGAGGCTGCTGGCTCCCGGATGCCCCAACCCAACAGGGGGCTGGGCAGACAATGGGCGAAGTCACTCCTCACGTGCTCAGCCTCCTGCTGGGTCAGGGACAGGCAGGATCGGTCTCGCTTCAGGATTCAAGCCGCTGCTCCCCACTCGCCACTGCGACCCAGCTGTGGTTTGTGTGTGTGTGGGGGGGGGGACACGGCAGCCCCGACCCAGCAGGGAGCTGAGCGGGTGAGGGGGTCACTCCTCGCCCGCTCAGCCCGCAATCACCGGGGCACACCCAGCAAAAGGCAGGCTGTGCGGGTGTTTTAAAATCAAAACTTTCCTGCTCTGATCCTTGCTTTGCCGGGTCGGGGCAGGCTTCCCATGGTAATGCATAGAAAATCAATTAATCCATTTAATCCATTTAACCACATTCTGAACTACAAAAAATTTGAATTGCAAAAAATCCATTGGAACAATTAATTTCATAATTCGAGGCATCACTGTACTTGTTTTATATTGTTAAATACTTTTAAGTATCTGAGATTATGGCCCGCAAGGCATGTTATCTAATCTTACTCCAGTAACTAAAGAGGTTCAGCAACACTGAATATGTGTTGTTTAATTTGTATTTAAATCCTTTAGTTATATGACAGAGGACTGATGAAAATTAATTAATAAGAATTAATAAGAATTAATAGAATTAACTCAATATGAGAATAAAAAGCTAGAAATTATTATAAAGTGTTAAACCTGACTGAAGGTATTAGGTCATGCTGGCATAAAACACAAAATAGATAAGAACCCATGTGCCAGAAATAGCAAATTCTTGTGGTTAAACCAAGATAAAGGGAAGCGAAGATGGCACAGATAAGTGGGCACCATCTCATGGTGCCAAAAGCGTCATTTTCTGGGAATTCAATCTCAAACTAAAAATAGGCAAAAGCCATTTCTGAGAATTATGACGAAATACGTAAGCTGCGGTTACAGAAAGAGTATAAAAGACCACGGAAACCATCACTCCTTTGTCCAGAGCAACAAGGCCGTTTGGCCGTGCTGTGCTTTGGACCATTAAACTAAGATCTTTACTAACCTATCTCTGTACTGTATGTGTTCTGTTGAATCTCTGTCTGTCTTTAATAAACCTTTTTGCTATAACTAACTAAGCGTGGCAGCTTTGATGAACCACCAATGTCATGTATTGACAACTTATATAGGTGCATTGGCAACTCACAAAGAAGAACAACCAACACCCAATATTTCTATAGTTTAAATTTATTCTTATCAGGACTAAAGAATTCAAACACAGTTATAACCCATAACTCAAAAGCAACCTATCCATCTTCTCCTTACCGCATCATGGTTTTTACGGAATCGGATTACTTCTTGGTCATCTTCGAACCGGCTGCCCATTGCAGCCTGCGTGACGGCCTTCATGGAAAACCCCAGCATGTGTTGGCTGAGGGGTACATGTTGAGATTCCGGGAAGGACAACCATTTTGCCAGCAACTCTTCTGATAGCTAGAAGGGGGACAAAATCAAAAGCAGTGTTAATCCCCTCATTTCTCCATTCGTATAAGGCTTACAGAAGTTGGCTTTTCAATTTTTTACTTTATGTTTTTGTCTGAAACTTCTAGGATCTCTTCATGACCATGGAGAGCGGTCCATGCTGGCTAAAGGTTTCTAAATGCTTGTAAAAGCTTGTACAGGTTTTAGTAAAGGAAGAATTGTTGCATGTCTTTTAGGTGCTAGGCAGGAAAGGTATTTTTTAACACAAAAAAACCCCAGCACCTACAGGGTAAGATTTATTACAAACTCCTAATTTTTTTTTAAAAAAAAACTGATTTTTTGACCATTTAAACAAGTTTTGAAAATTTTAATTGTTATTTTAGTTTACTTGTTCTATTAAAATAGATCATTGATTTTTCTCCACCCTGGAACCCTAGCTATGACGTGACACTATTGCCACCTGCAGAATTAAAAGGAAAAAGGTACTCAAATGTGTGACAGATGCCTCGTGAGGAATTCTTTCGGGGAGGTGGTGGTCCATCTTCATCCTCTACAATTGGCGAGGGCCTACCGACCTCTAGCTAACCCATAGACACAAGAATGATTTGAAGAGATACTGAGCTCCTGAGAAGGGCTCTAAGACCTGAGGGTGAAAAACATCTTGTCAGCTCGGGTCCCTGAAAAAGAGAAGAGCCACCAGTAATAGTGGGGGAAGGGCACCAATAAAAAACAAGACGACAATGCCCTGGAAGTTCAGAAAAAGGCAGGAGAGGAAGAAATGGTCTTGGAAGACAGATGTAAAAGAGAGACTGAGGTGGTAGTTTTTGGTGACACCCCCCCCCCCGAGAGTGGGTGGTCCTCCCTAAAGAAGTGGCTGAGAAGGCGATGAATCGGAAAACCAGGATTAAACCCTCATACTGGGGTTGGAGAGGGAATCCCTGAAGAAGCCATGGGTAACACAGATAGTCACAGCCCATGGAAGGAGGTCAAGGCTGGGCAGAAGAAACCCAAGGGAGCTATGTCAACATTGGAAACTACACCAAAGGTGGTTGTAGAGGTGGATTCCTGGAAGCAGCACCCATGTTATGATAGATGCATCTACCACAGTGGTGTCCAAACTTTGGCCCTCCAGATGTTTTGGACCGCAACTCCCACGGTCCTTCGTCCTTGGCAATCTAGGCTTGGAATTCTGGGAGTTGTTGTCCAAAACATCTGGAGGGACAAAGTTTGGACACCCCTGATCTTCCAGCATTCATACCTGCACCCCTGGGCAGATATTCTGAACTCTTGGACGGACTTGCTTGTAATACCTAAGCATGGGAAGGGACTGATGTCATCTGTTTTAAATAAGTTGGAAGTATTATCTGAGTCTGAAGACCCATTAGAAGCAGCAGAGCAGCCCTCCTCTCTGGTAAAAAAAGAAAAGCACCGTTTGAAAGAAAAAAAGACTTATTTTTGTTATCCATACCTATGGGGCCAAGGACATTGGTCTAAAACCCACTCACATTAATTATAAACAATGTTTATTCCAATCACAAGACTAATATCTCCATTAGAAAAATATGATCCATGAGGAAATCAGGTCCAGAAACTACAACAGGCCTTACTGGGGCCATGAAAGGGCCTTCTCGACTGCTGCACCCAGACTCTGGAACTCCCTTCCACTAGAGGCCAGGACTGCCTCGTCTCTGTTGTCCTTCCGGAAACAAGCAAAGACCTTTCTCTTCAGTCAAGCTTTCCCTGAATGATGGACTACCATTAGGTGTCTTTTATATGAATCTATGGGTTCACATAGACTTTGTGTTTATGACTACTTATAACCGTGTTGCTTTATTGTAATGTTGCCTATTAATGCTGTAAGATGTCCCTCGATTCCTTGTTCTCAAATACTTGAACATGTCTTAATTGTACTGGACTGTATATTATCCCTCATTACTGTCAGCCGCCTTGGTTTCTTTTCCAAGGAGAAAGGCGGGGTAAAAAAATACTCTAAAATAACTAAATAAATAAACACTATGAAGGCCACAAAGTGAAAACAGCGATCCCCTCAGAATAGGCCATTCACCTTCTGGATGACAGGGAAGTGGCTTTGCAATGACTTGGTCACACCATTTTCATAGAGCTTTTTCCTCAGACAGCTCTCGCCCACACTTCCACCAAAGCCAGACTGGTACTGCAGCAGAGACTTCAGCATGGTTTCAAAGGGGTCCGCTGAGAAACAGAGAGAAGAAAAGAAAGGATCTGAAATCTGGACCACATTCCTACATGCCATACTCTCGAATTACAAGGCTTTATGAAGCATAGGTCCATCACAGCACGGTTCCATTACCCGGAGGATTGGATTTTTCATCCCAGACTCTTGAAGAGGTCTACAAAATTACACTGGGAGCCCAAGCAGAATAATGTGTTCATAGAGCTGTCAAGTTGGAGGGGACCCAATGGGTCACAGAGCCCAGCTAAAGCTTCCAGTTAGCCTCCAATGAAGGACTTCACTGCCTTTTGAGGTATGACACCCCACCATTGACCAGCACCAACCATGAAGAAATTCTCCCTGATGTTTAGGTGACATCTCCCTTCTAATAATTCAAATTATTTCCTTTGGCTCCTGCCTTCCAGAGTGACACCAAACAAGCTTGGTCCACCTTCTACGGACAACACTTCAGGGGGGTTGACCATGGCCATCACACCTTTCGGTCTGCTTTCCTCCAGTCTATATGCCTTTGCTTCTACTCTTGGGTTATTCTGAAGCCACAAGAGAGCCTTTGGAGAAAAACTTCACAGGTTTTGGGTTTCTCCTTTGTGCACTTGCTCTGCAGGACAAAGACAGGGGACAGAATACACCTTCAGCTCTGCCTGATCATGCCAAGGAGTTGATCCTGGGATCTTTCCAATGGAAGGCAAAGGTTCTACCAGTGAGATCCACCACCTTGATATTGTCAACTCACTGATTAATCGCATTTGACTACATCACGTTTCCCAAACTGAGGTCCCCCATATGTTGCTGTCTGCGTGCCCACCAGGAGACACCGGGGGTTGTTTGGTGAGCCGCCGCTGCTATCCTGCTTCCCTCCATTGGCTGGCAAAGGGAGCTGGCGCTCACGTGAAGGCGATGTCTGGCTTTTTGCAAAGCTACGGCAGCGAGAGCTGAGCAGAGGGGATGCAGCTGTTGTTGCCACCCGCGCGAGGCTCGCCTGCTGAGCTGGTCAGGGTGTTGGCGGGCAGCCAGGGTGGCAGAGCGCCAGATGCCCTCTGCCCAGCTTGCGGCGACCCCTGTGAAAGGGTCTTTCGACCTCCGCCAAAGGGGTCGCGACCCCCAGGATGAGAACTGCTGGATTAACAGAAGAAACATCGCTTGTGATTCCTTGGCCCCTGCATCTAAATCAGGGGTCTTGGAGGAACCCTTGGCCTACATCATTCATCTCCGCTATCCAGCATGGTCAGTAATGAGGGACTGTGGGTATTGTAGGCCAAAACATCTGGAGGGCAAGTTTTAGTTTGGTTATAGTTTTTAGGATTGAATCAGCCTATTCTCTAAAGCGGACCGAACAGCAGGCTAACCACTGCGTAGCTGCCTCCATATCCTCTCTCTACTGTTAACTACACTTGAGGTAGTTAGTGTAGAGAAGAAGCATTAGTGTAAAACAGGCATGTCTAAACTTCGGCCCTCCTGATGTTTTGGACCACAACTCCCAGAATTCTAGGCTTAGATTGCCAACGACAAAGGACTGTGGGAGTTGTGGTCCAAAACATCTGGAGGGCCGAAGACTGGACATGCCTGGTGTAAAAGAAGCGTGTCACTCGTGCTCCTTCTGTTACTGTTTTTCTGGAAAATATTAACCCGCTTCCTTTCTCTCTTTCCACAGAATACACCCCCCACAAAAGCCCAGAAGTCTAAAAGCCCCTTTTAAGCATTACTAGAGACACAACCCTTGAAATGCCCTCCCATTTAAAAAATCAAACAAACCTCCAAACTACCTCTTGGAGGAAGGCTTGTTCATAACCTTTATCTACATCTGAAGAGAAGAGACTCAAGGATGGGCTTGTTAAACACCATGCTCTTTTTGAAAGGCAAGAACCGTGAAAGAACACACTGGGAGATGCTTAAGCTCCTCGGTGGGATGATGGGTGCAAAAGCCACATCAGCGGCCGCTTTGGGCTAAGCCTGACCGCTCAGCTGTGAAAACAGTTAGAGCAACGGCTGCTCCGTGTCAGTCCCTTCCCAGTTTTCAACAGCGAAGGCTGTGTGCCTCCTGGCTACCTTCATTTAGTGAACAGCGGGGCCTTGAAGACCTTTAGCTGCGGCCAAATTAAGAGTAGCAGCCATGTTTAAGCTAAAGGAAGAACAGGAAAAGAAAAAAAGAAGGAGCATAGTGGGCTATAATGAATGGC
This sequence comes from Phrynocephalus versicolor, assembly GCA_023846285.1. Taxonomy (NCBI): domain Eukaryota; kingdom Metazoa; phylum Chordata; class Lepidosauria; order Squamata; family Agamidae; genus Phrynocephalus; species Phrynocephalus versicolor. The sequence goes on along the minus strand of JAHTLZ010003542.1, from coordinate 9,809,772 downwards.
TGATAGATTCACGGTGGGCAGGGGGATGACACAGTAATCACATTCGGTCAGGCGAAAAAACCCTCTCGCTGTAGATTTGAGGTCCACAGGATGAAGCAGTGTGTGAGCCCGCTGCATCTCCATATCCACAGAAATGACATTACAGTGGTACCCCTACTTACGAGCGGCTCTACTTACGAGCAATTTCACTTTAGAGCAGAAAACTGTTGGTGTTTTAACTGCTGCCTTACAAATTTTAGATGCAGTCTGCTCTACTTACAAACTTTTTATTTATTTATTTATTTGATTCGTTTAGATACGGCTGCTCTAATTATGAGTTGTTCAACTTATGAGCTTGCATTCGGAATGGATTAAACTCGTAAGAAGAGGCACCACTTTACAGGCAAAAAGCAAAAGCAAAGTGTGCTGCTTGTATACTGCTCCATAGCGCTTAAAGCACTCTGGGGGGGTAATTACACAGGCTACACACACACACACACACACACACACACACACACACACACACACACACACATACACGCGCCCCCCCCAGCAAGCTGGGTACTTAGTTTACCAACCTTGGAAGGACGGAAGGCTGAATGAACCTTTAGCCGGATACTTGAAATTGAACTCCAGGTCATGAGCACATTTATAGCAACAGCTCAGCAGTTTAACCACTGTGCCACTTGTGCAAGTTTCAGTGTTGTTGCTTGCCATCTGTGCTCCTCTTGTTTTAAACTCAGTAGGGATCTTGCCCAGACCCTTCTCTGAAAAGTGGATCCAATGGGAGAAAGTTGGGAGAATTAAGCCACAGCCCCTCTTTTTTTAAATGTTTCTGCAGGGGGCTGGGGAGGCAAGGAAGTTTCTCCTTCCGGAGAGCGGGTGAAGAAGTGTGCGCGTAGAGGTGTGTAGCTGAGGCAAGGTGCATGCAGATGGGGAGGGGGTGTGCAGTGGTGATGGGGAAAGTGGTGGAGATCGCAAAAGATCACCTCTGGTGCTTATTTTGCAAGACATGGCTCGTTGATCAAGGCAAAATCCAACCAAAAATTCTGCTTGTTTATCAAAATACTCGTAAATCAAGGTACTTGTAAACCAAGGCACTGCTGTATAAGAAATTGAAGAGAGCGAATTCCCCACCGTAAATCCTAGAGGAGCCAGCCCATGTGACCTTAGGCCAGGCATGTCCGAACTTCGGCCCTCCTGAAGTTTTGGACCACAACTCCCAGAATTCTAAGCTTAGATTGCCAATGACAAAGGACTGTGGGAGTTGTGGTCCAAAACATCTGGAGGGCTGAAGTTTGGACATGCCTGCCTTAGACAAGCTGCATGGTCCCAGAAAAGGGGAAGGGTGAACCACTTCTGAGTATTCTTCACACAGAAAACCCTGAAAAGGGTCACCATAAGTCAGGATCGACTTGACAGCACAGAGATATTATTAAGATGGTCAATGCTTCCCTGCCCACTCACAATCTGATGTCATCCACCAAGGTATGAAAAGCTGCACCAGGCCAGAAACAGCGCTGGAAAGAATATCATTATCTTCCAAGATCACCTACCTGGATTTGAAAGGCCAGCGCCTTCGCCAAAACCTGGTTCAACAAGTGGGAGGTTAGACAACGTCCAGTATAGACTGAAGAGTCTGAAGAGTAAATCCATCCTTTTTCTCTCTCTTTTGTTTCTGGAGGGGAGTAACCACTGCCTCCTTAACCATAATCAGCACCGCTACCTAAATGCCAAATACCTGGTGTTGTCCTGACAAGACTTCAAAAGAGATAAGGATCTGGAGGCAGCCTTAGGCCTCCTGAATTCTGCCCAATGTCACAGGAATAAAGTGACACAGCGCTCTTCTGGCATTTCTTAGCTCTCTGGTTTCATTTCGCAAAACACACACCCCTGCACACGCAGCCTGTACCCCTGTGTAGTTTGTGCAGGTCATCTGGTCAGTGATGATAAGGAGGCACACAAAAGCTGACACCACAATTAAAAAAATTGTGGTTTTTTTTTTAAATCAATTCCACCCAACACATCTTTCCGTGAACAAGAGATGGGAAGAGTACTCACATGTCCTGTTAGGGTTGATGTGCTGCTTCAGGAGATCAATGGACCCAAGGCTGATGACGAGACGCCGTCCAAACCAGAAAGAGACAACTGGGCCATATTTCTCATGCAGATGTACCAGGAACTCATGCAAGCTACCACTGTTTATGATGTCCGGGAGGTTGCCATCTCTGGAACAAAAGCAAGGTGAATAATCAGCAATTTTACTACAGTAGGACCCCCGTATCCACTGATTCATTAACCACTGATTCAGTTATCCACAGCTGGCAGAGAACAATTAAATAAATAATCCAGCAGCCGCAAAGCAAGCTACTGTCACAAACAGTAGCCGTAACACAAGGTACTGTCGCAAAACAGCAGCCATAAAGCAAGCTGCTGTCACCAAACAGCGGTTTTGGGGTTTTCTGGTGTTCTCTCTTATCCACGGTTTTCATTATCCACGGGAAGGCCTGGAACCAATCCCCAGCAGATACTGGGGTCTGACGATAATAAGCAAATAAGACAGAACATGTTTCATCAGCATCCTCTACTGCATAAGGAGGTACTGACTGCCGCCCTACTGTATCATCAGCAGTGCCATTCCAGATAAGACTATTATAACAAGAAGCCCTCCTAGAACATGCTGGAGAATTAGCCCCATGTTCCCAACCTGCACACCACTCTTAAAAGGAAAGGAAGTCCTTTCATGACACACAGCAGACCGAACCACTGGATGTAGAAAAGAGAGCCAGTGGAGCTTTCTTTATTGAGAAAAGGGGTGCCAATGTGAACACCTGAAGAAATAAGGGCTTGGAAGTGTGTGGTTCCACCAGGAGTTTCTGAAATGCAATGGCCATCATCCTCAACTATGCTTGTTTAGGGTTAATGGGATTTGCAGTTAATATCTGGGTGGCTTCATTCCACCCCCCCCCTTTGCTTGCCTCCTAAAGTACTTTCTGTGGAATAGGAGGGGAGAGGAAGAGTAAGGCCATAAAGCAATATGAGAACAGAGGCTACCAAAGAATTAAGCAACTTACTTTTCATCCGTCGGGGTCATTCCTGGGATTCCGGAAGCCTGTCTGGAAGACTAAAGGGGAAAACAGCCATCACAATCCGTTATTTGCCTGATCAAGCCAGGATGCTTGAACCTGATGGCAAACCTGACTTTCCTTGGTGGACTATCTATTTCCCAAACTCTAGGATGTGGGGTGTGTTTGTGTGTGTATATACACCCCTGACTGTGGTGG
>JAHTLZ010003542.1:9782728-9806499 GCA_023846285.1 Phrynocephalus versicolor | reverse complement strand
GAGAGAGAGAGAGAGAGAGAGAGAGAGAGAGAGAGAGAGAGAGTACCCCTGGCTGTGAGCCTAGATCAGTGGTGCTGAACCTTCCCACTCCAGATGTTTTGGACCACAAATCCCACAGTTCTTTGTCACTGGCAATACAGGCTTGGAATACTGGGAGTTGTGGTCCAAAACATCTGGAGTGCTAAAGGGTCACCACCACTGGCCTAGGTGGTTTGTATTGGATTCCTAAACAGCATTGACTCGCATACTGTACTTCCTTTTGTGAAGGCCACACAAGATTGCTTTAGCTCAGCTTGGGGGAAAAACACCTGCACTCGCTGGGCAATCCCAAGAGTTTTGAGTCTGAAAAAGTAACTTTCCCTAGCTGCTGGTGGTAGGGAGACAAAAGATATATCCTGCAAACCTGAGAGCGGTCCAATCATGCAATGGGATTTTGACTTCTCTGCTGCTCTTCTGCCTTTTATTACTTTGTATTGCAATGTAATGTTATGGTTTTATGCTCTGGGCACTTTGATGTCTCGTGGGATAGTGCCGTGATAGTACTGGCTGAAGAGCAGATTAAATACACCCTCTTAGAAATAAAATGATCCTTTCCAAGGAAACTGGCTGAGCCTTAGATGATTATATAAATGGTTCCTAATATTTAAGTATCTGAAACAAGTCCTCTGGATTCTGTCATCCTCAGTTCCTGATCTGAGAAATCTGGAACTCCCTCCCACTAAAGGCCAGGACTGCCTCATCTCTGTTGTCCTTCCAGAAACAGGCAAAGACCTTTCTCTTCATGCAACCTTTCTCTGAATGAGGGACTACCATTATGTGTCTTTTATATGAATCTACTGTATATGATCACACACTTATAACCTTGTGTGATTTCACTGACACTATGTTTTCAATGTTAGTTTCCATCACTCATAATTTTTACATGGAATTTTACTCTCTTTTTAACTCCTCGTGTTCTCTTGAAGCTTTAATATAATGTTGGCTTTTAATGCTGTTAGATGTCCCTCAATTCCCTGTTCTCAATACTTGAATATGTCTTAATTGGACTGGACTGTATATTGTCCCTCATTATTGTAAGCCGCCTTGGGTCCTCTTCCAAGGAGAAAGGCGGGGTATAAATACTCTAAAATGAATAAATAAATAAACTCCAGAAGCATTGAAGCCTATGGAAAGCCTCTTGGACCCCTTGAAAGATAAATGCTGGGGCCTTGCCCTTAAATGTACGCCTGGGGCCCCACAGCATTTCTGTCTGCCTGGGATTGCCCCGCATGTATAGAAGGAAGTGGGGCTGTTTCAGTGATTTTTTTTAAAGAAATGATTTGGAAACTATTTGAACACCCTGCCTTAAAATATTGTATTCATTATGTTAAAATAAAATGTCCCATAGCCAATTTTAAAAAAAAATCCATTTTTTTTGCGGGGGGACCCCCAAAAGGCTTGAGGGGGGGCCCCCCCCGATTTTTTCCGGGTTGTTCTCCCCCCCCCACATCTCTACGTCCGCCTTTCCACCCCGGACCTATGACTGATGACGAAGCTGCTTGGATCTCTTAAGGGCATGTCCAAACTTTGTCCCTCCAGATGTTTTGGACCACAACTCCCACAGTCCTTTGTCACTGGCAATCTAAGTTTAGGATTCTGGGAGTTGTGGTCCAAAAAAATCAGGAATGCCGACATTTGGAGATGCCTGTAAGAAGCTCTCAAGGGGAGAAAAAAAAGGAAGTCAAGTGGCCACGTGACTCATCTCCCAGACAAACTCACCGGGAGGACTGAGAATCTTCACAGACATTCCCACCTGGACGGGGAGTGGCTTCCGAGAGGGCGCTGGGGCAGCCGCCGTGGGGGGGGGTGTCGGGCTCCTGGGCGAGCTACGGTGTTGGCAAGGGGCAATCCCCAAAGCCCCCCCACCTCAACCCCACACACAGAGGGAGGAGGAGGCATTCCCGTGGCATGCATGCATGCATGCCAGCCGCATTCGCACCCCCCACCCCCAACAGCCCCCCACCCCGCTCACCCCCCAGCCCTCCCCTCGCTTACCGGGCAGAGGTAGAGCACGGCTCCCACCAGGAGGAGGAGGAAAGTGGCGGCGAAGAGGGCGAAGCCCAGCATGGCGAGGGTCCCCCCCAGGAGGAGGGGGTGTCAGAGGAGTCCACGTTTCCCCACCACCACCACCCTTACACTCCGGCGGGTCCACGTCCCCCTCCCGCCACTCCTCCGCCTTGTTTTTTGCAAGAGGAGGGGCGGTCCCTCGTGGCAGGCCAGAGCAATCGAGCCCCAGGGCGGGAGCGGCGCGGGAGGCGGGGGGGGACCGAGGAGGAGGAGGGGAAGGGTGGGGGTTTCCTGGTTCGCCTGTGACGCCCCCTGCCGGGGCGGTGGGGTCTGGGCTGAAGCAGCGCGCCTCCTCTGCCCGGGGGAACCCCCCCCCCCGCCGCACTCGTGCCCTCCTCGGGGAGCACCGACGGAGGGGGGCGGCGGCGGCGGCGGCTCCTGCGGGCATCCGGCTCCACTTTGGACGGAGGGGGGGTACCTGGGCCAAGTTCCCCTGGCGGAGTAATTGGGGGGGGGGACACACCCCACACCCACCCACACGAGGGAAGGGACAAGGAGAAGGAAGGAAAGGAAAAACACCCGGCCACCATAGGGCAGAGGAATGGGGAGGGAGGGTGCGTGTGTGTATTTGGGGGGGGGGGGAAGAAATCCAGTTCCCCCACTGGGAGACCTGCTTTGACTTTTTAACCGGGGGGGGGGGGTCATGGCTGAACATTTCTGCGCACCACTGTTTACCTTCCCTGTTTATCTACTTGCATTTGCATGCTTTCGAACTGGTACCGCTAGGTTGTCAGGAATCGGGTTGAACAGCGGGAGCTCAATCCACTGCGTGGCACCCGGGATTCGAACCACTGAGCTGCGGGCTTTGCAGCGGACAGTTTTCAGTGCTCTAGCCCCCTGAGCCACCACACCCCTATGATCTGGGAATGGGGGAGCCCCTCCAAAAGGTGCGATTTCAAATCTAGGAATTTTTGAGCCCAGCACTCCTTTTGCATATTTTTGTTTTAAAAAGAGGACAGTACAGTAGTTTCCTTTCCCCTTCCGTGTTAAATAACTGGGAGTCGGAATTCGTCCCTTGCAGTTGGTGGGGGTGGCCAATGCAGAAGTCAGTGGAGGGCAAAATGAGGGGTATGGTGGGCACACCCAGGCCCAGGCAGGAAGGCACCCCCTTGCTCAAATATCTGCTTCCTCCTCACCCTCATTCATACACCTTGACCCCTAACATTTGGATCTGAGATTAACCTGAGATGGGACCTACCCCCTTCCGTAGAAAAGCGACCTCCACTGCTTCAGTCCACTCCTGCCCTACAACTGGTCACTAAGAAAGCAGGGAGATAAATCTCAAGGTGCACAGCACTGGAAGAGAAGATAGGCCATTCTGGGTGTGAAGTGAGGGAATTTTAAAGTCTGGCTACCCGTTCCCACAGGAGGAAAATGAAGTGGGGTGGGGACTCGGGAGTAAAAGCCAGATAAATAAATAAATTTCACAGCTGGCTCAGCAGGAAAGTGCTTGTGTGCATGTGTGCTCCAAGTGACTTTATGGGTTCAAGTGCAAACGCCCACTGGCCCCCTCTTTCTCCTGGTTTGGACCCATCATGCCCTTGGGAGCAAGGCAGGGTGTAGAGCACCTGCACCGTTTGATGCCTCAGCCTTTTTGTTTGCCAAGACCTGACAGTGGAGTAAAAAAGTCCTTTCTCCCCATTTGCTTGACACACTTGTTCATGTTGTCATACTGCAGTGGAAGTTGCCTGATCCCGAACTTTGGGTTGTGTTTTGATCTTGTAATATTTTTGTTCTCAGGAATGTGAGGTGGGTTTTTTTGTTCCTTGTCCTCTTCATGACCTGAACGCCTATGCAAAGATGGCAAGAGAAAAGTTTGAAAGTTTAGGTAAGAGGGCACTGCCACTGGTTGGTTGGTTTACATGGCAGGTGTACAACCTTTTATTTTATTTTTTGCCCAAAGGCCATGTTATCACAATGACTCCACAACCTTCTCCCCTTACCCTTTGCTATCAAACACACACCCCTTGTTCTCATCTACCTACCCCCATATTTTAAAATTTAAATCTCCCCTCCCTCCAAGCTTTGAAAGTGGGGAGTGGTATAGTGACAGCCACCATGATTAGGCTTTTACAAACTCCCCTAGTGGTACACAGAAAGTTCTTGTCTCCACCTCAGGATCCACTGAAAGTGGAGGTTGAGACAGTGATGGCTGGCAAAACCTCAGGTTTTAAAAGTATCCTGACTGGTCCATTATTTTCCTTCATCAACACAGTCTCTGAAAATACATTTAACACCAGTAAGGGTGATGAACGCTACTGTGCTGGAATTAAAATGTATAGTAAGACCCCAGTATCCGCTGGGGATCGGTTCAGGCCTTCCCATGGATAATGAAAACCGTGGATAAAAGAGAATGCCAAAGAAAAACCCTAGTGCTGTTTTGTGACAGCTTGCTTTACGGCTGCTATTTTGTGACTAGCTTGCTTTACTGCTGCTGCATTATTTATTTATTTATGCTCCGTCAACCACGGATAACTGAATCAGTGTTTCATGAGTCAGTGGATACAGGGGTCCTACTGTACTTGCAGGAGCAAAGCGCATGACACACAAAAACAAAGGTGTCCTCTTTTGCTGTTTTTACAGCAACTCCTCCATGTGTGATCCTGCATGGCTTACTCTAGAGTGGCTTGTGAAGTCTCTGATAACTTTACTGATATCTGGGAAGCTAATAGAAGTTGCCCGAGGGACAATATTTGCCTTGATGGGCCAGTTAACTCCCACCAACGGCAGAACATGCCCTCCTGCCTGTGTTTAAGGCAAGTGTTCTGAGTTTGATGAAGAACACTTGAGAGGAACAGCTGTCAGAGAAGCAATAGGCCTGTGGCTTGTTTTGCTGGTGTGATCAGATCTAGAGATGGTCGTTTCATTTCGGAAGGGGATTGGTTCCGAAACGAAACACGCTAGCACAGCTGGCACCAGTCCCACCCTCCGGAACAAAATCAGCCACTGTCTTACCTTGCTTTACCTCATGCGGGGTGAAACTCCAACCAGAAAGCAGCCTCTGACGTGTCATCTTTCCCTCTCCCTGGCGGTGGCCAATCAGACAGGGAGGTGAGATGATACATGTCCTTGCACAGCTCCTGATTAGCCAGCACCAGGGAGATGGGAAGGCGACACGTCGGGGGCTGCTTCCTGGTTGGAGTTTTGCCCCGCACAACCCAAAGGAGGGTAAGACAGTGGTTGATTTTGTTCCAGAGGTTGGGGCTGCGTTCTGGCGTGTTTTCTTTCAGAACCAGTTCCCTTCCAAACCGAAACACCCATGTCTAATCAGATCCACTCCCTCCATCTAATGCAGACGTTCCCAACGTTGGCTACACCAGGGCTTCTTGGACTGCAACTCCCAGCAACCCCAGCCAGCACAGCTAGTGGTGAAGGCCTCTGGGAATTGCAGCCGAAGAACTCTCGGGTGTGCCCAAGGTTGGGAACCACTGGTCTCATGTAACCTAAAGACTTCCAAGCTTCGGCACACTGAACTGCCAGAATTGCACCAAGTTTGACCCTTGGGTCAACATTTTGGGGCTGTTTATAGATGTTGAGTGTCCGGTGTCCAGAATCCCTGAGCCTGGTGCACTCCAAAAGCACGGAGGCTGAGACATGAGAAGGACCTTGACGGTGGCCCTAATGGCTGGACTGTGACAAAGCCACCATTTGCTAGTTCACATCTCCTAGCTAGTGGTTTTCCCTTAGCAGCTTCTTTTCTGTTTATATCCTCAACTCATGATCAGGGACTTGGCTGCCTAATTAGTCGCTTAATCAGGAATTCATTATAGTACTACTTCTTTTTGCTGGAGGACATTTATCAGGCTTAGTAGCATCCTGTATTTAAGCTCCTACACCCAGTGCACCACTTGGCCTATTGATTTATCCTGTACTGTCGTCGCTCAAGGCTACGGACTACACAGCATCCACGAAGCTCTCGACCCAAGCGGCTCAGTAAGGGAAACTGAAGCCATCTTGATTGGTTAATATTAGCTCATTGCTGGTGGTTTCTACACAAGCATCTCTATTGCTTTCTTGACACAGAGCGGATAAAGTGCACTCACAAAAAAAGCCTATGCTGGTTGCTTAAGAATGAAAGGAACTCTGAACCCTGGTTCTCCGTAGTCAGCGATAAGACCGGGATACTTGGACAGAAAGGATCATTCACAGGTTAAGCGAGGAGAAGCAACTGTAGTCTTCCAGATGCTTTTGACGTACAACACCCATCAGCCCTATTGAGCATAGCTAAAAGTGAAGGATTATGGGAGATGCAATCCAGAAACATTCAGAGGGCCACTGTGGTGTCCCTCGCTTTCTCCCCAATCCAGCATGTTGACTGGGCTGCGGAGTAACTCAGGCCAGTGTAGACATGCGGTCCCTCCAGCTGTGATTGGATGGCAGCTCTCGTGATTCCTCATCACTGGCTGTGCTGCACTACTCCGTCCTCTTAGTTTGCTTTAGCACATCACCAAGGGAGTGTATGAGTTTCCCATTCATTAAGTCAAAGGGAACCATTGGCATTCCAGATGTTGGTGAACTCCTATTCTTACTATATCAAGGGAATTGGAGTTCCTGAGACCACAGATTCTCTAGCCTTTCTTCAGGAGTATATACAGTTGTACCTTGTATAAAGGAATTAATTTGTTCCAAATGAAATTCTGTTAAGCAAATTTTCCTTTATACAAATTTCCAATAGGAAGGCATTGAAAACAGAGTAATCCCTAATGTGACCATTTTTATGTTGTACGGAGTCGCTCCACAGGCGATTTTGTTAAGCAATTTTTTTGTTGTACAGATTTTATGTTATACAAACCATTTGTTATACGAGGGTCCACTGTACTGCATTTTAGTGTTTTGGTCTAAGGCATCTAGATGAGGGATAGAATGTGGACCCTCCAGATGCATTTACAGTCAGGTCCATAAATATTGGGACATCAACATAATTCTAACATTTCTGGTTCTATACACCACCACAATGGATTTGAGATGAAATGAACAAGATATGCTTTAACTGCAGACTGATAGCTTTAATTTGAGGGTAGTTGCATCCAAACCAGGTGAATGGTGTAGGAATTACAACAGTTTGCAGATATCCCACCCACTTGTTAAGGACCCAAAAGTAATGGGTCAAATGGCTTCTCAGCTGTTCCATGTCCAAGGGTGTGTTATTCCCTCATTATCCAAATTACAATGAGCAGATAAAAGGTCCAGAGGTCATTTCAAGAGTGCTATTTGCATTTGGAATCGGTTGCTGTCAGCTCTCAAGATGAGATCCAAAGAGCTGTCACTATCAGTGAAGCAAGTCATCATTAGGCTGAGGGGGGAAAAAACCAATCAGATAGCAAAAGTATTAGGTGTGGCCAAAACAACTGTTTGGAACATTCTGAAAAAGAAGGAACACATCGGTAAGCTCAGCAATACCAAAAGACCTGGAAGACCACGGAAAACAACAGTGGTGGATGACCGAAGAATCCTTTCCCTGGTGAAGAAAACACCCTTCACAACAGTTGGCCAGATCAAGAACACTCTCCAGGAGGTAGGTATATGCGTGTCAAAGTCAACAATCAAGAGAAGACTTCACCAGAGTGAATACAGAGGGTTCACCACAAGTTGTAAACCACTGGTGAGCCTCAGAAACAGGAAGGGCAGATTACAGTTTGCCAAACGACATCTAAACAAAGCCAGAGAAAGATGGCGGTGGGAGCCAAAATGCAGCCAGCAAGGACAGGCTATGCTTTCTCCCCCCGAGCCTAGTCTGGCTCCTTCAGTTTTTCAGAATCTTTTGCCGTTCGGCTTCACTAAATGTCCTGGAAGAAAGGAATACATGAAAGTCTTCCAATAGTTCTGTTCCAATGAAAGGAAAGACACAGGGGTTCCATTGACTTACGTATTCTTGGTCAATGAAGACACGGCTGTGGGTGGGAAGTGGGGGGAGGGTGTTCTGAAGGAGGCGTTTGCTGTGACCGGGACCCACCCTCTGCTACCTATGGCAAGCTTTCCTCTTGACAGGGAACAGAAAGATTGGAGATGGGTGCTGATCAAGTGGCTAGACAGAACAACCCGCCAGCTGGGGAGGCTGAGGAAGAGCTTTCGTGGCCCTTCCCTGAGCCCACTTTGTTCAGTCTGTTGCCTCTTTTTTGGGTGTGTGGTGGGCTTGGCTTGCCCAACTGGTAGCTCTCACTCTCTGCTTCTCTCCTGCTTTGGTGGCCACTGTTTGGAGGATGTCACTGTGCCAATGTGTGCATCAGCCATGGGAAACATTGGAGCCTCAGCCCATGACTCGTTGGCTCTTCAGTACAGCCATTTTATCAGCAAACATTACCAACAGTTCTCTCCCCTGTCGGGAGGCAGGGTTGTCAAAGGTAACGGGCACGGTTGCACCAAGTCAGGAAGCCAATGGACAGCGTTCTTTGCTCAAGGGTACAGGAAGTATCTCGGTTCTAAGTCAAATGCATCCCCCCCCCGCCAAGTTTGTTCTTTGTTAGTGGGCATTTGGCATGCGAGTAGGGATGGGCTATTCATTTCGGAAGCTACTGGTTCCAAAACGACACACATGCGCCCGGCTGGAGTTCGAAAGCCTCCGAAACACCACCAGCCAATCCCTTACCTTGCTTTGCACCCGCACGGGGCTAAGTACCCACAAGGAAGAAGGCTCCGACATCATTCTTTTTGCTGCTAACCAATCAGGCAGGGAGGCGGGATGATGCATTTCCCTGCACAGCTCCTGACTGGGCAGCACCAGGGAGAAGGAACGATGATGTCAGAGGCTTCTTCCTCATTGGAGCTCAACCCCCCCCATGGGCACAGAACAAGGTAAGGGATTTTGGAGGCTTCTGAACACCACTTGGGCTTGCGCATGTCGTTTCGGAGCCAGTAGCTTCCGAAATGAATAGCCCACCCCTACATACAAGGCTGCAGTTTGTACACAGAGATAAACTCCATCTGTTTACATACCTGCATGGGGCTTGGGGAGTGTAGGGTGGTGTGAAGACATTGCCATCTTCATTAAGAGACCAGGCAGATACGGTATTCATATGGTATTTAATTGGTTTCAGACGCTTCCGTTATATACAAACTTAACTGGGCAATCCAACTCTATGTACAAAGTAAGCAAGCATTTTTAAAAAGGGTTAAATTACAAATCTGAAAATCCTACAAAGTGCAAATTTTAAAACATTTTCCACCATGCTGTACAGAAACAAATTCAAGGTTAACCAATATACATATGTACATAGAAGCTCAAATTATTAAACCATACCACCTGCACATTAAAATAATACAAACGGCATCTTATTTAACTTCGACAGCACCCCGAAAAAGAGGAAATGTATTGCACAGAAGACTAACAGAAATATTTATTTATTTTTGACATTACACAAAGCCTATTTGAAATGAACTATATCAAAACACTTCTACAGTAAATCTGAAGGCATTTTTGGCATTAAACTCTTTTTTTGTAATCAATCACAGTTGCATTAGCAGAATAATCAGTGTGAGATCATCATTGGCCTGCATATACATAAGGCTTAGTGTTCCATTTCTACAATATGTGTAGTGTTTGAAGCAAACGCAGAGGCACCCATTGAGTGATTATTATTATTATTTTTAGAAAAGATATTGGTTTACCAGCAGCACAATTCCCACAGCAAGTTGTTAAAGAAAAGGTGGAATTCCACAACGCTTATTCTTCAAAACTACCATGCAGCAGTGAATATCCTCCTTGTGTGTATGTGTTGCTGTTTTAATTTTTTGCAGCATCACAATGAACAAAGGTGCGCAGTGAACAGGCAAGTGGAAGGGTATTTCTCAATAGCAAAGGGAAGGTATCTATTAAGTATCAGAATATCAGCGCTTGGAAAAATCTACTGGTTGGTGACTAGGACTCTCGTGAGTCCCAGCTAATGTGACCAACTTGGCCACAGGAGGCCATGTTGCCTGGGTGGGTGGGGAGACTCTGGGAAGTGAAGTCCCAGGAATCTGTTTTGCCAAGCTCTGTAGAGTCTTAAGACTATTGCTCTGTATTGTCTAACCACCCTAAGCCACTAGCCCGCTCTGCTGACTCAAGCCCTCCTGCTTTCAAGGCTTCATCTGGTATCCCCGTAATAAAGAGTTGTACCACTAAAGGAAAGACGAACCACCACCCCTTACTCCCCAGTATATTGGCTTTCCCAGGAGTACCCTGCCGTGAGGACAAATAACACTTCTATCACTAGGAAAAGCGAAAACTGCCCAGCAGTTGAATGCAAAATGCCAATTTGATCTTTTTGGGTTTCTCCAAACAACAAAGACAACGAAACCCGACAAAACAACAAAGTTATTGGAATGCTACCATCTGCAACGCAGCACACCAAATGAGCAACTCATCTGATCCCTGTTTGCAACCCGGCTTCCAGAGAGTTGCCCCCAAAGAAGTAAATGGGGAGGCCTCGTAACACAACACACAACACCCTAGCCCTCCACCCCCAACTTCCCTTCAGCACAAGCTTCTACATGCTCAGGCCTCTTGATTCCAGATATGGCTCTGGCCCACGACATACAATCAAACGGCACAAGGTACACAGACTTACTTCGCCTGCCGTCTGAAATAGCAGTGACCTTTGGAAGAGGGATGCATGGCAATGGCACTGAGTCACACATCTATAACCCTAGAACTAAGTGAACACTGTGCTTCAATACTGGATCAAATAAATGTACAGGAGAAATGCCTCAACACTCCCTGGTGTTGGTTATGGCATCTGACTTTACCCCAGCTCCTCCTTCGCGTACCTTTTCCACATGCAAAACCACACTCCCAAATCCCAAGGCGAGGGAGAGACCTGATAAACTGATTACCCCTTGAGGACTCAAGTGTAGTGTACAAATAAAAATAAAATAAAATAAAATAGGATGGCCCTCCTGTTTCCATTTGACTTCCAGTAGCATCTAACTGTCTTTTGTGGCCATGGGAAGCTCTATTTTATTCCCCTCGAATTCTGAATTATCTGCTGCCTGGAAGGAGTTCTTGATTTTGGCAGCTGATTCAAGAGCATATCCTGCTACCACCAGACAAAAGGTGCCCCAGTGTTCTTCCCTGTCTATCTGCAGGTGCTAACAAGCCAACTTGTGACAGCGCAACAGAGAGACCTCTTAAATAACTGGTCTGAGGAGAGACGGACAATACGGCATTAACCATTTGTTGCCACAAACACCAAGCAAATGCATCTAAACCATATACTGTATTATATGTGATACTTCCCAAACTTCTCAGATTCCCCCCACCCCTTAAATCCAGAAAGTTTAATATTTAAGTTCATTTTTTTGGAACTAAGAAGCCTTTGGAAGTGGAACATGGAAATGTGTGGATTCATGTCCAGTGTTTGAGAGATACCTGGCTCAGATCCCGAAGACTGTTTATCTAACGAGAGGTCAAACTGAGCTGTATTTTTAAACATCTTTTTGGCACATCAGTACCTTCTCTTTCAATTCCCAAACACTTTGCTTGTGGATTATTAATACTTTTATGAAAGAAAAAGAAAAAGAAGGGGGGGGGAAACAGGGCATCAAATTTTAGCGGCCGTCGGTCAGTTACTCGGGAACTAAGAAATCAGATCACTGGATCCTGGCCTTCATTATATATGAATGTACCCCCAAAGTAAATGTCAACAATTTGACAACGCTGGTATTGAAGTCTGAACATCAACAATCACAGTTGGGTGCCCCAAACTTTGAATTTTTATGGTGGTGACTAGTGACCTAAAAAATATTGGGTCAGCATTGGGTGGGATTTTATGCCCAATGTTTCCTCTAAGGCGTGCGGACACTTATCTGAGCCAGTGTTGCCACCCATTTGCTTCAGGTCACGGCTGGAATGCCCCACCCAGGGCTCCCAGAAAACTGGAATGTTGCTGATGCCCACAAAGTGTGAATACCTCTATTTCAGATATGATGTATCCAAGATTGTTAGGGTCCACGTGTGAATGTCAGTTATCGATTCATGGTTTTTTTTTCATGTTCCCAGTATGACACACACACTTTTATTGATGAATTAGCTTATTGCTTCAGTTTCAGTTTAATTATAAAAACCCTATCAGTTCTATAAAAACTGGTAGAACAGGCTAATTCTCATATGCGCCTAAGGAAATTGTGCTGCTGCTCCAATCTGACGGAGAAAAGTGGAGAGAGATGATTCAAAGATGGAATAAATTTTTGGAAATCCCCCAACCCCCCAACCCAAGAGAAGGCAGGAGCGGAAAATCACACGGAATCTTGAGTGTTATATTCAGTTTCTCCCGATGAAATCTGGCTGATCCGTTTGCTTGAACCCCATAGCTTTCGGGAGAGCTGGCCTGCACGCATCTGTTCCGAGTGATCCAGAGAAACAAAAAAGGAAGGAGGGAAAACGGAATAAGGGGGATAAATTAAACAAAAAACTTCAGACGGCTAGGAAGCAGTGCAAGACAGCGCAAGATAACAGCACACATATACAACAAAAAAGCCACCTTACTGTTCCTGATTCGATGTGTGTGGACAATTCTAGGGGTTTACAAAGAAGCAACACAACACAGACGTCTCTGTTGAAGGTTGCAGCTGGTGCCGCACATTGTCAAGTGCTTTCACAGAAACATTATTTCATGTTTCTGAAAAGAAGGCTCCGCAGCATGTAGAAAAGGGAATTTATTTTTTTAATAGGTTTTATCGGTTTCTTTATGGATAAGGGAAAAAGAGGAGAAGGAGAAAGGGGGGAAAGGGGGGGAGGAAGGAAAAATAGGGAATTGAAACTAACAGTAGCATTAGCTGTTTGGTTTTGGGGTTTTTTAAACACACACACACACACACACACACACACACACACACACACACACACAATGACTACTGGGAGTAAGGCCCAGTACAGGGAAATGCAATTTCCTTAAGATGTCCATTTTAAACAAACTTAGTAGGAAGTAAGTCTAAATTAGGCCTTAGATGCCTAGGATAGTGTTTTAGGAGGTAAAGCAAAAACACTTGACAATGCCTTGAGGTGGGAAGGAGGGGTGGGAGATGATTCTGCACAACAATGAGCAGGATGAAAGAAGAAACTTCTACCATCTACCCAATCTGTCCTTATTTAAATCAATCCTGAAGGGGGTGGGGGAATCAGTGCAAGAATTACTTTTTAAAAACAACAGAATCTGTTAAAAAAAATAACACAGAATCAAAAGCCCATGCCTACATCCGCACTGCCTCATCATATCAGTTTCACAGAATCTTTCATTTTTGCGGGGGCAAAAATATAATAAATAGGATGGTTGCCTTTAATCAACACAGTAGTGCAATGGCTTGCGTAGGCTTTTGGCTTTCTCAAACCCGGGGAGCTTCGCTGTATGGTCTGGATCAGATACAATGAGTGCAAAAATTACTTCGGAAAGTTGAAAAGTGCTCACACGATTCCCCCCTCCCCCCCGGCCACACTTGAGATACAAAAAAATAATTAAAAAGGAGGGGTGCGCTTGCTTATAGGGTGCTTGGCAATCAAGAGAGATAATTTACATTATTTCCTAGAATCTTTCGAAGATATTAGTACAGAGGCTTGCTTGACTTAAGTATACGTTGTGAGGCATCTTCTCTGAAATCAGAAGAAATTTTCATGAACAAAGCGCGAGGGGGCAACCTATCAGTACAGGCGGCCTACATCTGCACCCGTCCTCGTCGGCACTGCAGGGCCTCGGTGCGGACGTTCTAAGAAACCCCTTCTCTGCAACCCCTTCTGTGCAACGGGGGTCAAGCGAAAGCTCAATCAACCTTGTGCAAGGGACACACAAAAACCCCAACATACCCACCCTGCCAACAAAATAGCAGCCTCGGCCCCTTTCTGAAAGTCTAGCAAGCAATGGTTGAAAGACGCTTAGCTCTTGTTTTTTGAGATCTGAATGCCGCTAAGCAGAAACCCACGTACTGTTCCATTCCTCCGAGACTTAATTTTGTAAATAGTGACTGTGGGTTAGCAACACTGAGAATTAAACGCTCAAGGGCAGGCAGCGAGAAGCCATTTCCGTTCCGTTAGTGACCCGATCCACCGAGCACCAGAAAAGTACGGTTAGACTACTCGGCTTAAACCAGCATGTTAGTCCAGGCACATTTTAATTCCACCAAGTTCCCTCCTATGCCCTCGTTTGTTTTTTAGCGAAAGACCTGTTAAAAGGAAGCTGCAAGCACATCCTGAGAATTTAGTCCTTCCCTTCTGCAAGCTCAGCCCGGCTGTGACGTTTGCCCTGCCACCGAGGTGGTCGCCTGCCGAGCTGCAAAGCGGAAACGAGCGAGCTTCCCACGGTTCGGTAGAGAAAGTTCTTGAGGGTAGGTTTTACCTCTGCTGGCTTGCCCACGCCAATGACAATCAACTTGCCGTCTTCCAGGCCCACCAGAATGTGGCTGGACTCCTTGGTGACGGAGAGGCAGCGGATCGGCAGCCGCATGGCCAAGGGAGAGATGCTAAGGCTTAGGCTGGGGAGAAAGGGAAGACGAAAACACCCGGTGACACGCTTAAAAAGAAGGCAGAACTACCCCGAGCCCCATAAGCCAAGGCTGGGAAATGTTGAGCTCAATGGCTACTCACATCTCCCAAAAAGGAGCCGGGTACCAGTTTGTTTATTAATTTATTCATTTATTCATTCATTCGTTCGTTCGTTCGTTCGTTCGTTCGTTCGTTCGTTCGTTCATTTATTTATTTATTTATTTATTTATACAATTTATATGCTGCCCACTACCCAAAGGTCTCTGGGTGGCTTACAATGGAAGTGAACAATTAAAACAAAGCATTAAAATGTCAATTAAAACAATAAGAACATTTAAATACAGAACACTAAAATTGCTCTGACCCCGCTAAAACCCCCATTTTCAAGCATTCCCCATTACCTGTAGAGATCTCGTACAGACAGGAACCCTTGCACGCTCCCCATGACGATGCACTCTCCCGTCACAGAGAGATCCGACACGTCCTCCTTCAGGCTCTCGGAGCCCAGATACTTCCCATTCACAGAATAGAGGTGCAGGGCGTTCTTGTCCTGTGCAGATGGGAAACCAAGCATGGCTATCAAGACGTGTACGGAGCAGAGAGAATATGCCAGGAGGGATGCCACCCCACCCCTCATGAGCCTGGCTTTGTTTCGCCTTGGTTGCCAGAACACTTATTCCAAGTTAAAAAAAAAAATGCCCAACATAATCTCTTAACCATAGTAGGGGCTGTGGAAGGACATTTTGTGCTTCACCTACCCTGTGAAAAAAGTACTGTGTAACAGGACTACAAGCTAAGAATGTCACTTGTCTGCCTGCCTGCCTGCCTTCCCCTTATCCTGCCTTGCTTCCTTCCTTCCCCTTATCCTCCCTCCCTCCCGTCCCCCTGGCCATCCTTCCTTCCTTCCTTCCTTCCTTCCTCTCTCCTCTAACACTTGGGATCACTGCCCTGTTTGCTAGAGGATTCTGGGAGATGGAATCCAGAAAAACACCCTTCCTCATCTCTGGGCCGGATGCCTTTGTCAGTATGTCTTACCTATGTGATTCTTTCATCCCTCTGGAACAAGAAAGAAGCCAAGTAAGGGTGAGAAATTAAAACAGCAGTGAGTTAGATTTCCCCAACATGCTGCTCTCTGTTGGCCAGATAAGGCTGGGTCTATGTTACCAATGCCATTGGGTTCCCAGCTGAAGTATCTAGCCGCTATCTCCTACTGGGTGTTTCTGCTGGGAACCCGGCTTCAATAGTTGCCTTCACCTTTTTTGGGGGGCCGCACGGGGCAGCACAGTGAACTGGTGCTTCTCCAGTCCTGGAGCCGTGACTGAGAGAGGGAAAGAGGGCCTCTGCTCTTTCGAGACACGAATTCAAGACTGCAGGGACCCTCTCTCCAGAAGCATTGGGGGGGGGGGGAGAGAGATTCAAGAGAAGGAGCCGTGTGCTCTGAATCCCTGGTGGCCGAGAACAGGCCTGTGGGCCACTGGTTCTCCCTCCTTGTAGGGAGGCCTGCTCAAATGGAAACAGAGGGAGACACTCCAGTTTGGGCTAACTGTTCCACATCGCGTGCGTGTGGACGTGCATCCAGACCTACGGATGTACAGTAAAGCAGGATGAAGGATGCAGATAGGCTGTGAAGAAGAAATACACAAATGCCTTAAACTTATAAGAAGAAATACACAAGAATCAGCCTGGCCATGCTTGCTCCATTTGGCACCATAGCGCCAGAACCCCTCTTATGGTGGTTTACAACATAATGATACGAAGAACATTTTGTCTCCCTGCAAGTAGCATTTACCAACTCCCGAAGGATGGAAGGCTGAGTCAACCTTGAGCCAACAGCCTCAGTCCATCAGGATCGAACTCAGGTTGTGAGCAGAGGAGGCTTGACTGCAGCACTGCAGTTTAAGCCCTATGCCAAGGGATTCTTGGCTTATTTGCAGTCCCCCCCTTCCCCCGATTCCCTTTCCCCCTGGAGAGATCAAGCCAGGAAACATGCTTCTGACACTTTCTCAGTGCTGGGGCTTCCTTAATACCTTGAGAGATGCTTTTCCTTCTATACTTGTATGGACGACCAGGTGTCCTTCCCAGGAGACAGCCAGGTTTGGAACCGTGAGCAAAAGGGAACTCTCGCAGGGTGGCCTCAGCGTCCTCATGTACTGACCTTTCCGGACGGTGTGAACAATCACCGTCCCATCCTATTGAGAAATAAAGAACAGCCAAACACTTGAGACACTCGGCATTCTAAGCCATTACAACCCCCCGAGTATCTGAAGAAGGTACACAAAACAATACATTTTATGAGGGGTGGGGTGGGGAAAACACCTCGTCAAATCAACGGGCAACAAGGAACCATGGGATCAAAGTCAACCAAAACCTAAAAAAAACCACCCAGACAGCAAATGGAGGATAGGACACTGAACCATTCTGGATGTTCGCTGAAGAAATAACCCATAAAACTCACTCTGGCTCCCGAGACAGACATATCCAGCTCTGTACTGATGCCAACACAGGACACTTCGCTCGTATGGCCATAGAGAACCTGCAACGGTTTAGGCAACAAACCTACTGGTGCTCCTCCCTAGAATTAAAATATTAAAACCAGCTATTAATCAAAACACAACGGGGAAGTGTGCAAAACATGAAACAGACCAAGACACATCGGGTTTTGGCCAAACAGCTAAAGCCATTACTTCCTAAGTTACCAAGGTCTCCTTCCTATTCAGACCAAGTGGAGCAATTTCCCACAAAATCCGTCCTCAAGTCCAAATCTAATGGTTCATTTCAATGGGAGCCAAGTTGTTGACTCGACTGCTGAATCGTGAGCTAACGTATTTGGAAGTCCATACCGACTGGATTCTGGATTCCAAGAAAATCACCACCCTACAATTCTGTAACAGTGCTCTTGCTGCCTCCGTATATGGCTGGCATGGTCACATATTGCCACAGCAGGTGATTCTGCCCAATGCTTATAGGCCAAGTAAAGGAACAGGATGAAAATTATGAATTGGGTTAAAAGGCAGAGCCGTACATCACAACGGAAATTCCAAGCTGCAAGCAAATAGGGGAAGTTTCAGAGAGGGTAGCCGTGTTAGACCTTTGAAGAATTGCAGGCAAAAAACAAAAAAACAAAAAAAGACACAAAACATGTGGCATCTTAAAGACTAACTTTCATATTTTAATGTAACATCCACTTCTTCAGGCATATAGCAGCAGAATGAGGTATGTAATATAATATGAGATGAGATATACATTTCCTACCAGATGTTCATTGGTGGATAGGGGAGGGGGCAGAGGAGGGAGAGATGATTAGCTGTAGAAGTGGTGGCAGGATTTGGACAGGGGTTGTAGATACGTTAAGCATTGTTAATGGGTCTGTTGCGGAGCGAGAGATGTTTAATTGTACAAATGGTGGTAAGGAAGATTTGGCTAGGGGTCATAGATATGTTAAGTATCGCTAATGGCTCAGTGGCCAGGGTCTCAAGAAATGTTAAGTGTGGTTTTAAAGTAAATTCCTCAAGAGTCAAAAACCAAAACCAGATAGAGTGGAGTGAGGGGGTGTGGAAGAGAAGGGTGAGAGAGTGAGAGTTTTTAACCTTGGTGTCCAGGTGGGAGATAAACTTCCATGAAAAAAGTGGCAATATAGTGATATTAAATTTGATAATGACTCAAGAAACCCAGACTTATGTTTAATCCATTCTTGTGTGTGTCCATCATGCATATGAATTTTATCTCAGCTGTTTCTCTTTGTATTTTGGATTTATAATGATTCTGTTCCAAAACGGTGACCTTCAAATCCTTCAAGGAGTATCCTGGTAGACTGAAATGGTTTGAGACAGGTTTCTGTGTAATGTGGTTTCTTATGTCAAACTTGTGTCCATTGATATGTTTTCTTAGAGACTGTCCTGTTTGTGCAATGTAGAGTGCAGATGGGCACTGTTAGCAAAAGATGGCATAGGTCACATTGGTTGAGGAGCAGGTGAAGTTGCCTTTGATATTGTGTGTGACATTGTTAGGTCATGTGATTGTGTTGCCAGAGTAGATGTGTGGGCAGACTAGGCATCGGGGTTTGTGGCAAGGTTTACGGTAGTTCTATTGTCCATGTTGTTGTTTTCTAATCTTTTGTGCATTAGTATTTGTTTGAAGGTGGGAGGTTTTCTGTAGGCAAGTATGGGTTTCCCAACAAGAGCTTTGGAGAGTGATGTGTTCTTGTCAAGAATGGGCTGGAGATCATTTACGATGTGTGTGAGTGGTCTCACTTGTGGACTGTAAGTGACAACCAGTGGTGTTCTGTCATTTGGCCCTTTGGCTCTGTCTTGTAGCAGGTTATCTCTGGGTATGCGACTTGCTTTGTTGATTTGTTCCTTAACCATGTGAGGTGGGTACTGTAGATCCTTAAGCTGGGAGTCTCTATCCTGTGGGTCAGAGCAGATGCGGTTGTACCTAAGCAGGGCTTGGCTATATGTCTGAAGAAGTGGACGTGTCCATGAAACGTTATATTAAAATACGAAAGCTAGTCTTTAAGGTGTCACATGTTTTGTCTTTTGTTTTGTTTTGTTTTTCTCCGACTTTTCCCCTACAAATAGAGGAGAAATGCCTTATTCTTTCCCGCAAAGCCTCCCCTTCCAGCAGCTGGTTTAAATGCGCTTCTCATTTCATTCCCTACATGAACTGAAAACAGGTCCAGTAGCAGCAAAAAGCCTCAAATGGTGGCCGGCAGGACCAAGTGCAACTAATCCCTTTTAAAAGCAATTTTCTAAGTGCAGGTAAACCTATTGGATGCAGAGGGACTTAAAGCACTCCCCTTGGGAACCCAATGAGCCATCTTGTTAAAAGTTGACCTACAGCAAGGAAGGAAAGGCATCTTTTCCTCCTCTCCCCATCCCCACCCCATTTGCTCTAATCCTGGTAGTTATCAATGCTTTCCTCTTTAGGAGCAGCACATGGACTTCTAAACACAAAGAACACATTTAACATCATGCCAGGCAGAGATACGTGAAGAGCGGAGAATCAACGTTAGCAGAGATATAGTGCAGTTCTGCCCTCAGGACTCAGTCAGGCAGCATCCAGCTTTTGCATCTTGTGACATGCGATTTGAACAAACCACGTTTGAAAAAGCTGGGCTCAGCGGACAGGAATCGGGGGGGGGGGGGGGGAGAATTACCATGTCCCTCCAAAACGAGAAAGGCCTCTCCTAAAACAGTGAAAAGCCAAGGCAATGACAAAGGATAGCTGCCAAAATACCATCTTAGGATCCCGTTCAGTGACGGGTGCTTCATATCCCCAATTTGTCACTTTAATAGTGTAGAAAATACTGAAGTATGACCCGACTTGCAAAAGAGGAGATGTTTCCTCAACACCCTCCAGGGGTTCTCTGGTGCATGTCCACGGCACATCCTGTCCCCGTGTTTTGAGAGACAGAAATAGCCCTTTCGCCTTGTATAAAATCTTCTGACTATTCATCAAGGACACCCGACACCACTGAGTATGGATTCTGAGCCGGTCTCACCAAGAACCCGCTTCCTGACACTTCATCCCCTCAACCTCCTCCCTTGAAAATCCAGCTGAGCCATGCACGGTCCGCGGTTTCCCAGTCCATCGCGAGTGGCTTGCATGGTTCTGCAACAGCCAACTCACCTGCTGAACAATTTGCCATATCATACAAGTGGTGTCCCTTGAGCCCGAAACCAAGTGGATGCCGCAGAAATCTATGGCCAGGCAGGTCACGATATCTGCATGGAGAGGTGGGAGAAAGCACTTCGCTTAGACGCCTTCACAATACAGTGGACCGCATAGAACAGTTTGTATAACATAAAATCTGTACAACAAAAAACATTCTGGAGATAGGGGATGTTTGCTTAACAGAATCGCCTATGGGGGCGAATCCATACAACCTAAAAATGCTCGCGATTAGTGATTACTCCGTTTTCAATGCATTCCTACGGGAAATTTGTATAAAGGAAAATTTGCTTAACAGAATTTCATTTGGAACAAATTAATTCCTTTATACAAGGTACCACTGTATTAACTGTATGCTGTTCAGTCAAGTTTGATTTGTGGCACCCCTTTTTCGGGGTCTTCTAAGGACAGAATACTCAGAAGTGGTTGACTGTTCCCTTTTCCTGAGATTCTTCTTGGTAAATATGGGATTTAGCCATTCTAGGGTGTGTCTGTTTTTTTAATTTTATATATATATATATATATATATCCATTTAAAAAACCAAGCCGTGGGACTAAACGTGGCCCAAACCCATGGTTCTTTCTAAAATTTAGACCACATGGGTAAGTAACTTTAATTTTCTAAGTTTAATTAGATTTAGAAGCATAGTTACATCATACATCCCTCTTTTTTAATATTAAAAGATGATACAAGAATAACGATAAAGAAAAAAAATACAAAAATAAAAACCCCAAAACAAAACAAAACTCCTATGCAAAACCAAACATTATTAACAGAAAGACCAACATGCCTAGATATTTGACCGACTATGAGGTGACATCCAAGGCTCCTCTTTCCTGTGTGCTAATATCAAGAAAATGCACTTGGCCTGAATAGGCTCATTTAGGTGGACAATGGTCTGGGGTGTGTGAACGTCCCACCTATGCATCGTTATTATCTGTCGTTAGCAGTGGCCTTAATGGGTGCTGGGAAGCGTTGCGTAGGTGGGACTTTCACATACACCAGGCCATTGTCCACCTAATGAGCCCATTCAGGTGATATGAAATCAAGGTAAACTATAAAATGGAGGCTTCACCACTAACTTTCCTCAGACTGGTGAAGCTGCTTGGATGAGTAGCGAAACGTTTCGATCACTCAAGAAAAGATGTCCAGTTGCCATGACTCAGGTTCCAGATAACCTCACCTGGATGACTGAGAATCTCCACAGACATTCTTCTAGACAGAAGGAGTCTAAGAGTTGGCTACACAACATGAAGCCCTTTTGACCCTTCTGAATGCATGGGGATATGAAGTTGCCAAGTCTGGCAAGAACTGAGGTCGACAATTTAACATGCAGTAAGAGTCCAATTTGCTTGGGTTGAATATTAATATTTGCCAGGTCACCTTCCATGATGGGAGCGCAGGACTTCCTTTTAAGGTGTCACCACCGCAGCTGAATATCTTTCAAATGTTAACAACTTTCCCCGAACAGCCCATCAAGTTCAGGTGATTTATTATTCTCCCTCTATTGTCAGAATATTTATGCAGTCAACACTGAGCGTTCATTCTCAGTGTTAATAATGGAAATGATCATCTTTTGAGCCTCATTTCATCCTGCCTCCAACCCACAAACATACTAATCATGGATATACACATGTGGCCTACATATGGTTTTAGTTTGGCAGAAATGGATTGCAATGCATGAAATTTCACACTAAAACTACTGCACCAGCTTTACAGATGCCACAGGGCCCTGTGGTTGTTCTTAATGCAAGACAAAAGGTCCAAAGGCCCATTCCATTGTTTCTATGTAATCTATGTAATCATTCTATCAAAACAGCGAGGGCAGTTCTGCAACAAAAGACATTCATCTACCAAGGGACTTCCTTTGGCATTTCTAGTTTGTACACTTTTCTTTCTAATTGATCGCACTGCAGTCCTCCTTTTCACCTCTCTGTTCCCTTCCTTTAAAATACTGGGTCTCTTTGCCCAGTATGACTTACCCATGTGCCTAATGTGTTGGGCCATCAACTTCCCCTTGGTGAGCGAGGTCACTCTGATGCTGTTGTCCCAATGACCCCCGCTAAAGAGCAGCTTTGCATCATGGGACACGACAAACAACTTGGGCGTGATCTCCAGTCCTGGTGCAAAAGGGCCACTCACGCTCCTCTGTGTCCTGCAAGCAATAGGGCATCTTAATAGCCATTCAACATATAGCTCTGCTAACTATAATGGCATTGCCAACAACAGAACTAGGCATGGACCTTTGTTTTGGAATGGGTCTGGTTCCGTAATGAACCATGGCAGCACAGGTGCTGTTTGGAACTCGGACCCACCTTCTGAAATGAAATCACCCATTGACTTACCTTGCCTTACCTCGCACGAGGCTAAACTCCAACCAGGAAGCAGCGTCTGACGCATCACCGTTCCTTCTCAGCGCTGGCCAATCAGATAAGGAGGTGCAATGATGCATGACTTTGCCAGCTCCTGATTGGCCAGTGCCAGGGAGAAGGAATGAAGACATGTCGGGGGCTACTTCCTGGTTGGAGTTTAGCCCCGCGCAAGGTAAGGCAAGGCAAGTCAATGGGAGATTTTGTTTTGGAGGGTGGATCCAAGTTCCAAACAGCACCTGTGATGCCGTGCTTCATTTCAGAACCAGACCCACCCATTATTATTATTATTATTATTTATTGAGCTTATATACCGCCCGTCTTCCCGGGGGAACTCCAGGCGGTTTACAACAAAAATATAAACAGAAACAACAGCAAATAAAACAATTTAAAAACAGGAATAATCAAAGAGGACTTTTAATAAAAAAACAGATGGCGGGTAGAAAAAAACACAAATATTTACTAGTCACCAAACACCTCTCGGAAAAGCAGTTTTTAATGCCTTCCGAAAGGCTGGCAGGGACTCTGCAAGGCGCACTTCGCTGGGGAGGTGGTTCCACAGGGTGGGGCCAGCCACAGAGAAGGCTTGGGTATGGGTGGAAGTCTTCCGAGCCTCTCTGGGCGTGGCGACCCGCAGCATTTGCGCCCGCGACAACCTGGTCGGTCGGGCCGATGTTGACTGCTGGTCGATCCGCTCTGCCAGGTAGTCAGGTCCCAGGCCATGAAGGGTTTTATAAATTAAAACCAAGACCTTGAATCTGATTTGGGACACAACGGGCAACCAATGCAGACGAGCCAGGACTGGGGTGATGTGGTCGAACCGGCGCACACCTGCCACCAGCCTGGCCGCTGCATTTTGTACCCCGCTGCAGTCACCGAAGGAGAGTCAAGGGCAACCCCATGTAGAATGCGTTGCAATAGTCTAGTCTCGAGATCACCAGCACTTGCACAACTGTCAGGAGTCCCCATCTAGGTAGGGACGAATCTGGGCTATGCAATGAAGATGGAAAAAGGCAGTCCTGGACACAGCGGCCACCTGGGCTTCCATAGTGAGTGCTGGGTCCAGGACTACGCCCAGATTCCGGACACTGTCCGAAGGCCGGAGGGAAACACCCTCCAAGGTGGGAAAAGGGCCTCCATAACCAGATGGGGAAGTCCCAAAGAACATAACCTCAGT
>JAHTLZ010003542.1:9742800-9760247 GCA_023846285.1 Phrynocephalus versicolor | reverse complement strand
GAGAGAGAGAGAGAGAGAGAGAGAGAGAGAGAGAGAGAGAGAGAGAGGCAGAACCAAAACTATTCTTTCGGGTGATCAAAACAAATGGAAAAAAATAAAAAAAGAGCCACTTGATCTTATCTATCTATCTATCTATCTAGCTATCCCTCTTATATGCCACTCACTATCCAAAAGTCTCTGGGCAGCTTACAATTAAAATGAACAAAAACAATTCAAATAATTAAAACATTAAAATGCCTATAAAATCACAGTAAAATGATACAAACCTTTAGATACATTGAATACAATAAACTAAAACAATACACTAAAATTGCCATCGAGCCCCACAATCAATGTTATATCAGTTAAAAAACTTCTGGAACAGGAAGGTTTTTTTTACCTGATGCTGAAATGTCATCAATGTCGGTGCCAGGCGGGTCTCACTTGGGAGGGCATTCCATAATCTGGGAGCAACTGCCAAAAAGGCCCTGTTCCTACAAGCCATCTCTTTCACCTCCTTCAGGAGGGCTCCCTGGCTAGATCTTAATTATGCATTTGCCACCTGTTGCAACAGCAAAGGTGTACCAGGCAACCCTTGGTGTGAAAGTCAATGGTGGATGTGAGATACATCCAGCTCTCCAGCTGTTGTTCACAACTCTTATCATCCCTCACTGCTGGCTAACGCTGATATGACTTGGAAGTCCAACAACATCTAGAGCCACATGACGGCTAGCCCTAGATGAGGGAGCCATTCCCGGAGAAGACTTAGAGGTGTAGGCATGTGCTCAGGGTCATATCATCACCGCCATCATCACAGAACTGCAGAACCAGAAGGGATCTTATGGATTATTGAATGCAGTACCTGTCAAGGAGGCACAGTCAGGAACCAAACTCCCTACCTCTGGCAATGCAACCAGATGCCTAAATCACTAATCCAGCAGTTCTATGCTCCTATTAGTTGTGTTAACAGATACTGGCAAACATAAGATATTTGTACGAGAAGCAATGTTCAGTAGAGACGGGCTTTACGTTTTGGAAGTGGTCCGGTTCCGAAATGGAATGTGGGAGTCCAGCTGGCGTTTTGAACTGGAGGAACGTAAATAACCAATCCCTTACTTTGTGCTGGGTCCATGTGGGGCTAAACTCCAACAAGGAAGAAGCCTCTGATTTCATCTTTCCTTCTGACTGGCGCTGGCCAATCAGGAGCTGTGCAGGGAAATGCATCATCCCGCCTCCCTGTCTGGTTGACCAGAACCAGGGAGAATGAAAGATGACGTCAGAGGCTTCTTCCTCATTGGAGTTTATCCCCGCACGGACCCAGCGCAAGGTAAGGGATTGGTTGATGGCGTTCCTCCAGTTCCAAATGCCAGCTGGGCTCCCACATTTCATTTCAAAAGCTGACCACTTCCGAATTGAAAAGCCCATCTCTAATGTTCAACTTTCAGTCCTGGAGGACGCTGTTCCAAATATCTTCCAGCACTCAGGAAGCAGAGAGTGGTCCCCTTAGTCAGCCCTTGGGCGAACACTTGAGAAATGCCTGCCATTGCTGAGGAACATGGTCCTACCTGAAACCTGAGCTTGCTTTCTCCTCTCTCCCGCTCCCGTTTATGGATGTTCACCATCAACGCCTCATAACAATCTTTCCAATAGATGGCCATCTGTTCGTGGCTGTCACTGAAGGTGCTGAGTTCATACTGCTTCATATTTGGGATGATCTACAAAATGGAAGAGAAGAAGATGAAGACCAGCACGTTGCCTCCCTCTCGCAGGGAGGAAAGTTACCGCAAAAGACAGAAAAACACGAGTCGCCACTCACATATTTCTCAATATAAACCTGCCATTCCTCCGTGCAGCAGTAGTCCTGGAAGTCCTCAAAGAAGGAAGGGCTTCCGTTCGTCGAAGGCAAGGAAGGCAAGTGCAAGCTCATGAACAAAAGGTCATATATTTTGGAGACCAGGGTTCGGACGAGTGGGATCAAGAAGGAGTAGGTTTCTGTCTTCTCCCGGATGGATCTGCTCAGGATGCCTTCCAGCTTGCCCAGAAGGTAGCAAGCCTCTGCTTGGTGATCAAGCACTTTGGTCTGAAGAAGGGTGTTGAGTTTGGCGGCAGCCATGGCACAAACCTGGAAAGAAACGAGACAGGCGTCACTGCACCCCAGAAAAGATTTCTCTTTCCCCAAACCCTCTTTCGCACATATCTTGCCTTTCCTTTGTGGGCATTCTGGTGTGGAATCTACCTATAGTTCTTGGCCAGTCTTCCATCTGTGTTCCGACAAGCATCACACACATTTTGAGTTTGCCCATGTTTTCGTGCCATGCATCTATACGCCATAACCCAGGCATGTCCAAACTTCGGCCCTCCAGACGTTTTGGACCACAGCTCCCACAGTCCTTTGTCACTGGCAATATAAGCTTAGAATTATAGAAGTTGTGGTCCATAACATCAGGAGGGCTGAAGTTTAGACATGCCTGCCATAAACTGAGACCAAAGCTAGGACAGTAGAGGATGTCACTTGAAAAGTTCCTTGCTACTACAAACCACCATCCATTTCCAACTGAGTACTTTCTTTCAGGGTTTCAGCCAAAGATATAACCCTAAAACAAAGTATGAAGTCCTCAGAACCCTGGTTCACCCCGGTGAAGAAAGAAGACCGGTTCTGTTTGCCATTTGGAATAAACCATGGTTTCCAGGCGAACCCAGTTAAAGGAAACTATGGTTTATACAATACATGGTTTGGGGTAATCAAAGAAACTCAAAATGGCAATCTGTTTCAAATTTCAAATGGAGGTTTCAAACTGTCCTGAAGGGAGAGGGAATGAAGACACAACTTGGCAACTGGCCGCACATCCTCTCACAACAAGCCCAAACTTGTACACTTAAAAATCCAGCTCCCTCACTACTCAACCATACGGTCTTGGGATGTCATCAGATCTAGTTCCCAACCAGATTTACTACGATTTTCACATAAATAGTAAGTCAACCAACCTGCAAGTTATCCTGGCCAATGAAACCAAGCAGCAGCTGGATCTGTACTTGGTACAGCTTCACGTACTCAGGGCCCGAAGAGTACCAAACTGACATGGTGTCCATGAGAGTCACCAGCTCTTCCAAAAGCTATCATTAAAAACAGCATTCAAAAATTAAACAAGAAAAAAAAAACAACCCAACCTAAGGATTGAAAAGTTATTGACGTGCAGGCAATGAAATACCAATCGGAGTAAGTTGTAATTCAGGTCTCTTAAGAATGCTACAGTCCCGCGGAAGTTAACACCCTGGTCAATATGAGTGTCGTACATTTCCTATGAACAGAAAAGCCCACACCCCGTAGTAAGAAGAGACCATGCTGTCTGCAGGAGCCCGGCCGCTGCGTATAAATGTCCACGAATAAAATTGCCCTCCATGCAATAATTCCATACACTGAATGATTTGGTGCTACAATGTCAGTAGGAGTTTCTCCTCAATAGACGTTAGGAAACAAGCAATGGTGAACAATGATTCTGAGCAATTTACTACCAAGTGCCCACACCCTCAGCAGCTGGCAAATGTTCTCGAACACCCTTTTCAACAAAAGACAAGCTTTCAGTTTGGTGCATATGAACAAACTTCCCACTAGGAATTGTATCGCCTGATCAAGACTATTAGGTGAAATTCATTTTTCCAAATAAAATTGGTTTTGAGAAAGTTGCATTCGTTGGTTTTTACTCCCCCCCCCCATTTTTTTCTTGTATACCAATTCATATCATAGAATGTGCATGAAAATGAAAAAAAAGAAAAAGAAAAAATGTGAATTAAATAATAATTAAAATGCATGTTGGTTTTTATTATTATCAATGCATGTTTGTTGGTGTGATATACTTTTCTCCTCAATGTTAAAATCAAGGTAGCATGCATTGATATGAAAGAAGTGGGCATGAAAACATTTCCTGCAAAAAACCATGATGAGACAGACTGAAATATCATCTTATGCTACAGCACCTACTCCTACTATGGGGTTAATAAGTTTCCAGATTTCTCCTCTGCTTTTTGAAACCAAAATCCCTGCCTCAGAGGATAAGTTTAGAACTTCAGAATGCTATGCACATAAAAGCATTTCTGACACCACAGATGTCAGCCATAATTTTGCCGCTCATGCTGAGATAATTCAAAATAGCTACAGATTTCATCAACGAAAGGATTCGGGTGAAAAAATTGTACACTGGGATTTAAACTTAAAATAAGAAAGGGGCTGCCAACTTGCAGAATGCTACAGAGAGTCACCTGACCAGCCTGTTGGGCCTCCTCAAACTCAAATAAATGAGCGGAAGTTGTGTATATTTACCCCAAACAGACATTCATTTTTACTAATCACTTGTACTTCTAGGTTGGAAGGCAACCACTAGAGATGGGTGTTTTGTTTAAGAAGCTGTCCGGGTCTGAAACAAAATGCGGGAGCCCAGCTGGCATTCAGAACTGGACCAACCCTCCTGAATGAAATCAGACAATGTCATACCTTGCTCTGGGTTCGCACAGGACTAACCTCCAACAAGGAACAAGCCTCTGATGTCATGTATTCCTTCTCCCTGGCACAGGCCAAACAGGAGCTGTGTAGGGAAATGCATCATCCCGCCTCCCTGTCTGATTTGCCAGTGCCAGGGAGAAGGAAAGATGACATCAGAGGCTTCTTCCTCATTGGAGTTTAGCCCTGCGCGACCCCAGCGCAAGGTAAGGGATTGGCTGATTTCGTTCCAAAGGGTTGGTCTGGTGCCAAATGCCAGCTGGGCTCACGCATTTCGTTTTGGAACCGGAGCTCTTCCAAAATGAAATGCCCATGTCTTTCTCTCCAGGTACCTTCCACACCATTCCATTCCTACCTTTTCTGTCCAGAGACTTGAATTGACAAGACCTTCTGCTTGCAGGAAATCTTGCACAATGAGTAGAAGCCGGAAGGCGTTTTCTGCATACATTGGGAGAGATTTCGCATCTCTGCTGTCAGTGACAGCCCATTCCAGCATCTTCTCCAGTAAGCTAGATTTAAAAAGAACAACATGGGGCACAGAGTAAGCCACTTGAACAGGTCCTAGCAAAAGCAGTGTACGGGGGGGGGGGGGGGGGGAGAGCAAACATCTGTGATTCTAAAACTTCTCTTGCCCGCTTCATCACAGCTGAAACAGCAGGGGCAGAGAAAACAGAAACAGCATTCCAGGTTATGGAGGAGTTACACAAACCTATTATACACCATATTTCTCAGGATTCAGAGAGCTTCTGTATTGGATTTAGAGTTCCCATGAGCGATCAGAAATACACTAACAGGGTTCCTCCTGTCATTAGGGGGAGGGAGAGAAGATGCGATCCTCACAGATTTCTCTCCCTTACCCCCACCCCCACACTGCTGACAAGCTGCTCCAGAGGATTGGGACACCCTCTAGAATCGTAAGGGAAGTGGCACTGGGGGCTGCAAGATAAGGGAGAATCACTGTGTTTTTCCATCTATAAGACCCCCTATGTACCTATGTATGAGACCCCCCCCTCAAACACACACTTTCCCAACCCAAAATTACAGTTGCGCAACCATGCAGTTCTCTCCTGGGCTTACCTCCATATATAAGACGACTTCCAATTTTTAATCTAACAATTTTAGACAAAAAATATAGTCTTATTGTAACAGCTGGGGTGTGGGCAACAACTAGGATATCTGCAAGGGGGCCAGGACCAGGGTGTTCCCAGAAGCCAAGAATGTGGTCAGCCAGTCCAAGGTCAAGAGTCACACACAAACACAGTCCAAGAGGGAGGAGGCCAAGCAGGGAGACTTACAAGGTAGCTGAGTTCTTGGAAGGATCAAGGTAGCAGGGCCAAAGCTTCAGGAGTCCAGAGGTCTTGCATTGCTGAGGCAAGGAACAGGGAGTGCTGGCTGCTAGCTTTATGCTAGTAGGAAGCCCACCAGCTGCACTCTCTTACTGCCTCAGCCTGAGTGGGGCCCTGATTCTGCCAAGAGGCAGATTCAAGCGGCCCTGATCTTAACACTTATACATGGAAAAAATAGCTTCCCCTGTCCATCCCCTGGCAGGAATCTCAATCAGCTCTCAGTCCCTTCAAGAAACAGATGGAACTCTTCTGTTTACAAAGAGCAAGACTTTCATCTCTTACCTTACTGAAGGCCTGTCAGCTTATCAACTGGTAGCCCGCGGGACTCTTAGAAGTCGCCTGCCAGGTCTCCACTGCCTCTTGACCCTCCTGAATTTTAGCCTTGCCTTCCCTTCCCTTCTGCCGCTGCCGTGCCACACCTCCTCACTTGTGTCCTTGGTAGGAGACTCTGGCCTCCTACTCAGGAGCAGCAGCAGGGACGTTGGGGGGGTGGGGGGCAGGCAAGGCTACACTAATGACCAGCAGTGGGGAACTTGGGGGGTGGCCGGGTGAGCGGGATGCTTGCTCCTGGATGCTTGCGCCCGGACACTTGCTCCTGATTTTTAGCCTTCCCTACTCAGGAGCAGCAGCGAGACGAGCACACACACACACACACACACACACTTCAAAAAGGAGCCCGCGGGGGCATGCGGTGCTTTGGAAAGCAGCCTGCAGGGACGTGCGGTGGGCAAAAGGAGCCCGCATGCTGTTCAAAGTGGCCTGGTGTGGACTAGGTCAGGGGTGCTCAAACATTTTGTAAGGAGGGCCAGATTTGGTGGCTGAGAATATGTCAGGGGCCAGTTGCTCCCCAACCCTGCCACCCCACTTCAAGCCCCACCCTCTGACCCATAAGCCCCACCCACTGACCCCTTGCAAGCCCACCCGCAGGAAGGAAGGCAGGGACCAAGGGGGGGGGAGGAAGGTGGAAACCAAGAGAGGAAGGAAGGAAGGTGGGGAACAAGGAAGGGAGGGAGGGAGGGAGCTGGGGACCAAGGGAGGGAGGGAGGGAGGGAGGAAGGTGGGGACCAAAGGAAGCACAGGGAGCCGTGGCCACAGGTCGCCCCTTGGAAGGCTCTGAAAGGGGACACACACACACACACACACACATCCATTACGTATAGATGTATATTATTAAAAAACAAATAATTCTTTTGACTCACTTGAGCTTAATTTCATCGGACGGTCGTAGCAGCTCATTGGATATTCCGAGTTTGGTGAGAGCTGAAAAAACCTGGCCCCTCTCAATCCAGGAAGCATCGTCAGACTTTTCTATGCCTTTCCACATCACGCAGAGCAGAACATCGGTGAGCAACTGCACAAGGTCCTCTTCAGATGCCTAAGAGAAACAGAGGACAATGCACGGAAAAGGAACAGAATCTCCCAGGAAAGGCTGGTCCTTCCATTTTAAAACTGTTGCACATTTTTGGCATTTTTAACAAGCATATCATAAGTTCTGGCGTGCTTGTACCCTAATTTGTTCATATTATTTCTTTTTAAATATATGAGCCACTTTGGGGGGCAACAAGTCTCCATGCAGCATGTTCTTGTTGCCTATGCTGCCAGATGGGTGGGATAGAAATTGAATGAATGGACGGATGGACTCTTATTAGAAAGCAAAAGGAAAAGGAAAAGAGATTTTAATTAAACATTAGGAAGAACTTCCTGATGGCTAGAGCTGTCCGGCAGAGGAATTTGCTGCCCCAAAGGAGGGTGGTGGAGTCTCCTTCTTTGAAGGTTTTTAAGTAGAGGCTGGATGGCCATCTGTTGGGAGCACTGTGATAGGGGTTCCTCCATGGTAGGAGGTTGGACTGGATGGCCCTTGAGGTCTCTTCCAACTCTATGATTCTATGATTCTATGAAAATAAGTGTCTTGAGTAGCTCAGAAATGTCTTTAGTGAGGAATGCGACAGAGCAATCTGGAACCTAGATCTCAAATAAGGAACGAGAGCTTGAAAAAGCAAAGCAAAGCAAAGTGTTCTGCTTATATACCGCCCCATACCACTTCAAGTAGTCTCTGGACGGTTTACAGTTTTAATTACAGTAATGCAAGCTACACATTGCAACCCCCCCCCCCAAGCAAGCTGGGGACTCATTTTACCGACCTCGGAAGGATGGAAGGCTGTCAGCCATAAGCCGGCTACCTGGGATTGAACCCTAGATCGTGAGCACAGTTTTAGCTGTAGGACAGGCATTTAACCACTATGCCACGGGGCTCCTGGTGTTCTGGTGGCTCAGCTACTGACACTTTTGTAGGAAACAGATAATTCTGATCTCTTTCAGTCTAGGATCACGCCTCGTTGATCCTCCTCACCCCTCCTTCTCTTCTTACTGGCCTGACTCTGTGGCTGGGATGTTGGAGGCACAGTTTGACTATGGCTGCACTCTACCACACAGCTCCATTTCAGAGAACTACACTGGGGGAGAATTTGTGATCAGCCCCAGAACGTCACAGCCAGTGAACCCTGCAAGAATCCATCTTGCCTCATAAACCTTTTAACAGCTTGGGTCCTTTTAAAGAGAAAGGTGGGGGTAAAAATATTTTAAGTAAACAAATCTATATGAAGCCTCTAAGAGAAGTCACTGGAGGGTGATGGGGCCGTGTTAGAAGTAGGTTGAAGAAATCCAGTTTTATTTCCTCCTTGTCATCTGAATCCTGGGAGGCCATGCAGATGCGGAACTGGTGTCCAAGGCTAGCAATGGTCCGGATGAGGACCAACAAACTGAAGCTGGACAAAAGGTCTTGTGGTTGTTGACCCTTATATTTGAGTCCAGTGATTCACATCCTGGTCAATCCCCGATAGAATTATATATCTTATACATGGGTCTATACGCAAAGATGATCCAGAAGCATCCGCTAGGGCAGAATAACTACAGTGGTACCTTGTATAACGTAATTAATTTGTTCCAAGTGAAATTGTGTTATACAAAATTTCCTTTATACAAATTGTGATTTCCCATAGGAATGCATTGAAAAAGGAGTAATATGTCCATAGCCAAGGCTAATGAGGCTGTCCCGGCTGTGATGCTTGGGAGGGAGGGAGGAGGAAGGAGTCCTGGCTGCTGCTGCTGTTGTTGGGAGGAAGGCTGCCCCCCCTCCTCCTCCTCTCCTGCACACCCGTGCGCGTGCGCGCGTGCATGCACAGCACCTGCCGGTGCATCATGCACTTCCCTCCCCTTCTTCCTCTTTCACTCTTCTCCCTTTCATTCCTCGCTTATTGTTCGCTCTCGCTGTCGGGCTGCTTCTCGGGCTGCTTCTCGTGTGTGTGGTGAGCAGCTGCGCAACAGGGCTGGGCGTTTAAAGCAGGAAGGAAAAGAAAGCCGGTGTGTGGGGGGGAGAGGGAGGGGAGGAGAGAGAGGAAAAAGAGAGAGAGAGAGAGAGAGAGAAGGCAGAGGCGGCTCTGTGGCAGTTTTCGCCTGGAAGGCTGGTTAAGATTTAGGAAGAGAACGTGAGGTGCCTGCCAGGGACATGGGAGTCGGAGCAGACGACCGTGAGATGATGGGTGGAGTGAGGGTGACAAAAGCACGTCTCTTACTGTTCTGAAAGGATTCCCTATCTCCAGATTTTTTACGTTGTACGGATTTTACGTTATACAAACCCTACGTTATACGAGGTACCACTGTACAGCTATAACTGGTATAGCTAGGTGGAAACCCGTTACACAGATTTTGAAGGACCTGCATTGGCTACCTATTTGCTTCTGTTTCAGAGTGCTGCTGTTTACTTTTACAGTCCTAAATGGACAGGGAACCATGCTCATGCAAAAACATCTCCCCTCTATTTCAGCCTGTCTCTGGTTTACAATTACTGGAACAGGCTCTTCCCCAGTATGTGCTTAAAAAGGAAACCTACTTCTTGATTGGCTATTCTAACTATAAAATATTCTTTCTATGGAGAAGGCCTGACTGATTCGACTCAGTCATCATCCAAACTTTTCTTATGTGCTAATGCATTTCAATCAGATAATTCTGTCGCTGTAACTGCATTTGGCACTGTTCTTTATCCTGTTGATATGTTTTCACTTTCTAGCATTTTGATTATTAAATATTAAATACTTTAATTATTGGCTGTATCTGTATCTCAGACTATTTCCTTCAGAGCACTGGTTCTCAACCTAAATATTTTTGACTCAAAGTCCCAGGAGCCTTCACCACTAGCTGTGCTGTCCAGGATTTATGGGAATTGTAGTACAAGAACATCTTGAGGACACAATGATGGGAAACACTATGAGTGCTTTGTTTATTAAAAAAAGTTAAAATGAGGAGGAGGAGGAAGAAGAGGAGGAGGAAGAGGAGGAAGAGGAAAAAGAGGAGGAGGAGGAGGAGGAGGAGGAGGAGGAAGAAGAAGAAGAAGAAGAAGAAGAAGAGGGGGAGGAGGAGGAAGAGGAAGAGGAAAAGAGGAAGAGGAAGAATTAGAATTAGAATTAGAATTAGAATTAGAATTAGAAGAATTAGAATTAGAATTAGAATTAGAATTAGAATTAGAATTAGAATTAGAAGAAGAAGAAGAAGAAGAAGAAGAAGAAGAAGAAGAAGAAGAAGAAGAAGAAGCCACCACCTCCATGTGACTAAATGAATAGTAATCTTGCCCTCTTTTCAGGAAGAGAGAAGCAGAAATTCCTGACTGGGAAAGATTTTACATCAAGAAATGCAAAACTGTAAAGGGAACATCAGAGGAGGAGAGCCACATACCTCATGGATCTCAAAGAAGGAAAGATCAGTGGGGAACGGCACCTCCTCTGCAGCATTTGGTTCCTTATCAAGATGCCCAGAAAACGTCTTTGTGTTATCGGCGGGCGATGGGGTGCTGGGCAAGCTATCTGCCATCTGGCTCCCACTGTCCCCCAGTTCATAGGAGTCAACGCTGGACAAGTCCAAACTCAAGTGCGAAGGGTTCTTTTGCCACAGCTCTTCTTGGTCCTCGGGTCTGAATGACATCTCTCCCCCCGAGGCTTCCTCAAGCCCCGTCCCAGATTTGCTGTCCTCCAAACTCCACTGATCACACGAACCGTTGACCGAGGCAAAGCTACAGCCATCGTCCCCCTCTGCTTTGGGCAAGTGGCATTTCGGAGGGTCTTTGGCAGGCGCCCGCCTCTCATCCTCCTTGGCCGAGTCACTTCGGCACTCCTTCGATGCATTCCGGGCGTCCGCGTTCTCTTTGAGGAAGAGTCGAGTCAGCGTCTCCTGCCAGCCAAGTTGCTGGGAAATCTGTTGCGCTGAATCCTGCTGGGAGTGTAGAATTTGCAGCAGCTGCAGAGAATAGAAGGCAACGAGGTGAAGATTTTAAGTCAATGCAGGGTTTTTTAAAAAGGCCAATTTTGCTTCCTGAATGGAATTGACCACTAAGAGAACGTCTGCTCCTCCCTGCAGACTCTGAAACCATTTCGCCTGAAAAGCAGCCACAGATGGTGTTACAACACTGCCAAACCTACAAGTAGTTAAGCCCCCTACATACATACTGGGCTGAAATAAAATCCAGAGTCAGCTCCAGAATGCAAGCTAGTCATAACAGAGACGCACGCTAGGTCTCAGCCCATGCCTTCTATGTAGAACTAAATTAGATTCGAGCCAATGGGCCTGGCTTGCTGTTTTAAACATGATGCTTACTACGCATCTCATACCTGTATTAAAAGCTCTAACGTCAAACGTTTTACTTCAGCTGTAAATAATAATAACATCTATTTCTATCTTGATGAAAACAGACTCTCCAAAGAAACAGATCAAGTCTGAAAGCCGGTGGTTTTGGAGTGCAGGGGGCCACTGGGGCACTCCAGATGTTGTCAAGTTTCATCTCTCAATAGCCTTAGCCAGTACAGTTAAGGGTGAGAGAAGTTGGAGCTACAATCCAACATCTGGCGAGTCACAGCTGCCCAACCATGTTTTCAAGATGGATGTTAATCAGAGACAAAAGGAAGGGCTGAATACTATGGCTGGAAAACCTGCAATGTACTTC
This sequence comes from Phrynocephalus versicolor, assembly GCA_023846285.1. Taxonomy (NCBI): domain Eukaryota; kingdom Metazoa; phylum Chordata; class Lepidosauria; order Squamata; family Agamidae; genus Phrynocephalus; species Phrynocephalus versicolor. Next base: position 9,748,438 of record JAHTLZ010003542.1, on the reverse strand, counting down.
CATGGTTATAAAAACATGGCATCCAATTCATCTCATGTTTGCTCTGACTAAGAGACAAGGCCCCAAAGTTGTGGGGTGATGACGTTACACCAGCTGAGTATCGTTATTCAACTCAACATCTCCCTTCTGGTTTCGTGCCCATCTCTAGGACTCATGCGTAGTGATAGGGTTAAGAAGAAGGTCAGGTTAAATAAACAATTGACAAAGTAGAGAAGGTCAGGTTAAATAAACAATGATAAGGTAGAGAAGGTCAGGTTAAATAAATAATTGATAAGGAAGAATAACTCTTATGAGATAAGCCCTCTGTTATCAATGTCACAATGTCACAGCTGGTATGAGAAGTGCACCTGACTTGCCAGGAGAGCCATTTTAGGTAACAAGAGGAGGAACCAAAATGACTCTTAGCTATAAGCCAGTTTTAACTGGTTCTTGTGATTAAGGGGCGTGGCTTCAAAAAAAAACCTATTTAAGATGCTGGTGGTAGACATTGAGGGCTGTCCAGGACAGCAGGCTTAATTGATCTGTGCTGTCTTGAACCCTTATGCAGCCGTGCTGTCTTAGAGCCTTAGGCAACTAAGATGCTTGAGAGCTTTACTAATTTACCTGTGTTCTGTGTTTTCAAATAGTTTCTATATTTTCTGTACTGCTGTAACTCTGGCTGTCTTTTAATAAACCTTTTACTATTTCACTACCTCTGAGCGTGGCATTTGCACCAAGAGCATTGATGATGATGCAGTGCCATTTTAAAACCAAGTTTAACTTATCAGTTGTCAGTTCACATAAGCCATTCAATGCCCTTTGCTCACTGAATTCTCGACAGCAACAGAGAAAGGCTGCTTGATTCAGAAGTTCCACTCTACATCAAGTTCCAGAGTGGCAACGGCCTGTTGATTTTTATTCGCATTATTAGACACAGTCTATTTATCCAGAATTCTTACCCCTTGCTTTGCCATGCAAGACAGCTGGGTCCAGGGGACTCTACCTTCCTCACAAAATACTAACCTTTTTGCAGATGGCCACTCTAACATTTATATCCGCCCGGTGAGCCAAATGTGCCAACGCGATAAAGTCTCTGAGATTCACAACTGGATCTGTAAGAGAAGAAATCAGACAGTTTGTGAGGGGAGAGAAAGGTTATATTTCATTTTGATACCATTTAGCCCTTGCAATACTCTGGGACTTGTCCAGAACCCCTAACTAAGCCTGAGGATACTGAAAGCTGAAGTCTAAAACATCTAGGACAGGGGTAGTGAACCTTCGGCACTCCAGATGTTTTGGACTGCAACTCCCAGAATTCCAAGCCTAGATTGCCAGTGACAAAGGACGGCGGGAGTTGTGGTCCAAAACATCTGGATGGCCAAAGGTTCGTCATCACTGATCTAGGACAACGGTTCCCAACCTTGGGTCCTCCGATTTTATTGGACCAAACCTCTCAGAAGGCTTCAACACTCATCTGTGCTGGCCAGATTTCTGGAAGTTGTAGACCAAGAACATCTGGGGACCCAAGGTTGGAAGGCCCAAGGCCAAGGGTTGAGAATGGAGACCCCACCTGCAAGAGTGGAGATGATTCCCCCATTTCAGGTTTTAACCTTCCATTAAAACGCAACAATAAATGACAGCTGCCAGTTGCTATTTTGTAATTTGCAATTTGCAACAATTGGGTCAAAATGACTACTAGGATGTTCCCCGTAAGCGACACACACTGGCCCCATTGACTATTATGTAGTGAGTCCGGACACGACAGCAAGCTCCGGTAGACTTCTTTATTCCACAAACGACATACATAACACAACACACACGTTCCATAAATACCCATAACTCCACCCCCCCAGTTAACCCCACTAGGCATTACCTCATTACAAGGTCCACCTGTCTTCAGCTGCTGTATGCCTCACTCTTAAAATAACCAGTACACTATACACTATACACTACATTGACCAAAGTGAGAAGCAGACAAGGACGGCTGGTTCGGCGGACTGGTTAAAGAAGCTAGCTCAAAGGAGACCAAAACCCACTGCGAATCCCTGCTCTCAACACGGGAACACTGACTGGACGCAGCTGTGAACTGTCTGAGGGTCAGAAGCACCACCGTACTGATACAGCATGCCTTCAAGAGACCAGATGGAAGGGACAGCAATCCAACGACACTGGAGAGGTGATTTATCAGGGCACGTCCAACTACAACGGTTTTATCATTGCTATGAGCAAGGATCTATGCACCAAGATGCCTGAGGTCCAGTGGCACTCTGACCACCTCATGTCTGTCACCACTAACACTTCCATCCGCCAACTCCAGATGTTTCCTGCCTACACCCACAAACAGGACTTGGTGAAGACATCAAGGATCAGTTTTGGAATGAGCTACAGACATTCTCTGTAATGAAGAAGACCTGCTACTCCTCTATGGAGACTTGAACAGCCATGTTGGAAGCACGAGGATGGATACCAGTGCCAACGGAGTCAGGTGTATGGAAACCACAATGAAGATGGATTACAAATCCTTGGCTTCACATAATCTGCAACATGTTTTTCAAGAAAGTAGTTCCCAACCTCAACCACAGCTCAGCTAGTGATGAAGACTTCTGGGAGTTGCAGTCCAGGAACATCTGGGGACCCACAGGTCAAGATCCACCGGTATAAACCATCTTATCACCTACGCCAGTGGTGGAAATATTAGCCAGATTGATTTTATCCTTCTGAGAAGGCACAATTTCCCCTTTACATCCAACATGAAAGTTATCCACTCTGACCTTTTTATCCCAAAACACAGGCCACTCATCAGAGATCTAAAGATAAACTGCCATACATGAATTGGCAGCACTCCAAGGACAGGGAAAAGCAAATGGTAGACGCTACAGAACCACAAAGAAGAGATGATTTTAAAAGCCATTATTTGTACCCATCAATACCACCTCAAGTGACATTACCTGGACAGCACTTGGTGACTCTGTTGCCACTACTGCCAGGGAAATCCTCAGTGTCATGAAATCAGAGGTCTGACAAGCAGGCATGGCTGTGAAGCGAACAAGTGCAGGAGAAAGTGCAAGAGCAGAAGAGATCCTTTAAGAAATGGCCAGTAGAAAACACGGGTGGAAATTAAGAGAACTATGTGGCTGCCAAACAAGCAACCAAGAGGGCTGTTGCCAAAGCCAACATGGAACATGGCCAAGATCTATACAATCACCTGGAAAGGGGAGAAGGGGAGAAGGCAGTTCTCTGCTTAGACAAAAGCACCAAGGCCATCCAAAACACCAAGCACTGTATGTGCATAAAATGATGAAGACAGGAAAAGACTCCAAGGAAAACAAGGAAACCCTGCAATAATGGCGAGGTCATTTCAATGAGATCTCCAACACTGCATTTCTGCACCCACTAATCCCTGAAGGCATGTCAACCTATGGACCAATTTTGCCCATTATTACCACAGACGTCATCAATGCAGTAGAGACAGTATGAAGAATGTGAATGCCCTGGACTTGGTAATCTGCCTGCTGATGTCTGGAAACTTCAGGAACTCCAAGACATGGTGATCACTTCAATGATCTTCAATGCCATAACGAATAGCAGCTGTGAACCAACTGATTGGTCAACAGACACAATAGTCTCCGTATTTAAGAACAAGGGTGACCCAGTGGACTGTGCCAGCTATTGGCCAGCATGCCTCTTGGCCCACCCATTGGAGATCCTTGAGAAAATTCTGGACCAGTGCATTCACGGCATTGTCCAACTCGCCACCGACCAATGCAGCTTCGTCAAAGGATGCAGAACAAGAGATGCCATCTTTGTAGCTTGTCAGCTCATAGAGAAACACTGAGATAAGACCCAACCATTGGAGATGGCATTCCTAGACTGGGAGAAGGCATTTGACAGTGTCCCACATTAAATGATCTGGTGGGCCCCTCCATAACCACGGGGTGCCAAAACCACTCATGGGTAACACCTATAGAGGCCTTTACTTTGAAAATGATAAATCCAAAGGGGTTATTACTCACTTACAAAGAATTGCTGACTAAAGAAAAGAAGATGAAAGATAAAACAGAGCTGGAGAAATTGGGTCTAGCAACAGATTGGTGGTCAATGGTAAAACTGGAATCAAGATAAAAAAAAGACAAATGCATGGGTTTTTTTGAGGGAAGAACACAGGTGGATGAACTGTGGATCTATACATATGAGGGAATTATTAAAAATGTACATATATTTATTAGAATATGAATCAGAGGATGGAAAGGTGAAGGAGGGAATGATCAAATGGGCTCAAAATTTCAGATATAACATCGATATTGATGATTGGACTAAAATGTGGAAAGATAATCATAAACTAATTAAACCAGGCAGTCTTAAAGAAAAGATATTTAAAATGTTTCACAGGTGGCATTTCACTCCGGTAAAATTAGCCAAAATGTCAAAAGGGTCAAATAATGTTTGTTGGAAATGCAGAAAGAACCCAGGGACTAATTATCATGCATGGTGGTCATGTGACGAAGCCCAGAAGTTCTGGCGACAGACTTGGAAAGTGGCGCAAGAAATTGTACAAACTAAATTGAACTTTAAACCAGAAATGCTGTTACTGAACATTATGCCAGAGATTATTGACAAAAAAAATAAAATACATTCTCTTGTATATATTTGTATATATTTCCAGTGATGATTGGAGTGCACCAAGGCTCTACACAAGGCATGTCCAAACTTCGGCCCTCCAGATGTTTTGAACCACAACTCCCACAGTCCTTGCCATTGGAAATACAGGCTTGGAATTCTGGGAGTTGTGGTTCAAATCATCAGGAGGGCCGAAGTTTGGACATGCCTGCTCTACACTGTTGCCACTCCTGTTTACAATACTCATGGGCACCACTGTACAAGACCTGCACCAATGCTCTATGTTGATGATGTCATCTCTCCTACTACCACTAAGAACAAACTACAGAGGCAAGTTCAGACATGGGATGACTGCCTCAATCACTTTGTACTCTGCCTAAACATCAAGAAAAACTGAATACCTAGAGACTGTTACCATCCATGGAACGCTCCAAATAAATGGAGAAAACCTCAAGAATATCTTCTGGTATCCCGGCTCCCATATCTAAGCCAATGGTGTTATCAGTGCCAATGTGCGAGCAAGGGCGAATGTGGTCTGGTTGCAATGGTGAGAACTCACCAGTATGCTTTGCAACAGACAAATGCCAATCCATCTCAAATCCAACATTTACCAGACGATTATCTGCAACATTACACTATACGGCACAGAGTGCCTGGCAGTAACAATGGGTATAGACAATCCCCTCCAGGCCATGAAAATGAGTATGCTCTGTTGGATACAGGGTATTACTCAATCACATCACAAGTGATACTACTCAACAGCAACGAGGTGCAATATCAATAATAGAGAAGATGAGAGAAAGCCAGCTCGGTTGGCATGGGCATGTCCCCAGAGCAGCACCTTCCATCATCGCCTAGACTGTGTACCACCTGGAAATTCATGGCTAGCAGCCACATGGGCGACCAAAACAGATATGGCAGGATGCTGTGAAGAAGGACGTGTGAATCATCAACCTGTGCCCTGAAGACATGGGCAAGTGCCATTTCAGGATACAAGAAGTGGAGCCCACACTTGCAGCAGGAAGAGGAGGAGGAGGAGGAG
>JAHTLZ010003542.1:9687409-9723811 GCA_023846285.1 Phrynocephalus versicolor | reverse complement strand
AGTAGTAGCAGCAGCAGCAGCAGCAGCAGCAGCAATATTATTAATAATAATAATAATAATAGATGACTTTATACCATACATAGTGGACCACAAAGTGCTAGAAAACCTACAGAACTTTCCCACTGTTATATTATCTACTTTTTGCACCAGCAATCAACAGGGTGGTTTTCAGTTCCATGAGGCCTTTAAATAAAACCAAGGCAACCCTTGTTTATGAGTCTTATGCCTCTTCGGGACAAGAATAAATGGAAAGCATATTTTGCACCCCTTAGAATTTTGCACCTTTAGACCTTCGTGGAATATAGCACTCATCATCCCACTCAAGATGCCCGAAACTGATGGGCTCTGGAGTATAATATCTAAAGAGTCAAAGCTTTCCCAGTATGCAATATGCTAAGGTCTGATTTAAATCAATCTTGATTATACTTTGATGAGATGAAATGCATGGCTGTGGGGATGCCGACAGGAACAAGTAGGCCCAAGATGCATACAGACGTTGGCCACCCAGCTAATGCCATCGACCTGGGGCTTCTCCATGCTGCCACCATGTGTAGTCATACCTGTAAAGTTGTTTCCTCTTGCCACCCTTGCCGCTGGCCATGGGAGTCACTTGGTCTTGGTCCAGGCATAACCAAGCACTGAAAGCAAATGCCGATCCCGGCCATTTCTGAATAGATGGCACCGAGATGCCTGCCATGCTGTGGGACAGGTCAAAATACTGTAAAGCACTGTCCAGGCCTTGCTTTCGAGCCATCGTAAGAATGGCACGCATCACTGGGACAACGTACGGGTGCGTCTGCTTCGGGTCGTTAGTCCTCAGGAGCCTGATTAGCTGGTGGAGTTCATTGGAGCTCATGGACTGGCTCCCCAAGGCACCCAACAGGGCAATGAGGTTCTCAGCGCAGGCTCCGTGCAGCTGGGAGTGTTTGGCGAGCGTCTCAATGATGTGCACGACCATGCTGGTGTTGACGCACACCGCCCGGCTCTGCCGGTTAATGCAGCAAATTCGCTTCACCAAGTTGGAGATGAAGACCTGAAGATCACACGACTCCAGCTCCGGAAGCCACTGGATCAGGAGCAACAAGGGCTGGACGTTGCTGATGCCCAACAGTCCAACCGCGGCATGGTCACCTTCAACCGCCTTGGTGGAAAGCAAAACGGGAAAGCAGGTCAGAGGATCAGCCACTTGAACAAAAGAATTGAGCTGTGTGCCGTCCGGCCGTTGAAAGGTTTTTCAAGGTAACTGAAATATTGAGGGAGTGATTTATCCATTATCTATCTACGAGTGCCACCTCCCTCTCATTACTCCCCTTGGCTAAGCAGAGTTTCAAACTCAGGTCTCTTAAGTCCTAGGCCAGTGTTGGCAAACCTATGGCACGAGTGCCAAAGGTGGCACTCAAAGGAGCCCTTTCTGTGGGGACGCCAGCATCGCCCCTTCACAGCCACCTGTATTGGCATTTTGCGAAAAATTAGTGGGTTTTGGATCTCAGTTTGAGCATTCGGTCTCTAAAAGGTTCGCCGTCACTGTCTTAGTCACTCTGTTCACTAGACCACACTGGGCACTTATACCGATAACTACATTTCAAGGAACTGAAAATACGGGCTTTAGTGAACAGATGTTTATGCCGTCATCCATTCCAAATGAATACTAGTTTCTCCTGTGTCTCCCTGCTCCTCTCCCCTACCTCATGCTATGATTTGCAGAGAGGGTTGACATGCAACCTCTTAGCATAAAAAGCATTTTAGCTATGTCTCCAAACACTGTGCTTTTTTTAAGCTACCTCTGACTGACACATAGATGAAGTCCAAAAACAAGGGATAAAAAAAACACCCCTCACCATATTCAGAAGTTCTTCAAGTAGTTCCTGTGACGGCTGACCCATCGATTTCAGCACTTCAAATATATGGGCATAACCAATTCGTTCCTTAAACACTTCCTAGAAGATAAAATTGACATTGATGTTAAGCCCGTATATCTACCTTTATCTGTAAATTTAAACATTTATCTATAGAGCAGTGTTTGTTGCACGAAACAACAAAACATACAAGGTTATAATTTAACTACCTGGCAGCAAATATATGATAAAAGGAAGCAAGATACTTCAACACTTTTACTCCCAGAAATCCTGGCCAGCTCAGCTAGTGATGAAGACTTCTGGGAGTTGCAGTCCAGGAACATCTGGGGACCCACAGGTTGAGAGCCACTGCATTAGACTGCTCTAGGAATTATTCAGGCACCAACAAACCACCGACTCAAATTGTGGTTTGTGGCTAATGAACAAACCATGGCTTATTAACAGAGGGTGTGCGAACAGTGTGGGCGAGAGGTGTGTGAGTTGGCCACGCTAACCTTAGCAGCAGGAGACTTGTACATCAGTGCTGTGAGGGCTCGAATGGCCGACACGGCCAAGCGGTCCAGCTGTCCTTGAAACACCTGAAAGCAGCAAAAAGACATGTTACACCCCACGTACAGACACGGGCAGAGCCTGGCACATCCAGGGGGGACGCCCCACCCCTCTTCCTTGTGTCAGGTGGAAAACGAAGAGCTCACCCACATGCTTCCCAATCATCTTCCCACAAAGGCATGGATTTTACGACACCACAATCAACGAAGAGAGAGGACATGAGAGAAAGGTAGCCATGTATTTCGGAGAAGAAGAGGAGGAGGAGGAACAAAGCATTTCATATGTATTCATTAAGACAAGTTGACTTGACCAGGCTTCCTCATGCTTTATTTACAATCATGGACAATCTCAAGAGGGAGGGGCATCTATTCTGCGACCTGGCAGCCAAGCTTTTCATGGAAGCAATAATTTATTCATAGCACACTCTCTGGTACATGAAACCATCTTCACAAGCAGTGCCTAGAGAACATTCCTTGTGTTTGCACAGTCTGCTGCTTCAGTAATTTATGCATCTCACTGTTCGTCCCCTAACAAGGGACAGCATTAAGTCTCTCATCTTAGAAGACTCACAAGTGTTACCTTTGAGTTTCTTTGCATTACGGGGCATGCATTTTTTTTTTTTTTGCTATTTAAAAAACAACAACAACAAAGGCACCACTGGGCCTGTGTGTGCACCTGCACAGCAATATTGTGAAAATAAAGGTAATTTCAGCTGCGAAATGTGAAATGTGAATTGAAAAAGAGAGGGGGGAAAAGAGAGATGCTAGGTGAAATGATTTAGATGAAATGAACACCAAGCTGGGCTCTTAAGAGGTTGATTAAGGCAGACCTGGTGTTCCACCAAGGCACCGTTTTCACCTTGTGTCTAAAAGCTCCACCACAATTTTGTGAAGAAGCAATAAAACCAGAACTGCTGCCCTTGATGATATCTTGATATCACAAGAAACATGAAAAATGGCCCATTGCTTCCCACCTCCCAGGTTCAGTCTGTCCATTGGAGTGAGAACATTTGGGTTTGGAAAAAGAATTAACTTCAAGACGTCAAATCCAACCACACAGATTATTCCACAAAGCCCAAGAGCCCAATACACCGCCGTGCTCAGACAAATAAAAGAGGTGCGTAGAAAGAAAGAAGGTGGGTGGGACACTTAAACAAAACGAAATCACCGAGTGTATGATTTGGAAACTGGAGTTCTATTCCTGGACTTCACCGTCTGTGATTTTACAATAACTGTCCTTTGAGCGCTTCTCGGTCCTCTGAAGCCTCATTCTACCTAAATAGTTGTTCTCAGCTGATGAAAACAGACAGGACATTTGGGATGAAGACGGCCTTGTTACTGAATCAGAAATCATCTCGTTATTTTGGGGAGGACACCTGAGGTGAAGTTCAGGAAACGGCTCAGTCCACCGACTGCCACTGGGCTGTGGCTTCCACTCGAAGCAAAACAAAATGGAGGCTTGCTGGAGGTACCTGTTCCTGATTCATTTCTGTCAGCAATTGGTTGGCCAGGTCTTTCCCATTCTTGTCTGCCACCTGACTGCTAGCATTTAAAAACAGCTGTTAAAACGGGAGATAAGAATAATGTAATAGGCGCATCCCACAGTTGACCCACAGCTGACACAATACAGGCAGCGGTGTGTGTGTGTGGGGGGGGGGTAGAGATTAGCAAATGAAAGAAAACACTCATCACCTGTAAGTTTAAATGCATGGGGCTTCTGCACCAAACCCCACTCCCCCTGCGTTGGCAAGGCAGGGGCCATTGGCCTTGATAAGCCACATTGAGGAGAGGTGTGAATATGTGTACGTGAACTGTGACATGTCTTTGGAAGGACTGGGGCAATAAAAACACCTCCCTCCCTTCAATTCGGATGCAGCCTAAGAACATCCAAGCTCCGAGCCTCAACTAAGAAAACTGCCTAGCTTTTTGTCCATCTTGCCAAGGACCTTCCATCTAAGAAATAACTCCTGGCAAATCCAGCTTTTGCCATGCCATCACCTATTGGTACTGCTCTGAGGAAGAGGGTTTCAGCCTCAACATATTAGCAATGTTTTTGGGAATTTTCTAGCAGCCCAAAGGTATCACCTGTTCCACTTTTGTACTTGGTTTTTGTGATGGCTGCACAGTTCCTCAACTTGTTTTGCTTCTAAAGATAAAGGTAAAGTTTTTCCCCCATCCATGCATCGTAGTCATGTCCGACTCTAGGGGTGGTGCTCATCTCTGTTTTCAAGCCAAAGAGGCAGTGTTGTGCAAGTCCGTGGCCATGCGGCCGGCATGGCTGAACGCATTTCTGCATACAGAAAAACGGTTTTACCTTCCCGCTTCTTACAGCCGTACCTATTTTATCTACTTGCATTTTACAATCTTTCGAATTGCTAGGTTGGCAGGAATCGGGGTGAACAGTGGGAGCTCACTCCGCTGCGTGGCACCCGGGATTCGAACCGCTGAGCTGCCGACTTTGCAGCTGACAGTTTTCAGCGCACTAGTCCACTGAGGCGCCATGCCCACAAGTTTAAAGTTTACATAACAACAAAAACAAATGGAAGCCCCGTTTCCGAAAGGAAAGAAGTATGAGTCTTCCTTTTTCTTTTCCAGACATACTTTCAGTTTTGTTTTGATTTCAGTAGGCAAGAGACAAATACCAAGAGAGGAAAGAGGGCATGGAATCTGGATGCATTTCGCGTTCTCCCAGCTGCCCTCTTTTTGGTACCCATTACTCAACCCTTTCCCCGGGTGGCCTTAATGGTTATGTCCATCACGGCATACAATTAGCCGTGATTGAAGTAAATGTGTTTTCTTTGCCCACCCGCTTTGAAAACATAATTTCACATCCTCAAGAGAGAGAACCCTGGATAACAGCCTCAATATTTTAAGGGCAGGTGGAGAGGGAGGCATACGCCCCATCTCTTAGCCACCCCTGAGCGATTAGCCACTTCACTGGTCACCCGCAAAGACCTCTCCTCCTACAAAAGCCTAACGCCAAGCCATGCCTCGACATTTTGACCCTTGAAGCTCTGACGTGGTCTCAGTTAAGCCTGAGAATATGGCCTAAGTCAGTGGTTCTCAATGTCCCTAATGCTGGGAGCCTTTCATACAGTTCCTCATGTTGTGGTGACCCCTTGTCCTGCTTGGAAAAGGCCACAAGCCCCCTTGGGCAGGCCACTGCCGCAAGTGCCATAGAGAACATCCCTCTACAGGCACCCTCAGCCAACTGCAGCCTCCGGTGCCATTGACTGACATCCCCTCCAACCTATCAAACTGTAACTCACTCTTTCCTCTCCCTTCCTCCCCCTCCTCCTCCAGACCCAAGCCGTTTGTGCCTTTTTCTTTACTGGCTCATGGCGACCCCTGTGAAATGGCTATTCAACCCCCCCAAAGGGGTCCCGACCCCCCCAGGTTGGGAACCACTGGCATAAGTGAAAACACAGAGGCATGGGAAGGAAAGACTGGGTGTGAAAGCACAACCATCCTGCTGTTTCCAGGCTAAGCCCATATGCTTTTACATTTCCTTCTGCCTGGGGAAGGGTGATAGGAGATGACCCGTGTAGTGTAAATTACACTGTAACAATAGTGTAATGAAATGTTAATTTACACGTGCAATGGAAATTAAACAAATGTAACATAAATGGTGTAATGTAAATTTTAAAAAATGGGATATAAACCCAAACAAACACACAAACACACAAACATGTGTCTAGACACCCCCCCCAGGAGAAGCAAATTCTTGTTGTTTCAATTTATTTCCTGCTCCATAGTGCTACAGCACTCTCTCAGCACTTTTTGAACATAATTATGCAAGGAACCCTTTGCCTCGCCCTGGGACCTAGGTACTCAGAACAATCAGCAGTAACAATAATAATTTTGTGCCCTCTATATTTCAACACCCTGGGTCAAAATCCTGGTTGCCCCGCCCTAATGAGAGCTCTGATCTAATGGTACATATACTGTATGTCACGATTCAGATCAATATTCCTTCTTTGCCACACTTCTATTCCAGAAGAAAGTTTGGACAGAAGTGTAACAAATAAGTACTGTATTTTTCCGGCTATAAGATGACCCCATGTATCAGACACCCCCTACTTTTCCAACCCAAAATTACAGTTTCACCAAAAAAAACTATGCAGTTCTCTCCTGAGTTTATTTCTGCATACAAGACAACCCTAAATTTTTAGTCTAACTAATTTAGCAAAAATATAATCTTATACCCAGAAAAATACTGTAATATTGGCAGAAGAGTCAATATTTATAGTAATGTTAGCAATGTTGCATAGACAGAATATATAGTGGATTCCTAGACATTCTCCTATCTATCTAGTCACAGATCAGTGCTTAGCCTCACTGAGGTTGCTGTAATAATATGTGCCCTCAGAAGAGCGAGTCTCAATGTTTGGTGCTCCAGATGCTTTGGAGTTTCACACTCAGAATCCCTTACCATCAGTCATCGCTAAAATGGGTTCCTGAGAAATGAAGTCCAAAACACCTGGAGGAACAGAGATCCACAACCCCAGGCGGTGGACATGAAGGATCCGCTTGTCCAAGCAAGAAGGATCCTCAGTGTGAATGTGCTGGAAAAACCAACACCCTTAAAAAGAATAATTATCAAGGGGGGGAAAGCCCCCCCCCAAATGTTCTGAATCTACTTAAACGAGTATGTGTGAAACAAGAAACAAAAGGGAGATGAACATGTCACAGATGCAACCAGCTACGTCACAGAAGCACCCATACATCTCCAAGTTTAGCTAGCATTTAACAGCATTTTTTCTGGTATAGTCAAAAGATACAATTACAAACATAATCTCAAAGAAAAGAAAGCAGCAAAGGAAAGAGAAAAAAAGGAAATATTATGCTTCTTTCTAAGACAGTGTTGGTGAACCTATGGCACAGGTGCCAAAGGTTGCACTCTGAGCCCTTTCTGTGGGCACCCGACATCGCTCCTTCACAGCCACCTGTATTCAAGGTTAAATTGCTATACTGGCACTTTGCAAAAAATTAGTGGGTTTTGAATCGCAGCTTGGGCACTCCTTCTCTAAAAGGTTTGCCATCACTGTTCTAAGGGAATAAACAATCAACATGCAACCTTATCCAGGGCTACTCTCCAATGAGTTCAGGGCTACTCTCCAATGAGTTCATAGAAGTTTAAGCCTCGGAAAGTGTGCATAGGATTACAATGGGGGTTTCATGTTTCTTACGAAGCTTATGAAGCAGCTTCCATATGTCCATTTAATTAGACTGCTCAGAAGACAAGACGAGCAAACAAAAAAAGAGCCAGACAATAAATTATATCTGAAAATCAATTCATCTGCCATAGGATGTGCCAGGTTGATTTTTTTTTAAAAAAAACACGCACATAATATGCAACAGGCAAGGTACAAGAAAAGATGGATGCCCCGATTATAAGGAGCTTTCCGGCTCCATAAACTGTACCATTTTACCTGGGGGGTTGCCATCTTCCATGGCTACGAGTCCTTCGTCTTTTTTTTTTTTCAGTTGGGGAAGACAGACTGAGAATGTGCAAAAGACACAAGGACAAATGCCACGCCAACTGCTTCAGCGAGAGGCAGGCAGATTTATAATGCAATGGGAACGTGGCAATGGCCCAAGGCAGGGAGCTGGTGAGTACAGCAATAACAACAAGCCTTGGAATTTTCTGTCCATTTTAGATGAACCCTACTATACCAGCCTTAAATTAAAAGCCACTGAATGCTTGATGGGGCAAGGTTCTTGAGACTTACCTATGTGACAAAACTGAACACTTGGCATGGGGGAAATCCACCACCCTGAGACTAACAGCACTGTCATAGACAGGTTTGCTCAGAGAGACCTCACACAGGTAAGCAACAGGACCTGTGGCTTTTTGCAGGCACAGGACCACACACCCTGACCCTGATTCAAAGACGCTTACTGAGACGGCAAAAAGATGTGACCTGTGGCATCCTGCAGGTCATGATTTGGAACTGGGAGCCACCCAAATGGGGACATGCATTTCCCTATGCCCTCCTTGGTGAGAGTTTTGTTTCCTATGTCACTCTTGTGTGTTGTGTCATTACAGTCGTGACCGACTCTTCGTGACACCATGTCCATGGAGTTTTTTTGGCAAGAATACTGGAGTGGTTTTGCCAATTCCTACTCCAGGCGCCTACAGCACCTGGTATTCCCTGGTGGCCTCCCATCCAAGTACTAACCAGGGCTGACCCTGCTTAGCTTCCGAAATCAGGCAAGATCGGATGTACTTAGGGTATCTAAAGCAAAGTGTTCTGCTTATATATCACCTAATACCACTTCAAGTAGTCTCTGGGCAGTTTACAGATTAATTACAGTATGCAGGCTATACATCCCCCCACACCCGCAGCAGGCTTGGTACTCATTTTACCGACCTCGGAAGGATGGAAGGCTGAGTCAACCACGAGCCTGCTACCTGGGATTGAACCCCAGGTCGTGAGCACAGTTTTAGCTGCAGGAATCTTAACAGCACAACTCTAAGCAGGGTAATTCCAAAGAAGTATTAACTAATCTCCCAAAGAGACTAGCACTTGACCCCCTCATAAGTAAATATTTCTGGGTAGCCTAAGCCAGAGTTAAGGATATAAAAGAGGGAAGAGAAAGGAAGAACCCCTCTGGCAGAACTCGGGGAAGCACACATCCCGAAAGTTAACGTCTGCCCGGCAAACCATGGTTTGCAAGGAACAAGTGTATTAAAGTGCACAGATAATGAAAGCCACGCACGATGACTGGGGAAAAGAGTTCCCTGAAATACGAGGCTATCTTGGTACCGAGACAGAATAGCTGCACAATTCATGGCTAGAAGGATACAATCCAGAGCCAGCAGTAACTAATTCAGATCGCTCGGTAAAGCACTGCTTCCAGCTAAGGAAACAGCGCTTTAGCTAATAGAGGCTCTAGAAAGGAAAGGTTGCGGATTGCATCCTTTTCTTGTGAAAAGTTATTATTGCCATTGTTCTCATCATTATCATCATCCAATATCCAGTGTGCCCTAAAACGAATCAAACCATTTTAAGTGCCGCTGGAACATCTGCAGAACGCTGCAAAAGTGGCTCCCTGCTAAAGCTCTGGGAGTGCATATGACATAATGAATGCTGTTGTTTTTGTTGTGTTGTTACAGCCGTGACCGACTCTTCATGACCCCATGTCCATGGAGTTTTCTTGGCAGGAATACTGGAGTGGCTTGCCAGTTCCTACTCCAGAGGGCTACAGCACCTGGTCTTCCCTGGTGGTCTCCCATCCAAGGACTACCCAGGCCCAACCCGGCTTAGCTTCCAAGATCAGGCAAGATCAGATGTGCTCAGGGCATCTAGGCAGCTTGGGGAAATGCAAAAAAAATGTTCCTTGGGGACAGAACAGTTTTTGCACCAAGGCATTTTGTAACAGATGCAATGAAGCCTTCGCCTAACGTACGGCCAAGACCTTAGAACGGCCGAGTGCTTATACAAGCTGGAATTGCATGGGCTCCCAAGTATTTTCAATGCAATATTCAGTTTACCTTGCAGTTCTGCAGAAGTCGGATCAGGTGCTCAAAGCAGTTGCTGTTCAGGAAAATAGCTTGCAGGACCGGCTTATCTGTGCAGTCTAACATGGCTGTGATGGTATCTAAGGGCAAAGGAGGGAGGGGAAAAGCAATTACTCGTGTGACCATGTCTTAAAAATAACTCCTTGCATGTATCCTTTTGGAGCAATGGTTCCCAACTTTGGGTCCCCAGATGTTCTTGGACTAACACTCCCAGAAACCTTCACCGCTAACTCTGCTGGCCAGTGCTTCTGGGAGTCCTAGTTCAAGAACACCTGGAGACCCGAGGCTGGGAAGAACTGCTTTGGAACAAGGAAAACTAGAAGAACTTGATACAAAGCCTTGGAAAAAAAACTAGAAGAGCTTGATACGAAGCCACAGCTAGCGTGCTCAGTAAAAGGAGGGACTATACCTTTGTTGTTGACTACTATAAAATGCACTGCCCGCATGTAGAAAGAGGGAAGTCCATTTTTGTTAAGAAATTATGCTATGCCAATGTAAAAACAAACTCTGCTGGGTCTGTCCAAAGACCCTTCTAGGCCAGCGTCTTGTTCACACAGTGGTGAACGAGATGGCTGTCGCTGTGAATGAGAATTACTGGAGGGCAGTAAGTAGGGCATAAAGGCAGTATTTCTTTCCTATATTTATCCATGAGCAACTGCTACCAAAAGGCATTTTGACCCTGAATCTGAAGATGAGCGTTCTGTTTAGGCATCGTAGCTATTTTTCATCGGACAGGCTAAAAGCTAAGAATATTTTTTTTTTTTTGGAAAAAAAATTTTGGGAGAAAAATAGGGCCAACTCCCAAAATCCCCCAGCTAGCACAGGCAGCAGCCATGTTGGTTGGGAGATGCTGCGAGATGCAGTTGGGAAGTCTGTTCATAAATCCAACCTCCACCAACTTCTCTCATCTCCCTTTTAAACTGGCTACTGTTAACATATTGCAGAGCAGAATGCTCATTTTAACACTCTCTGCCCTCCCTTCTCAAACCCGAAAGGTCCCCTCCCATGCTACTTACTGAGCATTTGAATCTGCAGAGCTATGAACCTGCTCTCCCACTGCCGAGATCTCCTGGAGTTGGGCAGAGCAGCGTGGTCCGAGTTGAGCAACTTGAAATAGTTCTCCAGGATGGTACTGGTCTCTACCTGCCGTTGATCCGAGCTGCTGGTCAGAAGGATGTGGACCACTTCCGTCAGGCACTTGAGGGTCAGCTCAGCTTTTCTACTCACTTCATCAGGGTCTCTGTTGTCCCACATGTCACAGTCGGCCAAAACCCGCATTAACACTTCCATGGTGGCCGGAGATATGGCTTGGAGAGCGTTTCTCTAACATTGACCAACAAAAACAAAAGATCTCAGGATCACCATTCTGGCAGACTGTAGCAATTGTCAGTTCTTCTCAAGGAACGTCAACACCTTCAAGGGTGGTTGCAGTCATTAGATGACACGAATGTTTTTTCTGCATGAAGATCATGAGAGAGAGGTCCAAGGGGGAGAAGCTGCAGTTCCGTGGAAGGGCAATGGCTTTTGCTTGCAGAAAAGGACCAGCATCAACCCTTGGCATTCCTTGGGATACGTTTAAAGGCACTAGATGACAAGTGGTGTGGAAAGACCTTCACTGCACGAGAGCAGCCAGAGGATACAGTCGCAGGTTAGACCAGTGGTGGCCAAACTCCGGCCCTCCAGAAGTTTTGGACCACATCTCCCACAGTCCTTTGTCAATGGCAATACAGGCTTGGGATTCTGGGAGTTGTGGTCCACAACATCTAGAGGGCCAAAGTTTGGCCGCCACTGGGTTAGACGGATAAACAATCTAACCTGGGATAAGGTAGCTTCTTGTAATTCTTAGGTTTGAAACACCTCTCCTTGTTACCAGGCTGAAATAATAGGTAGGGCCAGCTCAGCAGAATGCAGGTGGGAGCCAATGTACTACAGTGATGCCACTGCTATCTTTGGAACCAGTTACAAAGAGTGGCAGTGGGGGGGGGGGGAGGACGTATGCTCAGCCCCACAGCAATTAGGCATCATAAGGTTCCACTTTATCTCCCGCACTGTCATTCTGTGCTCTGACAAAGCCGCTGAGAGAGCTCATTAGGAGTGTTGGGCCTGGGTGCCTTCCACATGTGGGATGACGCTCAGTTCCTATCATTTGGGTTGGCTGAGGCGGTGCAGGTGCTGGGCCAATGTCTGAAAGCTGTAATGGGCCAGAGGAGGGCCCGAAAACGGCAGTTGGATCCTGACAAGATGGAGGCCCTGCGAGCTGATGGTTCCTAGGTCTGGAAGCCGGGCCAGGGGCCTGTTCCGGATAGAGTCGCGTTCCCTCTGAAGGATCAGCTGTGTGGTTTGGGGGGGGGGGTTGTATTCCTTGATCCATCTTTGTCATTAAAGCCTCATGTGAGCTCACTGGTTCAGAGTGCTTGGGGCCTGCTTCAATGGGTCTGCCAGCTATGACCATTCCTGGAGGAGCATAATTTCGCCATAGTAATCCTAGTAATCCCGGTTAGACTACTGCAATGCATTCTATGTGGGGCTACTCTTGAAGCTGACACGAATACTGCAGCAAGTGCAGTATGCAACAGCTAGGCTGCTAACAGGAACAGCCTTCAGAACCCACAGCACCAGTTCTGAAGGATGTGAACTGGATGCCAACAGTCATCCACTCTAAGTTCAACTTGTTGACAATAATTTACAAAGCCCTAAATGGCTTGAAACCCAGATATTTGAATGGCCGTCTCTCTCTCTCTCTCTCTCTCTCTCTCTCTCTCTCTCTCTCTAAGCCTGCCTGATTGCTAAGATCTAAGGAGGCCCTCTTCTCTGTTCCACTATTAAGAACAGTTCCTTATGTGGACACATAAGGGAGGGCTTTATCTGCCATACCACCCCAACGGTGGAACGCCCTCTTCTTGAAGGCTCAATTGGCACCAACACTGGCACCATTTTGGCACCGTCAAAATATATTTGTTATCTTTCTTACATTATTATCTTTTTAATGCTTTCGGTTTTTAAATCTTCTGTTGTTTGATTTTAAATTGTCTTAAATAACTCATTGTTTTGTAGAGCTTTGTAACCTGCCCTGAGATCCCGTGAGATTGGATAGATTATAACCTTTAAATACATAAAGTTCCAGACAATTTTTTTTCCTGAACAAGGAAATATTAAGGACTCATAGATTCTCCCAGTCTTTCGCCAGAACAAAATAAATAAATAAATCATCTCATGCTACACTGTCTTACAAATTACAGGTCCCTTTTAAAATCAGTTCTTCGTGGTTGATAAGCAACCCCCACCTGAGCATAAGCCATAAGCTCTACTATCAAATAAGAGCTTGGTACAGAATCCAGAGGTTGGCTGCATTTTCGGGCCAACTAGATGACACAAAACATCTTCAGGATTTGAGTCCTCACCTGCCCACCAGCCACAATGGCTCCAAAGAGATGCAGCAAGCAACATTTTAGGCTCTCTTTAAGATGTTCGCTTTCTTGAAAACACTCTGCAAGGAGAGAGGGGAAAGTAGCTTATGTTAACTTTGAAGCTAAATCCCTTAAGAGATGCATTATTAAATAACAACCTTCCAAAAATAATGCTCATGCCACAATATTTTTCTTTAAGTTGAGGCATGTAATATTCAAGAATAACTCAGAAGTGGGTTTGAGAATGCACACTGCATGGTGATATGTATACACAGTTCTACTGGATGGCTAATTTTGTGTTGATATAACAAGGCAGAAATATCAGATATGTAGCTTTTAAGGATGGGAATTTTGTTTCAGAACGAGTAGGTTACGAAACGAACCACGCGAGGTCAGGTGGTCCTCGGAACCGGCTGATACACGCACATCCAATTGCTTTACCTTTCTCTGCCTCGCGCAGGGTTAAAATCCAACGAGGAAGCATGCTGCGACTTTATCTTTCCTGCTTCGTGCTGCTGGCCAATCAGAGAGGGGGGGCGGGATGATGCCTGTCCCTGCACAGCTCCGGATTGGCCAGCATCACAGAACTAGCACAGATGACATCACATGCTTCCTCGTTGGATTTTAACACTGCATGAGACAGAGAAAAGTAAAGCAACTGGATCTGTGTCTATCAGTCGGTTCCGAGGACCAACTGGGCTTGCGTGGTTCGTTTTGGAACCTACTGGTTCCAAAACGAAATACCAATCCGTGGTGGCTTTATCACAGGATGTTAAGAATGTTGTGGATTATGAGAATGACCAACGAAGTAGTAGAACAACAAAGGGCAAGGGGGAAAAGACATACAGTACAACGTCCAGAAAGCTAGAATATTTTTTGGCATGTAATAAAAAAATAGGTTTTTAGAGTAGAGAACCCAAGGTAAAATAAATGGGAAACATAAGGCTACAAAATCTAGAGAGCCAACATATCAAAAGTCAAAACAATCATGACAATGACATCCAACCCCTGGCAGAAGAGGAACAAGGACAACCTTGGTTCTCTTACAAAACAAAGTGTTAAGCCATGAGTGAAGTGAACAAATCCACAGATGCACGCACACAGCAATACACAATGGATCTATTATACATCCACTCATTTGAAAGAGTTCAAGCCTGTGGCCATTCAACTTGAGCTACACCAGCTACTTCGAAAACATGTGTCACCAAAATGCTGCACTGGGTCTTGGAAAAAACTATGGACTGGAGGGCAGCCCACCAAGATTTGTCCTTCCACCCATCTCTGAGCACCGACAACTTCCTGAGAAATGAGACAAGAGTTGGATTTCATGAGGAAGCCCACACTGCTGTCTACAGGCACAGGGGCAGTTCTTTTTACAGAGAGTGGGGCGCAGAGGGTGAGGGACAGGTTGCAAAGCAGTCAAGCTTGACGGTGGCACGGCTGCAAAGAGGGGTGTTTTCCCCTTTTTTAGCGAGCCGATTTACTGAAACAAATACAGGGGTACCTCGAGTAACAAAGTTAATTCGTTCCTCAGGACACTCCATATCGCAAAAAATTTCGTAACACAGATCCAAATGGGGCGCAATGCACTCTGGGAATTGAAGTCTTCCATAATTTTTTGTATCTCGAGTTTTTCCAAAGAGAATTTTCTTAACTCGAAGTTTTGCAGTTTTTTTCCATGAGGAAGTTCGTTTTTTCAGACAGCCTTCCGGACGGCCTTCCGTTGTAACTCGGTTTTTTTCATTACTCGAGGTGATCGTATCTCGAGGTACCACTGTACACTGACGTTCTACAAAACAACAAAGCACACTTCCACAAAACGCTGCATCCCATGAGTTTCAGAACTGCTCCTTTCACCATCACAAACCATCTCCTTCGACACATTAACACCAGAATAGGACCACGAAGTTGAGAGATGTTTGCTGAACTGAGAAAAACTCCACCACAGTTTCAGGAAAATTTCACATCTCATGCTCATGGCTACAACTGGTGGGGTGTTGTGGACCAACAACGCCTGGAGGGCCACGCACTGGCCACCCCTGTGTTAAATCATGATTTAACATTGCACTGCAATGATCCTTGAGCTTGCAATGCTCTACCTCTCTCCTCATATGGAACAGCTCCAATGAGGGGATCAAGAGCTTCCCCCCTTCTCCCGTTTCACAGTAATAAGAGTTTAGCTGTATGTTAGAACTCAATATTTTAATTCACGAAACAGGAGGAAGGCAGTTCTTTGATTCAGAATAAAAAGTTTTGGTTTGAAGCTACAATTCACAAAGCAAGGAAATTTAGCCAAATAAACTAAATCCTACCTTCCCTCAAATCCCACCTTCATTTTATACCTTAATGTCTACCCCAAACAAACATTATCGCATCACTGTTGTGAGTTTTTTGGGCTGTTTGGCTGTGTTCTGGAAGTTTTTCTTCCTGATGTTTCCCCAGACTATGCGGCTGGCATCTTCAGGGGGCAAGGAGCTCAGGGAACTAGGAGTTCTCTCTGTGCTCTGGGGTAGAGAGAACATAGAGAGAACTCCTAGTTCCCTGAGCTCCTTGCCCTCTCAAGATGTTGGCCACAGAGTCTGGTGAAATGTCAGGAAGAAAAACTTCCAGAACATGGCCAAACAGCCTGAAAAACACACGACAGCTATCAGATCCCAGCAGTGAAAGCCTTCGGGAACACATTATCTCATAACCCTGTCAGCTCCTCCTCCTCCTCTCTCTCTCTAATGTATCACTAGTGTTCTGAAAGGCTGGAACTGAAATAAAGGCACTGAAGAGCATAGTCATAGGGCGGCCACATCCAACGATACGTGCTCTTTATGAGTGGAATCCAGTTCATCTGTGTTTGGGGGATGGAAGTCTCATTTGGTGTAATGGGCTTAGTCCAAGGCAAGTAACTGGACATTAAGATGCAAAAAATGTATACCTACTGTATGTGCTTACATTCTTGGGGAGGGGGACGATCTGTCATCAGAATGCCCCTGCTTTGTGTGGAAGGTCCTACCTGACATAAGACAATTACAAGTGGCCTAAGGAATTTTTCTCAGCAATAAACATTAACCCAGAAGCTGCTGCCATAGCAATCTCCTTACACAGACAAAAGAGCTGATGCCAAAACCTAAAAAGAATTGTTTTGCTTGGAGTTAAACACATGAGAAACTCCCCAGCACCCCACACAAGCCAGCTCTGTTAAAATACCACCAGTACATTTCAGAGAAAGCCCAATGCTGAAAACAAGTGGACAACTGAAACAAAAACAAAAACAAAAAATGTATCTGGGCGTTTAATTCTTTAATGTAAGTATGCATTAAAAAAACAAATAGCTGGGGGAAATTTACATTAGAACCCAATGAAACTCCAGTTGTTCGATCTTAACAGATCGAAGCATTTAATCCAACAGAATTTAGTGGTTTCGCTAAATGACAGAGAAAGAATATGGCACAGTTCAAGCACAGGCTTGTATTGTGCTCCACATTTTCGCATTTTCTTTTGTTAAATAATTAAAAGATCTTTGTCATTTCAAAAAACGAAGCCAAAGATCTCATTGAACATAGACACACTTAATATGTGTGTGCACGCATGCCTGCCTGCCTGTCTGTCTGTCTGTCTGTCTCTGTGTGTACACACATTATATAGAGAGATATAAACAAGAACAGAACCTAATGTCTTTGATGCACTTGGGAGATGCCTCTGAAAATATTACAGGTACTGATTACTTTTTAGAAATAACTTTCCAAATTCCAGTTACATAAAAAATGAGGAAACCAACTACATTCATGCGTTTCAGGAACTTGAAATGGCTTATCTCAGTAACATCTAAAAAAAAATTCCACCACCCTGAGCACACAAATTTCAAAGCAGGGCTGGGCCTGGTTCTTTCCAGGAAAGGAGACCATCCAGAAATGTGAGGGATTTCAAGGTACGGTGTATTAGGAATCCAGCTCAATACGTCAGGTGTTGCTGCCGGTAAAAATTGGCAGCACTGGGTTATATGAACCAATTATCTGCCTCAGTAAAAGGGGAAAAAATCCTCTACATAGGGAAGCTGCAAGGCACTACTGCTTCTGTTACAAATGTTCAGGGCCTCCATCCCAGTTGGTTCGCAAACATTACGTCCCTCTTTAAGGCCAAGCAATCTATGAAACATAAAACTGCTAATAGCTCCTGTTCCATTCATTATGGAAGCAAAAGGATTCACTATAAACCAGCGGCTTCCATAGTTGTGGTTTTAGAAGATGAACTAGAAGTGTCCTTGGTGAGGAGGAACTTTCCCTCACTGGCCTCCACTACTCACACATTGGTTTGCCAATGCGTACTGCAGCAGGAATAGGCAGAAGGAGAGACCCTACACTGAAAGAAGAATCCACGGGCCAATCAACCCTTACAGGTGTCATCGTAATCCCCCCAGGATGCCTCTAACTAGGTCCAAAGGCATTCTGAGGCAAATTTGGATGACAATATCAGTTTCACCCAACATTTTTTCCAGAGGACATCCTTAAAAGGGGGTGGGGATGGGGTAGACCGTGGTGCAGCCATAAGTGGCCTCCTGAGGCACGTGGTTCACCATATCTGCCCTACTAGGCCAAGAGCCACACTTGCCCAACAATCATGTTCCCTTCAGTGTGCATATGTTTAATTGAAAATAAAACAGCCAACATTATAATGCCATTGTACAAAACGATAATAAGGCCGCACCTGGAGTATTGTGGACAATTCTGGTCAAGGCATCTCAAAAAAGACATAGTGGAACTGGGAAAGGTGCAGAAGAGGGCGACTGGGGGAACTCCCTTATGAGGAAAGGCTAAAACATTTGGGGCTCTTTAGTCTGGAAAAAAGGCGCCTGAGGGGGGATATGACTGAGACGTACAAAATAATGGAGGGGATGAGTAAAGTGGATAGAGGGACACTCTTCTCCCTCTCACAAAATACCAAAATTAGGGGACATCCACTCAAACTGTGGGTTGGGAGAGTGAGCACAGACAAAAAAAAATTTGTTTTACCCAGTATGTTGTTAGTCTGTGGAACTCCCTGCCACAAGATGTGGTGATGTCATCCAGCCTGGAAGCCTTCAAAAGGGGATTGGACAGATTCCTGGAGGAAAAGTCCATAACAGGTAACAAACCATGATGGAGATGTGTAATCTCCAGGCTTAAAACCAGGGTACTTCAAGGGCCAGATGTAGGGGAGTGGTAGCAGGAGACAGATATCGAGTCTCATGCGCTCCCAAACGTATCTGGTGGGGCCACTGTGAGATACAGGAAGCTGGACTAGATGGGCCTTTGGCCTGATCCAGCAGGGCTCTTCTTATGTTCTTATGTTCTTAATAGACTGTATTTCAGTCCCACCTTTTCTCCAATGTGCTCAGGGGTGCAATTCAGGGGATTCTCCACAGTGTTCCTGCACTGTGAAGTATGGTGTCTGTCACCTTTCCACTTATAAAACTTAAAGCCTTTTCAACCTGAAATACTGTCACTCCGAGTCAGATCTTTAATTCCCCCATATAGGCTTAGTTGCTTTGTTGAAGGGTGCTGAGGGCAGGGAATCAACCAGAGAAGGAGAGTCGGTTTTGAAATTATATACTGCATACTAAAAGCAATGAAAAGTCTTTAATAGCAGTGCTGGATTAATGTTTTTCGATCACCCCCAGCAGCTCTCCAGTGTTTGGAACCATGAGAGTGGAAATGAAATAAGATAGGCCAGTGATGGCGAACCTTTTAGAGACTGAGTGCCCAAATTGTTATTCAAAACCCACTAATTTTTCGCACAGTGCCAATGCAGCAATTTAACCTGAATACAAGAGGCTGTGAAGGGGCCATGTTGAGTGCCCACAAAAAGGGGCTCCAAGTGCCACCTTTGGCACCCATGCCATAGGTTCACCAACAATGAGATAGGCCACTCCTTAAAATGTTTTTTTTTACTCTCTAGTCAGTGCTCCTAGTATTATTAAGGAAGGAACCATGTTAGTCTGTTGCAGCAAAACCAACGGAGTGCTTTATTCGGCGTTCCTAGAGGTACTACCTAAAGATGTGGGCTACGGTCCACAACAGCTTAAGCCAAACAAAACTCACCAGTCTCTCACTGTGGCTTGAGGTAATAAGATTAGAAGGCTAAAGGCAATGTTACTCACGGTAAAAGAAGGGGACAAATTCCACCGTGAGTGAAGCCGGCTTGTACTTTTGTCTGCTTTTTTCAACTGTGCCGAGAATTTGCCTAAAATATAATTTTTTTAACAGAAGAAAGGCATAAAAATATTATTTATTTATGGTAAACACCGCAGAACACATACATATTTCCCAGAACATGGATATGTTCATATTTGGTAACATATTTATTCCATTTAACTTTGACCATCTGTCTTTAAAGGTCACCAAGACCACTGTTTCAGGCACCTTTGTTGGCCCTCTTTTGGCCAG
This sequence comes from Phrynocephalus versicolor, assembly GCA_023846285.1. Lineage (NCBI taxonomy): Eukaryota > Metazoa > Chordata > Lepidosauria > Squamata > Agamidae > Phrynocephalus > Phrynocephalus versicolor. The sequence goes on along the minus strand of JAHTLZ010003542.1, from coordinate 9,704,062 downwards.
GAAAGGGGAGAGATCAACATTTATGCTGTCTGCCGACACAAATGCAACCACTACCTATCAAGTAGAAAAATTGGCTTGGGCAGCAAAGAAGATTCATGCCAGTCATCAACATCCTTCAGGAAAGAGGGAGGCTGTGCCTCTTTATACATCCATATAGCCAGGATATGTGGATGTTTATGTGTAAATATGAAGTGTCAGTGTCATGCATGTTTTATGTTGTTGCTGATGGACTATGATGACCAATGGCTGTAAGTAATTAAACTTGCTCACTTTGTTCAGGACCAACCAAAAGAACAGATTACCTACCTGTAATGGTAGTTCTTCGAGTTACGCCTCTGTGAATTCCCACTACTGGGTTTTCCCTCTGCGCGCCTGCGCAGCCTCCTGGACCTTCCAGAGCTTTCGCTCAGCTCCTAGGGGCCTCCTCCTGCTCCCACTGGGCATGCTCAGGAACTCCCGCACTGTAGCCTCCAGTTCCCCGCATGTCCGCCGCTGCAACAAGAAAGAGAGAGAAGTATGTGACGGACAGAGGGGAGGACGGGCGGGGAGTGGGAATTCACAGAGGCGTAACTCGAAGAACTACCATTACAGGTAGGTAATCTGTTCTTCTCCTTCATAGCCTCTGTGAAATCCCACTACTGGAGGTGGGCCGTCACGGGAGAGAGTAGGAGAAGACAGCTCTGCCGAATGCCGAGTCAGACTTGGCCCTGACATCCAGCCTGTAATGTTGTGCAAAGGTGGATGGGCCGGACCAAGTTGCCGCCTTGCAAATGGCCTGCAGGGGAATCCCTTTGAGGAATGCAGAGAATGCCGAGACCGCCCTGGTAGAATGTCTTCTAGGAGGAGTCGGTAGGTGGACACCCGCCATCTCATAAGCAAGGCGAATGGTGGCAACAATCCATTTGGATATGGTTTGGGACGTGACCGGCTGTCCAGTAGAAGGTCCCGAGGTGTGAATAAAAAGTCTGGAGGACTTGTGGAACGGTTTAGTCCGAGACGTATAGAATAGGAGAGCCCTGCGGACGTCCAAGGTATGCAGTGCCCATTCAAGGTCATTGGCTGGAGAGGAGAAAAATGTTGGTAAATGAAGAGTTTGGCTCAGGTGGAAGTGAGAGACATCCTTGGGGAGAAATGACGCTTCTGGGTAAAGGGTGACCTTGTCCTGGAAAAACTGCAGGAAGGGCGGATCCGCTCGCAAAGCGGCCAGTTCAGAAGACCTTCTAGCAGATGTAATGGCTAACAGGAACGCCACCTTCATGGAGAGGATCTGAAATGGCACCGTGTCCAGAGGTTCGAAGGGAGGTTTAGAGAGTCTCTTGAGGATGAGTGTCAGTGACCACTGTGGAGGGACAGGAGATCTAGGTGGGCGGAGGTTCACTGTGCCCTTGAGGAACCGTTTCACCTTAGAGTCTCTGAACAAGTTAGCCGAGGTGGAGTCTGCCAGCTGATGGGCTACAATTGCTGCCACATAGACCCTCAGAGTCGATGGCGACAGACTTCTATTGAAAAGCAGCAGTAGGAAGTCCAGCAAGGTGTCCACAGTCACCGGGCACGAAGGTAGGTGTCGCTGTTGGGCAAATTTCAGAAAGGAGTTCCACTTGCCGGTATATAGCGCCCAGGTGGACGGTTTTCTCGCATGCAGTAACACTTGTTCTACAGAGAGTGAAGCAGCCATGCTGTCAGGTGGAGTGACAGGTTCTGATGGAGGAGTCATCCGGCATCCTGTGACAGCACGTCGGGGCGCTGTGGTAGATGGAGGTAGTCGATCGATATCGCCTTCAGAGTCAAGAACCAATTCTGCCTTGGCCACCACAGGGCGATGAGAATCGTGTGTGTGCGTTCCTGACGGAGTCGCACAACTGTCCTGTGTAGGAGTGGAAGCGGAGGAAAGGCATAGGCTGTCATTCCTTCCCACGAGGTGGAGAGGGCATCCCCCAGGGAACGGCGGACCCGACCAGCCCTGGAGCAGTACCACAGGTATTTGGTGTTCGTCGGCGAGGCGAACAGGTCGATGTGTGGTCGACCCCACTGACAGCAGAGTGTCGCAAAGACAGTTGGTGATAAGCTCTACTCGTGTTTGTTGAAGGATCGTCGGCTGAGGTCATCCGCTATCACATTGTCCTGTGAGGCAATGTGGACTGCAGTGAGCGTGGTTCGTCTGTGGTAGCACCATGTCCATATGTCGAGGGTCAGGTTCAAGAGGGTGCGAGAACGAGTGCCACCCTGCTTGTTTACGTAATGAAGCGCCGTGGTGTTGTCTGTGATGATCAACACTGGCTGTCCTTGTATCAGGGGCGCAAAAGATATGAGCGTGTTGAAGATTGCTAGAAGCTCTAACTAACTGATGTGCTGGCCCCTGAGTGAACTGGGCCACATGCCGTGAGTCCGGAGGGGGCCGCAGTGAGCCCCCCAACCCGTGGTGCTGGCATCTGTAGTGATTTGGAGGCACGAGTGGACCTGTTTGAAGGGGCAGCCCACGCCTAGGTGTCACGGGACTGCCCACCACTGGAGAGCCCGATAGAGATTGGGGGTCACTCTGAGCCTCTTGGATGGTCTGTGCCTGAGTGGATGGAATCTGGACAGCAGCCAGGCTTGTAATGGTCTGAATTTGAATCGTGCGTATGGCAGCACGGAGGTAGTCGAGGCCATCAGTCCGAGTAAATGCTGGGCCGTAAGAGCTGTGATGAAGCGATGAGGCCTGAACTTGTGCAGGGCAAATAGCAGTTTGTGCTTCCTGTCCTCCGTCAGGAAGGCCTTGCCCTTGGTGGAGTCGAGTACTGCTCCAATGTACTGCACTATTTGTGTCGGGCGGAGAATGGACTTCTTGTAGTTTATTGTAAGGCCTAGGGAGGTGAGAAGACGAATGGTGAATTGAACATGTTTCTCGTAGGTGAGACGATTAGCCAATCGTCGAGATACAGGAACACGTTGATGGCCTTCAGTTGAAGGAATGCTGCCACTGGGGCCAGGCACTTCGTAAACACCCTCGGAGCAGTGGAGAGTCTGAAAGGGAGCACCTTGAATTGGTAAGTATTGGTGCCTATTGTGAAGCGTAGTTACTTTCTTTGAGAGCGCCTTATGGTGATGTGGAAATAGGCGTCTTGTAGATCCAAGACCGCAAACCAGTCCCCCTTCTGGAGCAGAGGGAAGATAGACTCCAGGGTAGTCATCCTGAACTTCTTTGGTTTGATGAACATGTTGAGTGGTCTGAGGTCTAGTATGGGTCGGAACGTGTCGTCTTTCTTTGGGATGGCAAAGTAATGTGAGTAGAAGCCCCAAGTATCTTGCAGTGGCACCGGTTCGATGGCATCTTTTAGGAGCAGAGTTTGCACTTCGGCACGAAGAATGGGAGATGGTGGAGTGACTATGACTCGCCCCAGCGGTGGCCACTGGTCGAACTCGATGGCATAGCCGTCGCAAATGATACTGAGGACCCAAGTGTCTGATGTTATTGCTGTCCATTGGGGGAGAAAGGAATGCAGTCGCACGTCTGCTGTCGATGGAGGCGAGGCAGAGGCAAGGTCAGGAAGCGTGTTTGGGCTTCCTGTTGTACCTGCGTGCAGACTGTGATTGACTGGAGCAGGACTGCTGGTTCGCATGGTAGTACAGAGGTGACTGGCATTGTGGCTTACCCCTCTGCTGGTTTCTTTGCCCTGAGGAAGGATAGGGGCACCTCCACTGATAGGGGGCCAGGCGTGGTGTTGTTTGTGCCACTGAACCCTGGTAAGCATATGAGCGAGCTGTCTTGCACATTTTCAGGATGTTGTCTAGCGACTCATCTGTTGTCGCTGCGAATAAACCCTCGCCGTCGAAGGGTGCACCTTCAATTCGGTTGTGCGCGTCGTCCGTGATGGTGACTGTACGGAGCCATGCATGGCGGCGCAGAAAAACAGCATTGGCTAGCTGCCTCGCTGAAGCATCAGCTATATGGCAGGATGCAATGGTCTGGTAGTCTAACAGAGTTAAAAGTTTGGTATAAAAAGAGGCCAGCTTAGATTTGGCATGATTAGGAAGTTGGTCAATGATGGGAAGCATCTCCAGTAGGACATGCCTAGAGTAAGCCTCCATGGCACAGAGATGGTTGGTAGTTCTAAGGGACAAGGACGCCAGGGAGTATTGCTTCTTGCCCATCAAGTCTAGTTTCCTACCCTCCTTGTTGCTGGGGGTAGTGGCAGAAGTGTTCTTTGCCCTATTCTGAGTGGTGTTTACAATCAAATAATTGGGCAGAGGATGTTTAGCAAGAAATTCCACTTCCTCACCATGCGTACGGTATCATTTTGGAGTAGGTGGAGAAATCCTCTTCTGGGAATGTAACCAGGTTTCCCCCTACTTCCGAGTCCTGTGTATGGTGTTGTTCTTGCACTGAGTGGGAGGAATGAGCCATCATCCTCGATATCAGAAAATAGGGACCTGTCCATAGATGCCGCAGTCAGAGAGCGATGACGTCTAGATGGGCTGAGGACTGGTGGCTCGCGACTGGGCGGGTCAGCCGTCTGAGAAGAGTGGTGCCGTGATGACGATGACCGGCAAGGCGCGTCCCGAGTCAGGTCTGGTCTATCAGTGACTGTGCGAGGACGGCGTGCCTCAGAAGCAGAAGCGCGGGTCTTATGATGGCGGTCGTTATCGCGATCGGCGGCACAATGGCGCTTGGGGGTCACGAGCGGGAGGAAGAGGAGGAGGAACGCTCCCACTGCTAGTCTTTTGCGGAGCCGTCATCGGAGGAATAGGAGACGACACAGATAAGGCGGTGGTGGCGCTTCCGACCCCTTGATGCAGAGGTGCGCTGCTTTCGGCGGTCATCTCCCCGGCGCTTGTTCTTTCGCGCACGACTGGAAGACGAAGCGTCTTTTCTGGCCTCGCTGTCATGACTGGACGATGAGGAGTCTGAGTCAGAGACAAAATAAGTACGGCGCGCCTTGCGGCGGCGAGGTCTCAACAAGCGGGAAGTGCGCTCTGCAGAACATTGGTGTTGAGGGAGGCGGACTCTCTTATGATGTTCCTTAGCAGAAGGCGTGTGGAACACTGTTTCAACACGCAGCGATGGCGAGCGATCTCAGTGATCAGAGGCGGACGCTTGGGAGGCCTAATCGCAATCGTCCGCACGGGAGCCTCGAGAGCCCAGAGAGAGTCGAGGAGTGCGTTGGTGAGCGTCTATCATCGTGTCCCTCGATGGGGACGTCGCCGCCCAGCTCCCCGATCTGGATGACACTGGGGAGACTGAGGTCTGCGCACTGTCGGCGAGCTTTTAGCATGGTCACGGCGCACACCTTCCGCTTCCGCGGGCACTGCGGGCGCCGACCCAAGTGCCGATGTTCGGGCGCTCTTGGTCGGGGAGGCTCAGCGTGCGAGCGGCAACTGGGCTGTGGCCGGAGCCCTCTTCTTTTTCTTTTTTGTTGGTTGAGCAGAGGTTCCAACAGTCCTGGACGCTTGGGAGGACTTAGAGGCCGATGGAGGCCAATGGAGAGGGCGCTCCTTGGGCTTGCTGTGCCTCCAGCGGTTTAAGGGATTGTTCCCACAAATAAACGCGGCGTTGTCCCTGCCACTGCTTGAGTGCGGGTTTGGACAGCTTCTGGCACTCCGCACAGTTGGCCGGTTGGTGGGCCTCCCCCAAGCAATACAGACAAGCGGTGTGCCCGTCGGAAACCGATATCTTCTTTGGGCACTTCGAACAGCGTTTAAACAATGCTCTGGGGGCCATAAACGGCCAGGGAGGGGAGGGAGGGAGGAGGTCCAAACAGAAAATAAACCAATTATAAAGGAATTATAAAGGAAATTATAAAGGAATTATAAAGGAAATATAAAGTACTTAACTAAATGCTAGAGTACTGAAGAAATTGAAAGAGTCTTTTGCACGTTTACAGGAGCTGAGGAAAATTGTGACCGTTGCTGGCGGCGGCAAAAAAGGAACTGGAGGCTACAGTGTGGGAGTTCCTGAGCATGCCCAGTGGGAGCAGGAGGAGGTCCCTAGGAGCTGCGCAAAAGCTCTGGAAGGTCCGGGAGCTGCGCAGGCGCACAAAGGGAAAACCCAGTAGTGGGATTTCACAGAGGCTACAAAGGAGAAGTTTAAAAAAATTGTCGGCAAGCTTTCAAGACCTTCAGGTGTGAGCGACAAACAGCAAGGGGAATGGAAGGTGAGATTTGGGGGGCAGGCTGAATGGATACTAAAATCATGACATCTGCATATTGTGAGGCACCATCTGCACTGACCAAAAACTAGAAATTGGACGCAATAACAGTAAAACATGAGCACCAGATTCGCCCTACCCTGCAATTCGTTGTCTCCAGTTTCGATATGGATCATACAGACTTTCACAAAAGGCCAGCGCATGCCTCACAAACTCTTCTATAGGTGTTTGATCTGCCACTTCTTTCTCCTTTGTTTTACTCTTTAACTAAAGAGGGAGGAAACACGGTCATTAGTCAGAAGGCTCCCAAGAACACAACATTCACAACGCAAAACGCAGTCTGACAAAGGAGAGGAAAACACTCAGAACCTCCCCTGATTTGGATGGCAGACCCTCACGGATTAAGCCCACAACTTGGGCGTCCCTTCACCCTGCTTTGAACCCCACCCCGCAACCAGTTTATAAAAAGAAAACCCTTGTTAAGGTTGGGAATGGCCATAGGGAGTTTAAAAAACATCTCATGAGTTCCTTTTTTGCAGCCTAAAATATTTAACTAGAAGCTAGCTGAGGAGTTAACTCTCAAAATGGAGAATTGCTTATCTTTATTTCATTCATTGTATCATTTGTTTCTTTATGTCAGTTTGTTTATATCTGCAAGTCAGTTAATACTAAAATTCAGTGGGGAGGAGGAAAAAAACCCTACTTTAATTAATGGTCTAAAAATATATATTTTTCCAGGTAAAATGTCCCTGATGGATTTGGGCACAAAGGTAATGAGACTTTTGTGCTGAGAAACTGTAAATCAGAGTTTTTAGCTATAGAGCTCTGCCACATCAAGACGGCAGGCCAGAAGCTCAAGGGAGACCAACGTTTGCTTTGCAAATTCCCAATAATAACGTGAGAATAATCATACTGACCTACCTACTGTTTATTGTTACATATATATTTAATTCTGACTCTCCAGTAAAAGAATACTTAAGACAGCTAACTAAGACCACAAATGAACCATATAACAACTAAAATGGTCACAACAATCAGGAAAACAGCAAAACAACTTGAAGAGTTTAATATTTTCAGGCAGCTAGTAAGTGAAACTACAGCTACTAATCCTTCAGATCCCACAGTCCTACTGCACCGCTGAAATTAGGAAACATACTCTGGAGATGCCCTAAGCACATCCAATCTCGCCTGCTTTCGGAAGCTAAGCAGGGTCGGCCCTGGTTAGTCCTTGGATGGGAGACCACCAGGGAATACCAGGTGCTGTAGGTGCCTGGAGTAGGAACTGGCAAAACCACTCCAGTATTCCTGCCAAGAAAACTCCATGGACATGGGGTTACGAAGAGTTGGTCACGACTGTAATGACACAACACACACACACACACACACACACACACACACACACACTTTGGAGCTAAAGATTTATAAGATCAACGGGGTGTCAGTGAAATGCTGGCACAGATACTTGTTCATCGCCTTATCAAATGCTCCTAAAGAAAAATTCAAAAAGTCATTTAGACTAAAAGAAGGGCTACAAAATATTGGCATTACTAAGAACACCCAAAGAGCTTTTCTTCAATTCAAATGAATTGTTTCAACCAACCAACTAATATTTCAATTGGTTAATATATTCAGATCCACCAATCAAGTGAACTCCACAACTGGAGTGAACTTAACTGTTCCAACTGTATGGGGTGGGAGGTGCATGCACAGCCAGATTAACTGAGCTGCAGGTGACAGAACAAAATGAAGTATCAAGTCCACTAATGTACCAGTTTCTGACTACTAAAATTTACTCCATCTACATGTTCACTTGCCTGCTGAATATAAAGCGTAGTCATCGTAATGACATGATTAATATAGGAACATGTTCCAATCTCTTCCACGTTCGCCAGGTTTCTGAAACAGAAATGAAATCATGAGAAGACATGTTAAGAGTTTAGGACTCCCTGGATTAAAAGAAAGGTCAGGGAGGAATGTGGACCGAGATTTCTCAAAGGCATCTTGTACAGTATTAAAAAGCACAAGGGTGTTTAATAACCTCACCATTGCCGGAATGCACTTTGCTGCTGTGTAACATAAAGGTACGCAGGTGCAACTTTCCTGGGTGCTATGCCCAGGCAAAGTGGATTGTGCTCCTCGATCGAAGAACTGGCTGTGCATTTCTTGTCCTGACTGACTGTGCAATGGCCTGGCACAACTGCTTCACGGGCAGCCCTTCTGCCTTGGCCCTGTTGTTGCTGCCACGGGTGTAAAGTCAAAGCGACAACTGCACAGCTACGCGGCATGACCCCGGCCATTAACTGGTTGCATAGCTTTAACTTAGAAACATGGACAAGCCACCATGAGACAGGATACCCTATTATGTCATGCAAGCCATCTCCTGCCTTTCACCCCTGACCAGCTTCAAAACAGTTCACACTGGTTTACATTTTAAAACTTCGAAAGGGTCGGCTTAATGGCCTAAGTGAGCCATCTAGGACCGAATTTTATCTGATGAAGATCCGAAGTACAGCAGAGTCACATATTTCAAATCAGAGGGCCTGCCTGTGAGTACGCTGGGGCAGAACCAGCTCGGATCCTCCAGGATGGACCTTACGCCAGGCATGTCCAAACTTCAGCTCGCCAGATATTTTGGTCAGCAACTCCCACAGTCTTTTGTCTCTGACAATCTAAGCTTAAAATTCTGGGAACTGTGATCTAAAACATCAAGAGGGCCGAAGTTTGGACATGCCTGCCTTACGCTGTCGCTATGAGGACAGGGAGGGAAAGTGAAGATGAATTTATAAAATGGGAATGCAAGCAGTGAAGATACAGGGGTCAAGAAAGAAAATCTGTAGTTGGAAAAGCTTCATTTGAAGGGGGGGGATATGGTTTTAGCCCTTCCATTCATTCTTCAAAGATTTTCAGTCGCTCCCTTAAAAGGCAGCCAATGTAAATAAAATACCTGCAAAGGATAATGAAAAATTTGACGAGAAGAAGCGCCAGGGCTTGTTGTGGTTCCTCCAAGCCTTCTGACAATTTCTGGACACAATGGAGCAGCTGAACCCGCAGGACCTGAAGAATGTTATCAGGAAGCAGTGATATTCCAGGAGGAACATCATCCACCCTGAAAATCAACATAGGAAGTTATTAAAAGAGGTAAAAAGGAATAATTATTGAAGTTTTTAATCTATAGGTTGCTCCACTACCTTCAACAGAAGGTAGTGGAGAAGGAAGACATCTGAATACAAAGGGTTGAATTAACAATCATAAGGCCAATGAATTGACCAAGGCTGACTGACAGTTCAGCCGTATTCCTTTAGTTCCCCATTCAAAGACATCACTGAGTGATAAAATGTACATTACTTTTCTGAGGAACCATCTCCAAATGGCATGTGGCACTGAGCAGATGCCAAACAGGTACATTTTGACCCACTCAGTACCACAGAGGTGGTTCAAAGATGGTATGGTATATCAGTGATACAACAAAATATCAGTGAGTACGAGGGGCCCAACCTACGAAAACCCCGACTTATGAGGGCTCTTCAGCGCTCCCCCCCCACCAACTGCTTACGAGCAAGATCGGGGATTCCCCGTCTTTCAAGCAGCATCTCTGTGTGTGTGTGTGTCGGGATTTGGATTGCCTTCCACTCACCGAGGCAAAGGCTGCCTCAGTGACTGGATGGTAATGCAAAACTGGTGTGCTGCTTCTCCCCCCTCCCCCCACGGGAGTGGGGGATGGGAGTGGCACGCCACTTTTAAAATGCCTTCCAGTCACAGAGGCAGGACTTGTCTCTGTGACTGGAAGGCATTTTAAAAGGGGTGTGCTGCCTCTCCCCCCCCCCCACGGGGATGGAGAGAAGCGGCACTCCCAGTGTGTGTGTGGGGGGGGTTGAGAGAGAGAAGCGGTGGGTGGTTTAAAAGGTCTTTAGGCACCGAGGCAAGCGGTTGCCTAAAGACCTTTTAAACCACCCGCCGCTTCTCTCCCCCCACGCCCGGGGGGGGGGGGGAGCCGCAGGTTGTTTAAAGCGGTCTCCCATAGGCATACATTGAAATCCATTTGCCTGGAATAGATTAATTGATTTTCAATGCATTCCTATGGGAAACCATTCCTCGACTTACGAGATAAGCAACTTACGAGCGTTCGTTCGGAACGGATTAATCTCATAAGTCGGGGTACCACTGTACGTTAAAAATAAAAGGGTTTTAAAATCCAATCAGTAGCAACAGTCAAGTTTTAAGAATGCACATAATTATCTCATGGACTTAAAAGTGCTGCATTTAAGCTGAACTGTGCCCAATAATTTTACCGTTTCTGTATACCATAGGAATGCATTGGAACGGATTAAATCCACTTCCAATGCATTCCTATGGGAAATGATAATTTGTACAACGAAAAATTTGTATAACGTAATTTAATTGGGAACCAATTAATTACGTTATACAAGGTACCACTGTATTACGAGGAATCAAAGAAAAGGGAGTGGCTGGCTGCAGTTGGAGCTTGGGAAGAACAAGAATGCATACCATGTTACTACATTTTCCTCACCAAGTTATTCACAGCCTAGTTCCCACAGAAGAAACAGGATGGTGGGATCTGGCCTGTGTCACCTTAAATGACAGAGCGGGAAGGCTCATGTGACTACATCTGCTTCCTTCCCAAAATAAATAAATCTCGATTCTCAAGGGCTCTAGAAGAATAAGTGGACTATTGGGCCAAGAGGACAGAAGTGTGTGGTGTTTATTTCCTGGCTTGACAGTTATCAAGTTCCTCCGCTGAGACCAGTTGAGCAAAATCCTGTGCCCATCCCAAGCGATGTGGCCTGTCTCAGTTCCGTGCCTCTAGCTTTGATGCTCCACCACTGTGCCTCCATTCCAGTCCTCAACCCCAGGAGATCGATTAACTCTAGGCAGACGCCGCCCACCCATCCAAAGGGGGTTTGTTTTAAAACCAGGGATCAGAAGTTGATCGGCAAAGCTGCACCATTTCGACATGCAATTCGCTACGGTACTTAGAAATCTGAAAGACTGAAGCAAATGGGCATTTAGGAGGCTAAAAACAAGCCATCCGCCTCTAAATGCCAGACAGCTCTCTTACCCCACCCCACCCCAGTTCAGGCCTTCTTCTGTTTGGGACTGGATAAAACGGAGGGTAAAAGAGGAAGGCATTCATTCCCGCTGGACTGCAGTTCTCCGAAGCCCACAAGACACAAAAACTCCAGGCTTTTTATTTTAGCAAGGGACAGCCAAACCTGTACGGTTGGGTTCCTAAAGCTCCCCTTAGATTTCTCCTAGTGCCCTCAAGGGATTATGACTCCCTGACCTTGTGGAAGTTAAAATGCCCAAATGCCAGACACCTCCCCACAAAAGGGCACATGCCAAACGTCATCAAGCCCTGCCAGCAACCAGAGGAAACGGTGTGCTTTAGGCCAGGGATGCCCAAACTTTTTGTAAGGAGGGCCAGATTTGGTGGCTGAGAATGTGTCAGGGGCCGGTTGCTCCCCAACCCTGCCACCCCACTGCAAGCCCCACCTACTTTCTTTAAAAAAAAAAACATGGGGTGAAGGAGGGGGGAGGGGGCAGCCAGCCGTGGGCCACTCAGAATGGCCTGGCGGGCCAGATTTGGCGGGGGGGGGGCCCAGGCCGGACTTTGGGCAGGCCTGGCTTAGGCCAAGCCTGCATACTACCATACTCCTTCTCTTCCACACTTGAAAAACCATTGGGGAACTGAACAGGCTCCTGGCTCTCGTCTACTACCACCCTTGGTGGGGATTTTAATGCCACGCTGCTTTTTTTGAAGCACCAGGAGAAGAAAGAAGCAGGGGCCTCTTATATTGACTGCACTGGATGCTTTCGAGATCTCCATGTATCATTTGCTTATTTCCTCTATTTCAAAATCCTGCGACTACAAACACAGAAGAAGAAAATGCAACCTGTTTCTCAAGACCAAGCAATTCGTGGACCCACTAACTAACAGTGGCAGGCCATTTCTTTGATCACAACCCAACAACACTGAGCTGTTGCATTTTGAGATCAATGCAAACCTGCCTCAAAGGTGACTCACACACTTCTGCTTTTTCTTCTTTGCCTTGAAAGGGAGACAAGTGCTGGGACCTCCTCCCCCCCCCCAAAAAAAACCACCCAAGCTCTTTTGTTCTCCTCTTCTCCTAACAGACGCAGTCCTTCTCCAAACAGAAATAAATAATAGCTGGAATCCTATATGCAAAGCAAAAGGGCTAAAAGTCTCCATCCCTTGTGAGATAAGTGCCTCTGTGTACCTGGGGGCTGTAAGGACCTGGATGGGGGAACAACAGGCTTCAACTGAGCCCTGATAAGACAAGAGTGGCTGTGGGTGAATGGCTCTTCCGTATCCGGGGAATTTATCATCTTTGGTTCTGGATGGGGTTGAACTGCCCCAAACAAATGCAGTGCACAACCTGGGGGTTCTCCTGGATGCTTAGCTCCTGCTTGAAGAGCGGGTGGCAGCTGTGACCGGCAGGGCCTTTGCACAACTTTGTGCGGTGCCCCAGTTGCACCTTTTCCTGGATTGGGAAGCCCCCCCCCCGAACACATACTTGGGCCCTTGTTGTCTCCTACATAGACTACTGCAATCTGCTCTACATGGGGCTACCCTTGAAGAGCATTCAGAAGCTACAGCTGGCCTAGAACACAGTAACGTGGGTTATTCTCATTGCCCCAAGATCAGCACATGTAACACCTTTGTTATGTGAGCTGCACTGTCTGCCAGTTTGCTTCCGGGTCCAATTGAAGATGTTGGTTATCACTTTTAAAGTCCTACACGGCGTGGGGCCAGGTTACCTGAGGGACCACCTCATCCTCATTACAGCAACCCGTCCCACCCTATGGTGCAAGGAGAGCCTGTCAATAAGAGAGTTTCACCTGACAGGGTCTAGGAGACAAGTCTTCTCTGCAGTGGCCCCAGCCCTCTGGAACAGCAGGGCCCCGGAGGTGAGACAGGCCCCCCTCACTCCTGGGCTTCTGGAAGAGGCGGCAGATGTGGTTCTGCCAGCTTGCCTGGGGTGGAACAAGTAGCCACCATTCATGGAGATGGCTAATATCATAGAATCTGTCTCTTCCAGAACCCTGCTGCTTAACTCAGTACTTTTTTATATATGTAGAGTCTGTTCTAGTTGTTTTTTAGATTTTTTTTAAATATTTCTTGTTTTATTGCGTTTTATGTTGTAAATCACCCAGAGTCCCCTCCGGGGAGATGGGCAGTGACAAATCCAATAAATAAATAAATAAATAAATAAATAAATAAAAGTCAAATGAGGGATAACAGTTTCAAGATTTAATTGCTGGGTGTCAACTACTGGATCCTACAAAAACGTCCCTAAACATCTCATCTTTCAAACAGAAAGCCTGAAATTGGGGAACTGATGTGTTTAGCAGTTTGTAGGGAATCGGTTCAACATGCTCACTCCACACCTGGATTCAGCATTCCTGCTGATCTAACTGCTTTGTTGCAGGCATTCCAAACCTTGCCATTATAAAACATAATTTGCAAATGTCTTTCGCAACAGCAAAACAAAAATTCTCCCCGCCAGGAAGGCAAAACAGCCTTTCATCAGCTGGCAAGGTTTCACCCTCTCAGGAAGCAGCATGAGATGCCACGGATGCTTTAGGAAATACTGTACAAAGCAGTCAAGTGGATTAATCTTGCGTACTCTCCAAGCACACCGGTCAAGGGATCTCTGCTGCCTCTGCATACTCTGGACCTGGCCTCCTCACAAAAGGAGCAACCGCACTGAAAAACTATGTGCCACTATCCATGTCTTAAAGGCACTTCTGATGGCCTTTGAGCAGATCACTAAATGTCAAGACTCTCCGCGACGGACAGATAATCATGCTAAGAAAAGCCGAAACGGCAGGAAAAGAGAAAGGGCCCAATATGAGGTGGATTGACTTAATAAAGGAAGCCCTGGCCTTGCGTCTCAGCAGAGATTGAAATGATAGCAACTTCTGAAGTCACTATTTTGTAGGATTACCAGAAACAACATGAGCGAGCACACAGCAGCAGCAGCAAAGACAACAACCCTTAGTAAGTAAGTACCTTGCTAGAAAACATGCAGAAAAGTGCTAGCAAATGTTAGGAGTATTGAGTCCTGCTTTTTTTAGAAAGAGGAGGAGTTGGGAGAAGCATGAGATAGACTTCCACAATGTGAAGATCAGCAAAAGTTCTCCCACTTGGGGGGTGGGGTGGAGTGGAGTGGAGAATGTACACTTCCCCACCCCCTTTGGCGAGATGGCCTCCAAGTGTCAGTCACAAAAATCGGCCAGAATTATCCTTCCATCACCCCCACCATCCCACCAAAAATGGCATTTGGGGGCTATGCATCTAAGTAATGGTTCTACACAAATTTAAACCCATCACCATCTATCCCTTCCCATGCTCAAATCTCTTTGCGTTACAGAGATATATGACAAGACGTATACAGGGGTATCTTCTGAAAGTCATCATCCATTGTATGCAAACAAGCCTTTACGGGGAGTCAAAAAATGACCGTCTTCCAACATATAATACCCATGGCTCAACAAAGGCAGGCAAAAGAAGCTATCTGATGCTATAGAAAAATACAGGAGCAACCTTCTGTTGCCTTTAGCTGCCTAGATATTTTTCTCTTGCACATCTGCCGCAAGGCAAGGCCAAGCCTTACACAATGGGGTTTTTTTTTAGGTCAAAACTTTAATCCTGCCATTAATCGCACAGCAAAAACACTGGATTTCATACCGAGTGCTCCAAAACATGGCCACACAATGGCCGTGAAGGTCCTGATCAGGCTAAGCTCCGGTCTGTGGAGTTCCCTCCCCCCCGCCGCCTCCCTCTCTCATGCTTAATCTTTTGCCATGGTGACTGTTATCCGAAAACACTATTAGCCAAGAGCTGTAAAAAACAATAATACTTTAATCTAAAGGATACTGAGAACACTGGAATCCTCCACATGCACTTGATAGAGTCCATAGAGTCCAATGATATTTCTTATCGGGAAAAATGGACTCAAAAATTAACCCTTTTATGCGCCAACTCGACTTTGGGACCAAAGAGGCCAAATGCATCCTACCGACCACAGGGGATGGCCAGCCAAGTACTATACTGGGTTCCATCCCGGACAAGGGGAAAAAATGTGACATGCCATCCTGTTTTTGTTGGTGATGCTATTAAAAGAGGTTTAAAACGGAAACCCAATCTATAGTATAAGACAGTGTTGGTGAACCGACGGCACGGGTGCCAAAGGTGGCACTCGAAGGAGCCCTTTCTGTGAGCACCTGACATCGCCCCTTCACAGCCACCTGTATTTCAGTAAAATAGCCGTATTGGCACTTTGCGAAAAATTAATGGGTTTTGAATTGCAGTTTGGGCACTCGGTCTCCAAAAGGTTCGCCATCACTGGTATAAGAAATGAAACTACAACTACAACCCTGAACAATGTTACTCAGTGGCATAAATTGGAAACATTCATTCCGCCACACACACCTTGCTCTAGCTACCATCACGTCACAGTAGCCATAAGATTCATTATTTTCCCCAAAAAGGGAAACAGGTCCCATCTTTCAATGTGCCGATAAATTTGAATCCGGGGCCAAAATGGTTTTACAGGGATACATTTATCTTTCTTCTTCGACGCAGCAATATTTGCTCATTGTGCTGCATTAAGTTCCACTTAATCCCACTGTTCCAGCTCCACCATCCCTTCCTGGATTCCCTGCCAGCCCTAAAAGCCACCTCCACGGGGCTTAATTTTTTTTAAAAAAAGCCCTCTGGGCCAGGTTTTCAGTCCACCGAAAGCAGCCAAGGGTAGGAGGAGGGTTTCAGCACCGTTGGTGTTGGACTCCCAAGTTCACCATTTGATCCTCAGTTCCGGGCAGGGGCTCCAAAGTACTACAACTGGCAGGCTCTGCCACTATTCAAGGGTTGCTGCCTCCCAGCTCCAAACAAACACCTCCAAGAAGCACATGCCGAGGTTACTTCCCGGTCCAGCGCAAACAAGAATGTTTGTTTAGCGTGATGACCTAGCAATTCAAAGCCCGTTTTTAACAGAAAATGGTGAGCCAGGGCAATCAGGAAATACCAGTCTTAGAACTTTTTAAAAACTCTATAGCCGAGTCATGGGGTTAATATGCACTGCATGTTGACCTCAGACAACTGCTGGTTCCCAGCTCATTTTGCCTAACGGCTGCTTGCACAGACTTGAGAAATTGTTGAGAATCCATCGGAAGTGCTCCTTGCAAGGGGCGAAGTGTTACTACTGAGGTGCAGCACTTTGGAGGAGTGTGAACTCAGCCCCCCCCCCGCCACTGCCCGCCAATCTCTCCAGATGCCTCATTGAAAAGTGTCCTCCAGTTACATAGAACTCAGTGTGAATAGATCCAGCTGGCACAATGATGGAGAACCTTTTAGAAACCGAGTGCCCAAACTGCAATTCAACGTCCACTATATTTTTCTTGCAAAGTGCCAATATAGTAATTTAACCTGTATACAGGTGGCTATGAAGGGGCGATGTCAGGTGCCCACAGAAAGGGCTCCGAG